>JAHRHZ010000111.1:13200317-13237514 GCA_024137785.1 Ginglymostoma cirratum | reverse complement strand
ATCCGCCCCCTTGACCTGTCCATCCTCCCTGGACTGACCTATCTCCTCCCTAACTCCCCACCTGCACTCACCTTTACTGGTTCCATCCCCGCCTCTTTGACCTGTCTGTCTTCTCTCCACCTATCTTCTCCTCTATCCATCTTCTATCGGCCTCCCCTCTCTCCCTATTTATTTCAGAACCCCCTTCCCCTCCCCCATTTCTGAAGAAGCGTCTAGGCCCGAAACTTCAGCCTTCCTGCTTCTCTGATGCTGCTTGGCCTGCTGTGTTCATCCAGCTATACACCTTGTTATCTCAGATTCTCCAGCATCTGCAGTTCCTACTATCATCGTGAGGTGCTCGGGTGAAAGGTCATCAACCTGAACTGTCAACTCTGTTTCTCTCTTTTCAGATGCTGTCAGACTTACATACTTCCAGTAATTTCTATCTTTTATTATGGATTTATTAGGCGTGGGTCATGCCTATCAAACCTGATTGAATTTTTTTTCAAGACACTAAAATCGTGTACAGGGAACATTTAAAAATATTCTTAACATAATTTTCAAAGTGCATTTGAAGTCCCACAAAAGAGTACCAACTTACAGTGAAGCTCACGGAATTGCAAATAAATTATTGATTTAGAAATTAGCTGAGTTTCAGGAGATAAAGAGTAGGAATAACATAAAAGTATTTTAAATGGCAGGGTGTAATAACTTTGGATGCCCTAAAGATGTTGGAACATTGACTAATCATCCAATGCATTAATATGTAGCTTGCAGTCCTATCAAATATCTAAATTCATCTTTGACATGAGGATCAATCACAACTTTCCAAATAATAATCTACAACTGGTAGAGGTCCAGGGAAACTGGAGTGTCCACATGTATAGAACAATAAAATCTCATGGACAAGTAGAAAAATAATCAAATAATACAAAAATTTAATGTCAAACAGTCCATAAATTTACAGAAATAAATTAAGTACTGTGAGCAATTCTGGGCACCAAACTTTCAGAATGTTATTCTGCCCCTTGGAGAGATTACAAGATAAAGCAACCATAATATCTGGACTTCAAGGGTTCCAGTTCTATGACAGATCATACAAACTAAAGTGGAACCATACAATGCAGTCCAATGAAGTTGGACAGTGGAGAAGATGCTTTGCAGGAGACCTGCGTGATCAATTATGTTGGATTGTACAGTGACTTTGCAGACACCATGACAATCATAGAAAAAGTTGTCTGGCTCTTTGATTCTGTTGTTTTTGCTGAATTTCAGTAAAAAAGAGAGGACTAGCTGGACACTTGAAATAGCAGGGAAAAGGTATTCAGACTGGAGGTAAGTAATAAATTTCAAAAATTGCCACCTGTAGAGTTTTACTGTTCAAATAATGTGGAGATTTAAATGACTTGGCTGAAATAGAAAAGAAAAATACTTGAGACTTAATAATTGAAAAATTCATGAAAACTGAGGGTGAAGTGGACAACTAACAATGCCTATAACTAAAGGCTGGGAGAAGAAGTTTTAAAAATGGCTGAAAAAGAATGTAAGATGCCAGGATGATGAATGAGGTTCTATTTGCTCAGTGGGGTATGGGATATAAAGAATGATGAACACTACCTAACCTTTGTAAAAGGAAATTTCTTAGAGGATCAGATGGACAAATGAGAAACAATAGGCACAATTGCATAAAGTGAAGTCTCTGTACCTGTGGCCAAGCTGGACTGCAGTATTTTAAGTCATTTTTTACAGATGCCTGCTGCTGCCACTGCCACAGCTGAAAAATCCTTCTCAACTCAAAATATTCAGAAATCTCAAGGCCAATCAAGTATAATAGTTCACAAATGCAGAAAAATCCAAACAAAAATAACCACATATCCTGTATAAAAAAAAGAAAATCTTATCAGCTTGAATACTCTGAAGAATTTAATTGTGAACTCATCACACCATGTAAAATTGTCTAAAAGGTCATTTGTTTGCTCAAAATTTAACATGACAATTCATAAGTGTCGCAAAATTTTACCCCGTGATAATCTCTTAATTCAAATCCAAAACTGACAGGAAGAACAAGGTTTTTTTGTTAAGTAAAAGCAAAGTACTGTGAATGCTGAAAATCTGAAACAACACAAAGAATGCTGGAGAAACTTGAGTCTGACACCATCTGTGAAGAAAGAATTACTGTTTCGAATCCAGTATAACTGCTGTTCAGAACGGAGTTTGAGTTTATTTTATCTAATCAGTTTTCTTACTAACACTTTTGCTGCTAGGGTATTCCATTGACTTTACTGATAAAAAGGGCAGACTCTGCACCTGAATTACAGGATAGGATTTCACGATGCACCCCTGTTGGGTTTGAAGGCAGGCAGACATGTTGGAAGACAGAGGTGCATTAAATCCAGCAGGACTTACTCATCTCATGGAGACCAGGTACACCACACTTAGTGTCTTCCAGATATACGCACAGATCCTGCACATCATCATTCTAGCCTTGGTGCTCAGCACCATTGGTAAAATAAGAGGGACAAAAGAATAACCTTACTCTAGCTGCCCTTTCCTCACAAGGAGACAGAGTGGTGACAGTTGATAACGTAACCTGAGGAAGGACCACATACAGCCTAGGCTCTACAGCCCCACCCCCAACCAAAGAAATCTCACTTCTCAGGACAATCCAGAGGTACCCAGCCCCACTGCATCCAAACTGTCTGCAATTCCCAAGCCTGTGAAAGTTTTTTTGAAAATTATAATCAACCTGTTCAAAGATGTTATTAGTTATTACACATCTTTAGAGCAAGTGGGACTGGAACACAGGTCTCTTCGTTCAGAGATAGGTACCATTGTGCCAGAAGAGCCCTGAAAGAACGAGTGGCATGGTGATTTTTTCCCGTCACTTCATTTAACCTGTAACAGTTTAATTGGAGGATGATGAACCTGCATCTAGGCAGAACACACTCCGCACACTAGGCCCTCCAGTTACAAATGCCCTGGGGTCCTTCTCCCAAGACCTCAAAGGCAACAGTATTACAACAGGACAGTTTCCCTCAACCCCAGCTACAGACCCCAGACCTGCATCTGAATGTAGTCCATAATACCATAAGATTTCAGGAGCAGGATTGGGCTATTTGGCCCATCGAGTCTGTTCCGTCATTTGATAATGGCTGATATGTTTCTCAACCTCATTTTCCTGCCTTCTTTCGCTAACGCTTGATCCCCTGACCAATCAAGAACCTACCTACGTCCATCTTAAATATACTTATTGACTCGGATTCCACAGTCCTCTGTGGCAATGAGTTGCAAACTTAATCTCCTCTCAATGAAGAAATTCCTGTTCATCTCAATTTTGAAGGGTCGTCCCTTCACTCTGAGGCTGTGCCCATGGGTCCAGTCTCTCCTACTAGTGGAAACATCTTCTCTACACCCATTCAAACTAGGCCTCTCAGTATTCTTGAGTTTCAATCAGATCCCCCCTCATTCTTCTAAACTTCATCAAGTACAGACCCAGAGTCCTCAACCACTCCTCATATGACAAGTCCTTCATTCCTGGGATCATTCTTGTAAATCTCCAGACCCCTTCTAACGCCAATACATCCTTCCTTAGATACTGGGCTCAATACTGCTCACAATATTCCAAATTTGATCTGACCACAGCCTTACACAGCCTCAGCAGTACATTTCTGCTCTTGTATTCTCGCCCTCTTGAAAAGAATGCGAACAATGCATCTGCCTTCTGTAGTGATTGGAATGAGGTTGGCCAGATGGATCGTGTTGAGTATGAGGTCCCTCATCAGAACTTCACTAGTCACTCGCTGCCATCCTGTAAAATGACTCCTTTATCTCTACTTTCTGCCTTTCGCCAGTCAGCTAATACTCCACCCAAGCCGGTATCTTGTCCCTAACACCACGGGTTCTTTACTTATTTAGCAGCCTCCTCTGCAGCACCTTGTCAAAGGCCATCTGGAAATCCAAATCAATCACAACCACTGGCTCCCCTTTGTCTAACTTGCTTGTTACCTCCTCAAACAATTCTAACAGATTTGTCAGGTATGACATCCCCTTGATGAAGCCATGCTGACTCTACCCATTTTACCATGCACTTCCAAGTACTTCGCAATCTTATCCTTAATAATGGACTCTAAAGCTTTACCAAGGATCGGCGAACTGGCCTATAGTTTCTTGTCTTCTGCCACCTTTCCCTTCTTAAATTGGGGTGTTACATTAACCATTTTCCAGTTCCTGGGACCCTGCCTGACTCCGATGATTTCTGAAAGATCACCATCAATGCCTCCTCAGCTATAGACCTTCAGAACTCTGGAGTACAGTCCACCTGGTCTAGGTGATTTATCCACCTTCAGTCCTTTCAGCTGCCTCAGCACCTTCTCCTTTATGATGGCCACTACACTCACCACTGCCCTCGACTCTCTTCAAGTTCTGGTATGCTGCTGGTGTCTTCCACTGTGAAAACTGATGCAAAGTACCTGTTCAGTTCCTCCACCATTCCTTTGTTGCTTACTACTTCTCCAGAATCACTTCCCAGCAGTCCAATGTCCACTCTAGCCTCTCTCATCTTTTGGATATCTAAAAAAAAATTGCAATCTTCTTTTCTATTACAAGCTACCTTACCTTCATGCTTTATCCTCTCTCCTCTTATTGCTATTTCATTTATCCTCTGCTGATTTTTAAAGGCTTCCCAATTCTCTGGCTTCCCACTAATCTTCACCACATTGTATGCTTTCTCTTTTGTTTTTATACTGTCCCTGACTTCCCTTGTCAGCCTTGGTTGCCTCATCCTTCTTTAGTAGTTTCTTCTTCTTTGGGATGAATTTTTGCTGTGCCTAGAAACTCCTGCCACTACTGCTCTGACATCTTCCCTGCTAGGCTCCCTTTACAGTCAACTCTGGCCAGCTCTTCCTTACTGTCTTTGTAGTTACCTTTACTCGATTGTAACACTGTTACATCTGATTCCAATTTCTCCCTCTCAGACTACAGAGTGAATTCCACTGTATTATGGTCACTGCCCCCTAAGCTCCCTAATCAAGTCTGCCTCATCACATATTACCAAATCCAGAATTACCCGTTCCCTTGCAGGCTCAACTACAAGCTGCTCCAAAAAACATCTCGTAGACATTCCGCAAATTCCTTTATATGGGATCCACTACCAACCTAATTGTCCCAGTCAACCTTTATCTCGAAGTTCTCCATGATTATTGTAATAGTGCCTTTCTTACATGCCGCCTTTCTTACATGCCATTTATATCTTCTGATTTATTTTCTTCCCCACATCCCAACTGCTGCTAGAAGGTCTGTACACAATTCCAATCAGGATCATTTTCCTTTTGCAGTTCCTCAACTTCGCCCACACAGATTGTATGCCTTCCCGGTCGATATAACTTCTTGCTATCAAATTAATTTCATTTCTTACCAATAAGGCTACCCACCCTTTGCCTATCTGCCTGTCCTTTCAATAGATCTTTTATCCTTGAATATTTAGTTCCCTTACAGCCTTGTCTCTCTGTTACCTAGAACATCGTAGCTACCAATTTCATTATGTGCCACAAGGTCATTTACCTTGTTTCATATAGATGTGCATTTAAGCATAGCACCGTCAGTCCTACATTGACTGCCTCCACCTTCTCACAGTTGACCCCTCATTTCCTGTGCCTGAAGTTAGATTCCTGACACTTTTCATACTCTCTGCCCTATTACTTGTTCTGGAAGCTTTAATAACCTCTGCTAAGTCCTCACTGCTACTTCAACATTTTTCATAATTTTCCATGCAACTGAACCCCACCCCCCACCTCTGGATTTGCCAAGGGTCTGGTGCCAGCATGATTCAGGTGGAGCCCATCTCATCTGAACAGCTCCCTCCTTCCCCAGTACTGATACCAATGTCCAATGAATTCAAACTCATTTCGCCCTGACCAATCTTTGAGCCACGCATTTACCGCTTTGATTTTGTTGACCCTGTGCCAATTTGCTCATGGCTGAAGTAGTAATCTGGAGATGTTTTTTTGGTTCTGCTTTTTAATTTTGCCCCTAGCTGCTCATATTTCTTCAGCAGATTCTCCTTCCTCTTTCTACCTGTACCACTGCTACCTACATAGACCACAACAACCGGATCTTTCCCCACCGACTCCAAGTTCTTCTGCAGCCCAAGTTAAACATCCTGAAACCAGGCAGGTAACACAGTCTTCAGGACTCTCAATCCTGGCCACAGAGAGCAGTGTCTATTCCTCTAACTACACTATCCCTGATTATGACTACATTTTTCCGAACAATGTGGGAAGGAAAGGGGAAAAAAAGCCGACAGAGGTCATATAGGTAAAAATTGATTGTAAATACCATATTTTTAAATAATGTTTACTTTTCATTATCAGCTCAATCATTGTAGCTGCAGCTACAAAGATGAAGATAGTCAGGCTAGACATGTTGAGCGTCCCACTGTGTTCTGAATGAAACATATCTTTTCCATAGGATCCATACGAGCAAAAGAGAGCATCAGGTGTTGGGTTCTATCAGTTTAACGTGTATTAATAAACAAGAAAAACATAAATAGACCAAAGAGGTAAGCTGCATTTACTAATGCAATAACTTGTGTTGAAGCTGCATTTACTGTTGGGATCACATAGAGAATGCTAGCCTCTACAGCATCAATCTATTACAGTTTTGAAAGGTGACTTCATGCAAATCAGTTCCATTTAACAAGGTTTATAAAGGCATCCTGCCTGTATGGCTTCAGCAGATGTTGCTGCCCTGCAGAATGCTCAAGGTGCTGTTCTTTCTCAAGAATGTCCTCAGTTTCTTATTCAATACAATTTTGCAACTCTCATAATTCCTCACTGCCCATTAGAGAGCCTTGTTATATCCTCCAGTTGGCTGGAGCAAAGGATCCAAGGATTAAGCAATGTCCTCTATTTGTATGGTTCAGTAACAAACCTCCAACCATGATAAGCACAGAACCTGACATGGAGGAAATATCTTGTGGCTTTGGTGGAACAAGGTATTGCATTCCAGATACTCTGCACATGATGACATAGTGATCCAACTGTCATCTCTAAACAGAGTATAGCGCCAATGCACCCCTCTCATTTGCACAGCATTCCATGGAAAAGGAGCAACTGTGGCTCTCCTACATTTTTGCCTCATCACAAAGATACATTTGGCTGGTAACTCCACATTAGGAGGCTGATCCACATCTATTGGAAGTTAATGCTGGTCCTGGATTTTCCGTGTGCATCTGTAACTCATCCATTTCCGTAGATGCTCTTAGTGCAGCAACCACAGAAACAACCCCAGCTCTGTGCTTGAATCCAGTGGGAACAGTCCCAAATTGGGCAGTATTAGAAATAAAGCAGCTCCTCAGCAGTATAGCCATTCAGCAGTAGCAGCACACACACACATTTAAACAGCATCCTCAAAACATTGGGACATGGAGGCCTCCAACAAGGACGCCAATGGGATGTCTCTACGCAGAACTTGCAGAGATCCAGATGTACACTGCTCAAGCCTTTGGTACATATTCAGTATGAGATTGTACAGGTGCTAACAAGAATGAGAACTTCTCCCTCCATCCCCTGATTACCCAAGAAAGGCGACATTGTATATAAGATAATGGTGGGAAAATTTTATACTCTAAGGTGTGATTGAGTAGTTACTACACTTTATGCAGCTCATGAAACCTTGGAATGTGATAGTTTCTTTAGCAACTAAGGTAAAGCTTTACACCTTGCCTAGCAGGCTTCAATGCCAATAGTAGGATTAATCTATAATGTTGAATGAAATGGTCAAGGTTGGTTATGGCTAGGACGTGCATAGTTGGTCAATGCATGAGTAATTCTGAATTACATGAGAAGATATGTCTTATTTCTGTACTATGAGTGTATGTTTTATGCTTTAGCCCTTGAAAGGGCTCCACGTCACACAAATAAAGAGCCTCCTTTCTCCAAAGGGAAAAAAAAAGTCCAGGTGTGGTAGTAGGCATTTCTTTTTACTCTGCATTTGTGATTTGGATGACATGGAAAGCAACACAAGTAATGCTTCATGGATTGAGTCAGAGGTTCAGCCTTTCAATCTAACTCACCAAACTTTCATGTTCATTTCTGCATTGCCCTCCCTTTCAACTCCATCAGCTTTCATCTTACCCACCTTCATACCCAACTGTTTTTACTTAACTGCCATTTCTCCACTTCACCCCCTAAGTCCAGGCAAACAGTTTAGTTATGTCCAACAGTTATGCCCTGATATATCTTCTCTCCATAATCATCCCTAATTGAAGCCAGGGTAGTGGTGACCATTGATAACTGCTCCCCTCCCACGGTACCATGCAAGGATCCCTGCTATTCACAATATGTATTAACAAGTTAGATGAAAGCAGAAAATGTATATCTCAAAATTTTGGAGATGACACAAAGCTGAGTGGATGGATGAGCTGTGAGGAGGATGCAGAAAATTTGCAGTGTGATTTGGACAGGCTGCGTGAATGGGCAAAACCACAGCAGATGCAGTATAATGTGGATAAATATGAGGTTATCCAAGTTGGTAATAAAAACAAGAAGGTGCATTATTATTTGAATAGCTGTAAATTGAAAAAGGAGGATATTCAATGAGACCTGCCTGTCCTCATGCACTAGTCACTGAAAGTAAGCACGCAGGTGGCAAGCAGTACAGAAGGCAAACTGCATGTTGGCCTTCATAGCAAGAGGATACGTGTACGGGGACAAGGATGCCTTTTTGCAATAAAACAGGACATTGATGAGGCCATACCTAAAATATTAAGCAGTTTAGGTCTCCTTTTCTGAGTACGGATGTTCCACTATAAAGGAACTAAAGCAAAGGTTTACCAGATTGATTCCAGGGATGGCAAGACTGATGTATGAGAAGCAATTGAGTTGGTTAGGATTGTATTCATATATTTAGAAGAATGAGGGGGAATCTCATAGAAACCTATAAAATTCTAACAAGGCTAAACAGGTTAGACGCAAGAAGAATGCTCCTAATAGTAGGGGAGTCCAGAAATAAGGGTCATAGCTTAAGAATAAGTGGTAAACTTTTAGGACTAAGATGAGGAAGAACTTCTTCACTCGGTGGTGTGCTTGTGGAATTCACTACCGCATAAAGTGGGTGGGCAAAAATATAATATGCTTTCAAGAAGGTAGTTATAGCTGTTGTCGCTGACAGGATCAAAGGATATGCAGGGGTTGAGGGCAGGGTTAGGATACTGAGCTCGGTGATCAGACACGATCATATTTGATGACAGAGCCGCTCAACACGTGGAATGGCCTACTCCTGCTCCTATCGTGTATGCCTGTGTACCCTTTGCTCTCCCAGGCTCCATCATCTGCCACCCTTGTTTGTTGAGTTACCTTTACAATTATTGTTCACTCTGCATCCCAGTACGCTGCATCCAACCTCCACAATTGACTTCATCAGCATTCCTATGACAGCATAGCTTTTGATACCCCCTCTGACTTTACAAGCAGATCAAATGAAGACCCCACTCCAAGGGTCTGTCCATGTACATAAGCAGCTTTGCAGCCGAATGACAATTTAAGGTGCTGTGCACTCCAAAGTGCAGTACTGAAGCGGATAGTGTAGTTTCAGTGATGTGCCATGATGATGTGATAAGGCTGCTGTGTGTCTGATGCCAACCTCAGTAGGCAAAGGATGCAAGCATGCTACCCGTGAATATTGCCCCAAGACATTAGGGAATGCTGGCCAAGACGAAGGCTGCAAGGTAACCACACCGACTTTCATGTCTGGAATATCTACGTTCTCTCCACATTAAAGAAGAGTAAACTGCATGTAAATAAGATGAGAATGGTAATAATTAGATGTTAATATATGCAAATAGGCTTCTTGCTACTTACAAATAACATTCTCATCTCACCAGTCAAAGCCTGGGTGGAAAGACCAATATTTTTCTCAATGTTAAGCGTCTCAGTTTTCAGATTTTGCCATATTTTCCCTACTAGCTCACTATTACCCACATTGCTCACGGGGTAAAATTCTGCACATTGTATTTATTGCAGAGAATGACCAAACTCCTCAAAAAGGATTAATACAATTTTTATTCTGCATTGCCATCAGTCAATGTGAAGTTCTTAGCCAAGCGTGACATTCTGGGGGACTTAAAAACAGCTGTAGACAAACCAGAACTCAGCACTGGCTGTTCTTATTAATAGTTATTACCAAGCTTTCTCCTTCTTACAGCTCCATCTTCTGGTTTTGTATCACATAGCAGGTGTAAGTGAAGACAAGATGCCAAAATCGTAACTTCAAAATGTTACAACACTATGCCAGATTGTTGAGAAGCCCATATCATGCAGCCAATATGAAGGTTTTCCTGTGCCAGGCTCGTGCTGAATGGTTGTGGTTTCCTCTATAACAGGCCTCCAGAGATCACTGCAAGACCACAGCATTACCCTCACCTCAGTAGGTGACTCCCTGAAATCCCCATCCCCTCACTTGTTCTTCAAGGATTGAAACCAGTTTCCAGCCTAATAATGGCCAAAATGGAGACACTGCAGTGTCTTGTATAATTCAGCCTATGATTTCCAACATACAATGTGACTCTCCTGCATGAAACAACCCTATCGGCAACAGAACAGGAGAGATTTAATAGACAGGCAAGGCCTAACTAAAGGATCTCCATACAAAATGAAAATTGATCCAAAATGTCCATCAGAATTCTCCTGAAGTTACTAGTTTCCTTTATAAGATAGGTGTACACTGAACAAAAATTATTTTCCACAAGTCCCTTCACTTTCATGATTCTACAGAGATTCTACTGACAAAAGAAATAAATTTGATTCAAATGTGCAGAATTTGCCAACATCATGCTTCAGGATTTCACCAAAAAAGAGGTGTAGTATAACAGTATACTACACTAAAAGCATAGCTGTATGGAGGCAGAAGAGAGATGGGGATGTTGGCAGAAAATGAAAGGAGGTAGTTCTTGGAGGTGGTATTGTTACTTTTCTTGCCTCAGCACTATTCACTTCAGTCCAGTTGGACTGCTAACTCTTCTGTCACTTAATTGTTTGTGAATTTCTCGCTATCACGGACATTCCTTTTGTTCTTGCTCATTCCTTGTTCAAAATCTATGACATCTCTAACTTATTCCTGTTCTGATGAAAGGACACACACCTAAAGTATTAATTCTTTTTTTCCAGTGCTTCTAATTTATCCTAGTGGAGACAATTAGAGACAATGATAAAGTAAATTGCAGATGAACTATGTTAACAAATGTTAATTTCTCATTTCCAGAAGTTCCATCATTGGAGTATAGAAAAATATGGAAATGTTAGCAGTAATCAAATTGCATTTTTAAGAATACTGTGAGACAGTGAGATATTTGATCATTTTCATTGTGGAATGGAATGAGGAAAGCTATTACTTCAGGCCTGAGTGTAGCTGCTGTCTGCATATAGAAAAGGTGATGTAGGGACCTTGTGCAAATGTTTACAGGGCTATGACATTTACTAGTTAAAATTCTTTAATTTTGTTTAAATGTTAAGGGTAATTATATCAATTGTTAATGTTACTTGCCATTCTGTAACTGTTGCTTTGGCTTCTGTCATATGATAACAGACATAAAAAAAGGGACCAGGATACATGGAATATAGTATTTGCCACAAGAAGGGTCCATGCTTCCATTCTGAAAAACATAAATGAACAACATTGTTAAAAAACAAAATTCTGACACTCCCTGTTCTTATTTAAACATGTCTGCAGTCAATAATGATCCTATTATGAATGCCAACTGGGCATGCTCATCTCTGATTTTTTTAGCCTGCACATGCAATATAAAGCAGATTCTTACAAGTTACTAAAAAATTATACTTCTTTTAATATTCTTTTTCTATTCGCCAACATACTATGTAATTTTTTCCTCACTTTAGGATTTGTTAATTTCGTGATTGGACCGAAATTGGACAGGTGGATCCACTGAGTTTCAGTACCCTGATTGGGGCCGTTAACCTGGGCCAATCAGGGAATCCTGGCTGACAGATATGAAGAGGACTCTCAGGGATTCTCCTCACTCTAGCAACTGGTTCCAAGCTAGTTGGTCACTGTGTATGTGTGAATAAAGGATGACTTGGTGATGGGATACTGGTCTCCATGGAGTTACTTCAGTTACTGAATCATCACTTTCTCCTTAAATGTATCTAAAAGGTTTTACTGATTGTGCGTATGCTCCAGGCTGTCAGCCAATGCAGCCACGAACGTATCTCTTGCTATGTTGAAATGGCGTGAAATATTTCACCAGATGCTTCCTTTTTAAAACAACAAGATGCATAGATATTTTCAATATCAAAGACAAAGGCACACTGGGCAGAACGTATCTGCAACTTCTGGATTGGAAACCTGGGCATACGAACCTTCTGGTTCAATCTGCTAGAAGGCACTAATTATTAACCAATCTCTCAGTTTGGCATCCAATGAGGGAGGTGGTGGTGTAGTGGTATTGTCACTGGATTAGTACTCCAGAGATTCAGACTAATGCTCTGGGATATGATTTGAACCACAATATGGCAGATGGTGAAATTTAAACCAATGAAAAAAGCTAACATAATGGTGACCAACACTGTCAATTGTTGTAAAAAAACCATCTGGTGCACTAATGTCCTTTAGGGAAGGAAAGCTATCATCCTTACTTGTTTGGCCTACATATGTCTCCAGACCCACAGCAACATGTTTGACTCTTAACAGCCTTCTGAAATGACCCTTACAAGACAGTCAGTTCAAGCAGCAAGCAATGATGGCAATAAACGCTGTGATGCACACATCCACGAACAATTTATTTTATATAAAGATACAGTGGATGGAGAATGAGTTAGCTTCCAACTCTGTTGAGACCCCAATAGCTTCCGATGCTACCCAGAAATCCTGATCTGTGAGAGCTGGCAACATCTATTCAAGCTGTTAAAATAAAATTCCAAGACCTCCAAAGCTGTTTACTGGAGTGCTCTTGGTTGACTGCTCAGCACCTCTGCCTTACAACCTCTCTTCAAAAGAACCAGGAAAAAAAACTTCTTAAAGCCACAAACTGTCACGCCTTCCCCCTTTAAAAAAATGGACCATCAATGTACAAAGACAGTTTCATTTTTTAAAAACTTTTAATCTACAATATATATAGGTTACATTGACTCTAAGCATGCAAACATTCACAACTACAATCTATTTCAGTCCATTTATTCCCGCCACTGAACGCCTCCGTCTTTCCTATTCAAAGTTGTGACAATGCATTGGCTATTAAGTTCTTTCGTTCTGCCACATGTATAATTTTCAAATTGAATGTCTGCAATAATAGGCTCCATCTAAACATTCTGAAATTTTTATCTTTAAATTTCTCTAAAAACTTTAATGGGTGATGATCAGTATATACAACTGTCTCAGACACATTAGCGGCAACATAAATGTTGAAATGTTGAAACGCCACACAGAGCAAAAATTTTTCTTCTCAATCACTGAATATTTCTGTTAATGATCATTTAATTTTCTGGAAAAATACCCAATAGGTCTTTTTATCTTCTTACTGTCTTCTTGTAAGAATACAGCACTGACACCCACATCACTCACATTGATAGTCACCCTGAATGGCATTGCATAATTAGGCGTGGCTAACATTAAGGCAGTGGTTAACACAGCTTTTAGGCTGTCAAATGCATTCTGATAGTCCACCATCTACTGAAGTTTTCTGCACTTCTTCAATAAGTCAGTGAAGCAGCCACACTTCTAAAATTCAGTAGGAACTTCTGATAAAACCCGAATAAAAACTGAAAGAACTGCGGATGCTGTAAAGCATGTTCTGATAAAACCCACACAATCCTGGGAATCATAGCACTGCCCTCTTCGACCATGGTATGGGGAACTTCCTAATAACCTTTGTTTTCACATCTGGGCAGGCATCTGTCCATGTCCAATAACATGGCCCAGGGATGTGCCTTGGGATTTTACAAACTCACTCTTAGCCAGCTTGATCAACAAGTCTGCCTCCCGAAGTTGTTCAAACAATTCTGACAGATGCTGCAGATGTTTCTTCCAAGTGTGACTAAAAATCACCAGGTCATCAATATATATCATATAATTGGGTAATCCAAAAATGACTTTATTGGTTAGTCTTTGAATTACGGCTGGCACATTTTTCATACCAATGGCATGATTTTAAATTGGCACAATCCATTCAGTGTCACGAAAACCAAAAATGTCTTTGCCCTTTCAGATAAAAGTACCTGCCAGTATTTCTAAGTCAAACTTAGAAATAAAAGTTGTTTGTCCCACCTTCTCAATACATTCTTCCGAATGTGGAATAGGATATTAAACACACTTTGTAACTGCGCTGACTTTACAACAGTCCACATATAATCGTTGGGTACCATCTGGTTTTGGTACCATTACTATGGTTGGGCTCCAGTCGCTGCAACTCACTTTCATTATGTTGTCTTTCAGTATGCATTCAATCTCTTTTAGAACCTGTGCCAACTTCAGAGGGTTAAGTCTATAAGGATGCTGCATAATTGGAACAGCATTGCCTATGTCTACATCATGCGTAATTAGATTGGTAGTTCCCAGCTTAAAGTTTTTGCAAAAATTTGTAGCTCAGGTTGTGGATGAGGTTGTAGACTTGCTTTCCTAGCTGGTGTGTTTGATTTTAGATGTTTCATCAGCCTGCTAGGTAACATCGTCAGTGCACCTCCAGTAAAGCATTGGCGTTCTGTCCCACTTGTTATTTATATGTGTCCGTTTGCTGGGGTGGTTGGCATCATTTCGGCTCTGTTTTTCAGTGGTTTGTATATCAGGTCCAGTTCAATGTGTTTGTTGATGGAGTTCGGTTGGAATGCCTGGCCAATTTTCTACTAGCTTTTCAACCACAGTAGGCATCACTCCCACCTGAGATCCAACTATATCATTACCAAGAATAAATTGTATACCTGGAGCCAAGCGTTTCTCCAGTACTCCTACCAGTACTTCTCCGGACACTCCAAAATCACTTTATATAATGGGGCACCTCTCGTCTCACCATGAATTCCACATATTACCTCTTTTTCTGGCAATACTCCTCCTGAATTACTTACTTCCTCATCACTCACCAGCAAATATTGACATGCTCCCGTTTCTCTTAAAATTGTAATTTCTTTACCTCTCTTCCTGGCATATACGAGTAACCTTACCCTCACAAGTAAAACCTTTAAGGAGATCTAGCACTTCCTTCTCAACCAACCTCTGACCAGATTGCACATTCTGGTGCAGCTTTTTAGCTTCCACTGTGCTTTCCTCTATCACTTCAACAAAATTCACTGGCTTATCCTATTTCCCATATTGGTCTTCCCAGTGGTTTTCTAAATCACCAACACTGCAACTTCATGTGGCCTATTTTATTGCAGGGAAAACACCTGAGCTTTTTTACTTCTCTTTCCCCCTCATGGGTTTCCTTATGACCCTGTGGTAAACTATCTTTATTCTCTTCAATGAGATCTCCTCCCTAATCACATGAGGATTTCTCTTTTCCCCAATTTCTATCTCTCACTAAATGAAATTGATGTCAGAAGCCGAACTTTGATTCATGAACCAACTCATAATCATCGGCCATTTCCGCTGCTAATCTTGCAGTTTTAATTCTGCTCTTCCACGAGTTCTCACTACTTCATGAAGTGATTATTTGAATTCATCCAAAATAATCGTCTTTCTATGAGCGTTGTACGTTTGATCTATTTTTAATGCCCTTAAAATCCACCTAACAAAATTACTTTGTTTGATCCTTTCAAACTCAATGTACGTTTGATCAGTGTCCTTCCTTGATTCCTGAATCGTGTCTAAAGGCTTCTGGTACTAGCTCATATGCACTTAAGATGGCATTTTTCACCTCATTATGCTCCCTATATACTCCTCTGGTAGTGATGCAAAAACCTCACTAACTCTACCTACCAACTTTGTTCCAATCAACAATACCCACATGCTCACCGGCCATTTCATTTGTTTAGCCGCTTTCTCAGATGAAATGAAAAAGGCTTCTACATCTTTCGCTTTGAATTTAGGCAACACTTGAATATATTTAAACAGATCCCCATCAGGCCTTTGGCTACATAGGGTGTGCTCGTCCTCACTACCCTCTTCACTAAGCCTACATTCTACCTTCACTTCCACCCTTTTAAGTCGACTTTCCTCTCTAATTGACAACTTCTGAAGTTCAAACTCTCTCTCCTTCTGCTTTTCTTCTCTCTTTCTTCTGCTAGGGCCTTCTTCTCCTTTCTGTTTTTCCTCTGCTATGGCCATTGTTTCCTTTTCTTTTGCCTCTGCTTTTAGTCGTAATTCAAATTGTATCATTTCCTTTTCATGATCAAGCTGCTTCATTTGCAATTGAATTTTAGCCATTTCTAAAGATTCTGATGGCATTTCCAGCAATTGTAAATGTCAAGCTACTGCTGCAATTGCCTCTTTATTTCACACGGATAAAGTAACCCCAACTCCAGCTGGTCTGCCAATTCTGAAAGCTTTGCCTTCTCACTTTCTGTAAAACTCCCGCAGTGACTTCTTCCAACCCCAGAAACCTCTTAGCGACTGTCATTACTACACAAAGCATAACCTGTTTAAAACAACTGAATTCAACACCCTAAATAAAAGACACTAATACCTACCACTCACTGCCTTCGAGTCCAACAATCCTAAACCCAATGTAGAATTAGGGATTTTGATCCAGGCAAGAGTCCTCAGTTTGTTAGGAACCAGACCAGATCCCCTCAAAATATTTTAAGAAGGCCACCTACACCCTAACTTTTTCTGTTTTTAAAGCCAAATGTAAAGTGCCTATTCCAGTTGCAATGTGACTGGTCAAACTATTTGACGTTAAGCAAAACGCAATTTATTTAAACACTGTAGTTAAAAATACAGCCGAAGAAAGAGGAATTTAGAGTAACCCAACTCTACTGGAAAACTTAAACAGGATACTAGATATAATAGCTGTTATTAATTAACTGTTCCAATATAGTAACATCCCATAGACACACCCCTTGGCAAAAAGGAAAATTCAGACACTGATTCTCACATGCAGTTCTCCAATCCAGGAGGGAAAAAATGTCAAGAGAAAATTCAGAAAAAGTACCAGCCAGGAAACATTCACTGAAGTTTCCAACTCTGCTGAGACCCCAATGGCTTCTGATGTTACTCAGAAATCCTGATGTGTGAGAGTTGACCACACCAATTCAGGCTGTTTAAAAAAAAACCCAAGGCCTCCTAAACTGTTTAGTCAAGTGACCTTGGTACACTGCTCTGTGCCTCTGCCACACAACCTCTCTGCAAAAAAAACAGGACAAAATAACCTAGGGAGGCAACAGCCTAGTCATATTATCGCTGGACTGTTAATCTAGAGACCCAGGTGATAGTCAGGGGACCCAGGTTTGAACCTCGCCATGGTAGATGGTGGAATTTGAATTCAGTAAATATCTGGAATTAAGAATTGAATGATGACCGTGAATCCATTGCTGATTGTTGGAAAAACCTATCTGGTTCACTAATGTCCTTTAGGGAGGGAAACTGCCATCCTTACCTGGTCTGGCTTACATGTGACTCCAGACCCACAGCAACGTGGTTGACATATAACTGCCTTCTGGACAATCAGGGGTGGGCAATAAATTCTGGCCTAGCCAGCAATGCCCTCATCCCGTGAATGAATGAATAAAGGAACCTCTTGTAGTCACACATGGTCACACTGTTGGTAGTCCAGGAGTTTGAGGGGGAGCAAGAGGTTTGGAAGAGCAGTAGTGGTAGGGATTCATTAACGAGGGGAGAGGCTGTGGATGTGACTCCGGGATGGTATCTTGCCAAATCACACAGTTAAGGATGTCATGGAATGGCTGCAGGGCAATCTGAAGGGGAAAAGTGAACAGCAAGCTGGCATTTTCAGACCAATGGCATAGGAAGAAAGAAAAATTAGGTCCTGCAAACAGAATTTAGGGAATTAAGAAGGTAAATGAAAAGTAGAACTTCAAAGGTAACTATCTTCGATCATTCCCGGTGTCATGTAGTACTAAGTATAAGAATACAGGGATACAGCAGATGGATGTGTAGCTGTAAAGATGGTGCAGGAGAGACAGCTTCAAATTCCTGAGCTATCAGAACCATTTCTGTGGAAGGTGGGACCTGTTTAAGTGGGATGGGCTGCATTTCGAACAGGATCAACATCCTCACACGAAGATTTGTTGATGCTTTTGAGGGTGATTTAAACTAGATCTGCAGGAGGACGGGATCCCGACAAGTAGTTCAGAGGGAAAGAAGCTGAGTTAGAATTAGAAGGTGAAATGCAAGTTGAGTCTGGAAGGGAAAGGAAACATAGATATGAAAGAACGAAGTTCAGCAAAACTAAATGGAATATATTTGAATGCAAGGAACCTGAGGAATAAGATAAATGAGCTGAGGGCAAAACAGGCATGTTAGATTATGATATCGTAGCCATGACTGAGACTTGGCTGAATGATGGGCAGAAACGATCGAGGAATCAATTAGCCACACATACTTCTGATACATGGAAACTACATTTTCACTACCTTTGACTCTGCAGCAATATTCCTTACACATCTTAATATGCTTCCATTCCACAGTCAACTTTACCTTTTTGAGGTGGTACAGTCTAACATGGTACCTTTCCTTGACATTCTAATTGAGAAATCTGCTCATGGGTTCTGCACTACTGAGCATCAGAAACATACCTTAAGTGGCCGATGTACACAATGTAATTTATACAGTGCTACACACTACAAATTTAGCCTTAAAAGCAATCTTAAAAATAGGGCCACAGCCATTTTGAGACCTTGCAACTAGACACAATAGAGCTCAATAAAGGCTGTGGACAATGACTATGCTGATCAGATCAATGTTCACTGTGTATCATGCAATCTTTAAAATGAGCCAAAAAGTGTTCAAACTACCTCAATTTACCCTGGAAAGGCCAATTCCTTGAAAAGTATGAATGTGTTGTTCCCAACACCAAGAAATCCAACCAGCAAAAGTGAACAATGCAAAAGAACCTCAACTGCACTGTAGAAGCTGTTTATAAATATGTTAATTTATTGTCATACCTCTCCAAGGGGAACATTAGAACGACTTGATAGCCACTATGGTTAAAAAAAAGTCAGGTGACTGCAGAACCCTGGGAGTTTTTCCCCACCTTTAAATTAAGCACCTGACACTTTCAGATCCATTGTCATAGTGCGGTGAGGCAATGATATCAAGACCAATGATAATGAAAGTTGTTACACATTTTAGCTTTTAATTGTGTAGTGCTACAAGGAGATTCAATTTTTTCTACCCGTATGATGTTGACATTGGAATGCAGAAAATGCCATTAAAACTAAAAGACAAACTTTCAATCCGCTGAACACTATTCAAAGACCATCAAAACAATAATTAACAAATACCTACTGTCCATAGAATTTCCACTTGATATCCACAAATTTCTGAATGACAGGATGCTTTGCCAAATTAATCAAGTTGCAATAAACAATGAACTGTATCTGGGTAAACGAAAGACATGTAATTTAAAGTCAGAAAAAGTGGCAAAATATTTAATAGCAGAATTCATGATAACAAGGTAACGTCCCTTATAAATGTTTTCATTTGCTAATAATTTGATATTACCTGCTTTTACAAAACTAAATTTATCTTTCTGTTCAGTAACTTTAGGTATTCACAGTCTAGAGATAGCAGCAAATACAATTTATCTTACATTGCTAACTTCTGAATTATATCCCTGCAGTAAGCTGTTCTTTCTCACTCAGGAGTGAAATTACTGAGTCTGGGTACTGGATTCATGCAGAGTTCCGACTTCTTTACCCAGTGTACACCTGCAAAAATCTTTGCAATGGACTTAGAAAGGTCAGATTGGTAGTACAGAATGTGACAGGTGCCTACAAATTATATGTTGTGACTTATTGCTAACCTCCTTAGAATCTTCCCAGACTGAAATCTCTCTGAACGCCTATTTAACATCAAAGCTTTTAAAAATCAACACGGATTTCCACTTTCAATATTTCCTTGTGTGAATTTTCCAGTAGCATATCTGAAAATCTGGAAATTTGAGTAAGTACTACATATAGCTTTCAGCTGATGAATTTAAAAACAAAACAATCTATCTTAAAATAGTGACCACTGTTTTCTCTAGCACTTTATCAAACTAGAAACATGTGGAATGAAAAAAATCAACAGCTTTATAGTGTCTGTTTCACTTGTAAAATCTGGTGATCATAAAATAAAATGATCAACTATCAATTTCAACGAAGCACAAAAATGCAGTTGTTTGAAGCAGTCATTATTGTGGAATCTGACCCATAATATAAACATTAGAGTGTTGGGGAGTCTAGAGGGACGTAGTCTACAAATTATACCCTGAACTTTCAGAAGTAAAATTAAGAAACACTTCTACACTCAAACTTGCTTCCCAGAAGGCAACTAAATCTAGATCAATTGCTAAATTTAAAACTGAGATTGACAGATTATTAGCCAACAGTATTAAGGAATATGGGGCAAAGGTAGGTATATTGAGCTAGGTCACAGATCAGACGTCATCTCACTGACCAGTTCAAGGGGCCAAATGACCTATTCCTGTTACAACGGAACTATGGATAGTTTCTTTTATAACTTAAAGTTGTTCCATAATAGAAACACTCAAACTTTGAAGCTTCTGACCGAAGGGCTTTGATTAAATAACATTACAGTTAAATAAATTGGTTTCTCATTGGTCAGAAAAATACAACTACAAATGAAATTCATTATTTTGTGCTGCGATAATTGAAAGCTAAATGATTATTACAATAAAAGTTCACAGTATAACACTGTTGAATGTTACTTACAGGTCTCCTCGAGTATTGTGCTCTTAATGCTGTTCAAAATTAAAAACCAAACTTTAAATTTTTGGTGAATTGTCTTTAAAAAAGGTTAAGCTGCTTTTATATACAGCACAACATGTGTTTGCAGTTCGCTAGTTAATAACAATGAGGCCTAAAGCTGCTGCAAACTAATTTCCAGCCAAGACAGTGAGCCATAGAGACACACAGCACAGAAACAGACCTTTTGTCTAACTTGTCCATGCCGATCATGTTTCCCAAACTAAACTAGTCCCATTTGCCTGCATTTGGCCCATATCCCTCTAAACCTCTCCTATTCATATACCTGTCCAAATTTTTTTAAACGTTGTAACAATACCTGCATTTACGATTTCCTCTGGTGGTTTATTCCACAAACAAACTGCTCTGTGTGAAAAAGTTGCCCCTCCGTCCCTTTTAAAGCTTTCTCCTCTCATCTTAAAAATATGCCCTCGAATTTTGAACTTCCCTACTCTCGGAAAAAGACCTTTGCTATTCATCTTGTCTATGCCCCTCCTGATTTTATAAACCTCTATAAGGTCACCCCTCAACCTCATATGCTCCGATGAAAAAGTTCCCAGCCTATCGAGCCTCTTCTCTTACCTCAAATCCTCCGGACTTGGTAACATACTTATAAATTTTTTCTATACCCTCTCCAATTTAAAAATATCCATCCTATAGTATGGCAACCAGAACTGTACACAGTACTCCAAAAGTGGCCTCACCAACGTCCTGTATAATCGCAACATGACATCCCAACTACTATTCTCAATGACCCGAGCAATGAAGGCAAGCATGCCAAACGCCTTCTTCACTACCCTGTGTACCTGTGACACAACCTTCCTGAATCCCTAGGTCTTTCTATCTGACAACACTCCCCAGAGACCTATCATTAACTGTGTAAGTCCTGCCCTTGTTCATCTTATCAAAATGCAACACTTTGCATTTATCCAACTTTAACACCATCTGTTACTCCTCAGTCCACTGGCCCAATTAATCAAGATCCCTTTGTAATCTAAGGTAACCTCCTTCACTGTCCACAATACCACCAATTTTGGTGTCACCCGCATCCATACTACCTACACTTCCTAAATTCTTATCCAAATCATTTACATAAATGACATACAACAGTGGACCCAGCACCGATTCCTGCCAAACTCCACTGGTCACAGGCCACCAGTCCAAAACACAACCCTTTACCACCGCTCTCTGTCTCTTACTGTCAAGCCAATTTTGTATTCAACTGGCAAGTTCTCCCTGAATCCCAAATGATCTAACTTAACTAATTAGTTTACCATGCGGAAATTGGCAAAGATTTTACTAAAGCTCACGCAGACATCATCTACTGCTCTGCCCTCATCTATCTTATTGATCACATCCTCAAAAAACTCAATCAAATCTATGAGACATGATTTCCCATGCACAAAACCAGGCTGACTATCCCTAATCAGTCCTTGCCTCTCCAAATGCAGATAAATCCTGTAGCTCAGAATCCCTTCCAACAACTTACCCACTGATGTCAGACTCACCGGTCTACCGTTCTCAGGCTTCTCCTTGCAGCCTTTTTTAAATAAAGGCACAACTGGCCCCTCTAGTCTTCAGGCATGTCACCCATGGCTGTGGATGATAGAAATATCTCTGCTGGGGCCCCGAAATTTCTTCCCTAGCTTCATCACATGACAGATTTGAATAATGATCTACCCAAGAGCACAGCACAATGGAAATGGACTAGGTTGGTGAATTTAGCTATCTCAGCTGACATTTTCAACAAGATGTCACATTTAGATTCCTTAATAAGCTTGAGTCTCATGGCACTAAGGCACAGATTTTGAGATGATTAAAGAATCAGTTGCATGCTTGTAGATAAAGGATGTTATTAATGTTGGTACTTCTGCACGGAAACTGGCTATTGGTAGAGTCCAGTAAGAATTACTGTTAGGACCACTATTATTAATATTTATCAACGATTGATAGGGATGATGGTGTTTTGGAAAATGTCTGCAAATTCACAGATGATATTATGATACAAGCAGACATTAGGAAGCTTATAGGGAAAAAAATATAAAAGATAAAACTGAAACCCACAGCCTGTCCATATAGATGACTTTGTGGTCAAAAGTGAAGGTCCGGAAGCCTGGTACCTACTTTACAACAGCAAAATTATGAAACAAAGGACTCCAGCAAATAAGTAAATTAAACCAGTTCCACTCAAACTACCCTCTAGTTTTCTTTTAGTCCTTGGACCATTTGTTTTTGGCCCTTTAAATTATTTTGTGTGGCAACAACACGCAACAACTTGAAGGGGCCAATCTGTATGCAGCCTGTGCATGAATATGTCGGGTTGCTGCAAAAGCATCATGGTTCAGAGAAAACACTTTATCCACCTCATTGCCACGTCAAAATTTCAGGTAGAAAATCCTTATCTGATGATTCTCATTCTTGGATGTGTTTCTTAGGTACAGTTCAGGGAGATATTCTGCTTTACTGATTTCCACCAAAATCTCTGCTCCATAATACCTTAATTGCTTAAATGTATAGTCTAAAATTTGGCCTGATACTTCAATGGCAGGAGTCAAAAAAAGACCTTCAGAGATTTTTCAAGTCTGTACTATGAACAAGCAACCTCAACTAGCAGCTGTGCAAATCAAAGAATTTGTGACCAATATTCACACTGACCTTTAATTTAAATTAATGTTCATGATAATTTCCAATTAAAACAGCCAGCAAGTAAGGCTCCCTTGCCAGTGAGGAAAACTCAAAATTAGTTACAGTACAACTTCTTCATCTTGTCAAAAGCATCATTTTCCCTGCTTCTTAGATCTCTATCTAAGCTCAAAATACACAGAGGTATCAGGCAAATTTACCCTCAAAATTCCCAGGAAAATTCATTCACTGGGCAATCAATGAAAGAAAATCAACTCTATAAACAAAATCAACAGAATTAGTAAGGGCTGCTCATTCAATCACAGGCTGGTTCTCTCTCGCAAAATGGGTTGTTGGTAAAAAGGACAGGGCGAGTGGAGTCAGCAAGGGTGAAAAGGGTGTGGAGAAACAGGGGATGTAGATTTGCTCCAAATCAAATAGGTAAAGACTCAGGTGCTGTGAGGGATTGGTCAAGTGGCAGGTTGTAAGTCAGTGGTAGAGCAAGGCTGTAAATGTTGATAGAATAATTTTAAACCTGTCAGCAAAAAAAAAACTCAGCTAACTGGGAGCCAGGAAAATATGACTAAAATCTTGTTTTCATTTGAGCAATCACCTGTGTAGTGGCTTATGTGATCTGAAAACAAGGACATTATTATTTTCGAACTTCAAGCCCCTCTTTGACCTCAGGAATGTCAAACATGCAGGCAACTTGTCAATGCTACGATATTCCAACAGCACAGATTTTCACCAACAAAGTAATACATACACAAACTATCTCAATTTGTTACTTACTGTTGTTGTAAATTGGCTCCAAGGATCTGAGCTGATATTGTGATTGCTGGGTGTCAGGATCATGTACATACAGTTGATTCAAGCCTTCCTCAGCCTGTAGTGGAACGAACAGAATACAATATAAATTTGCTTTCATGTGAGTTTGTAGAAATATTTTGAAGAGGCAAGTTTTATGAACCAAACGGTCAATTTTTTTATATTGATATGCAGAGAACTTCATCAGGTGCGTTCTCGCCCTTCAAGTCAGCCATCTTTTACCATTCCATATAAGAAATCAATGGGTCAGGGCACAGATTTGTATGCCTGTCACATCCAGTCACATATGAGAGTGGATACTGCATTATTAATGAGTGAAAAGAGGTACATTTGATTTACTAGTTCACAGGATGTGTACTGCACTGCATACTTAATTGCCCAACAGGTAAGTAGCTTGCTGAGCTATTAGAGGGCAGTTAAGTGGTGACTGTGTTGCAGTCTGGTGTCACATTAAGTGACGTAGATAAAAACAGCAGATTTCCTTCCTTCTATTATAAATTTATATGATAATGTGATTAATGATGAGATTTCAGAGTTATTTTAATTACACTATTGGCTGCATTGGGTAGGCTACCAACCAATACGATATACAAGAATAAATTGCAGGTATATTGCAAAGAGGTACAAGAACTATAGAGTAATGATGACGGAGGGGCTCCAATTATTCCAATAGAGATTGGATTTATAATATAGTAAACAGCAGCGGAAGGTAAAAATTTCAGAACTATTTTCAGGAGCAGTTTCTTTGATCAATGCATTTCTGACCCAACAAGGAAAAAGGTATTGCTGGCTCTCTTTGTGATGGGTCAAGTGCAGCAAATTGTCAGGAGGGGAACATTTAGTGAACATTGATCACAGTACCATAATGTTCAAATTAACTATTGCAAAGGATAAGGTGCATCTAAAGTAAAAATATCTAAATGGAAGAGCACAAATTTCAGTTGGTTTCAGATAGATCTGAACCTGTATAAACTAGATCATGGATTGGCAGGCAATACTCTAATCAAACAATGGGGATCTTCGACTAGAAATCTGTTTAGTGCATTCAAGATACCACTAGAACACAATAGCAGCAATGTACATCATATACAAGCTGCAATGCAGCAACTGACCAAATTCCCTCTAGCAGTGTCTTCAAAACTGATAAGCTCTACCACTTATTACAAAAACGGACACCAGGCACCTTGGAACATAACTACTTGTGAGCTTCCCTATAAGTCATACATCATCCAGACTTGGAACCATCATGTTTCATTTCACTGCCGCTGGGACAAACCTGGACTGTTCTCCCTAACTGCACTGTAGGTGTACCTGTGCCAACTGGGCTATGGTGGTTCAAGAAGGTTGGTTTAACATTACCTTCTCAAGGGAGATGTGAAAAGCGGCATCAATGGCATTGCCATTGATAGGTGCTTGTTTTTCACTGGCGCACACTCAATGGGCCAACGGGCCTTTTTCTGTGCCAAAGACAGCTACAACTTTTTGATGGTCACGTTCTGTGAACGAGTACAAAAATATTCAAGGCAATGAATTGTTTTTCCCCATCTGTGTTGTGTTCACCAAATGAAAGAGTGAAATTAGGAAATAATGCTGCATATATTAAGGGATATTAGGAAAAGGAAAGTAAAGGGAAAGTGGTAGCGTAGTGGTTAAGTCACTGGATTAGTAATCCAGAACACTAGTCTAATATTCTGAGGTCATGGATTTGAATCTGTAGTGATTGGAACCAGGTTGACCTCGTTGACTGTAAGGTTGTTGATTAGGGTTGTTAACCTGAGCCAATCAGGAAATCCCGGACTGACCAATATAAGCTGGAGATTAGAATCTCCTCGAGAAAATAACAAAAAAGAAAAATAAATACAACCAGGACACTGGAATCTCCTCAGGCAGGCGACTAACGCAGAGCTGGCTGGCCACATCCAGTATACTGTGCATAAGTAAATAATGGGTGACTTGGTGGCGGGATACCAGCCTCTGTGCAGTTACTTCAGAACCCCATCAAGGCAAATTTGTCTTCAACGAAATCTAAAATAAAAGACTAGTCCAAAGGTCACTGTAACCACTGTCGCTTGTTGCAAAATCTCTAATGGTTCACTGACAGGGAAAGAAATCAGCCATCCTGGCCTGATCTGGTCTACACATGACTACAGATCCACAGCAATGTGACTGACCCTTGACTGTCCTATGGGCAATTATAGTTAGACAGTAAATGCTGGCCTAGCTAGCAACACCCACATCCCATTAACAATTTTTTTTAATATGCTGAGGAGAAACCAGGATCTCAGCACATGTTGGAACAGGCTTAAGGGAGTAAATAACCTACAACCATTCCTATGTTTATACAACAGTCATTGAAATAACTCCACAGAGGCCAGAATCCCAACACCAAGACACCCTTCGTTTACATGTGGAGAGTCCTTGATACTGATCCAGCTCCCTCACAGCCAGCTCTGAGGGTGAACAGGATGTCTGACATTCCTGTTCTTATCTGGCAGCTAGAGCTCTCTGATTGGACCAGATTAACAGCGCAAGTCAGGGAACTCATAATCAATGATGTCCACCTGGCTGACCTCGTTACAATCACTATAGTCACTACATTTGAAAGCTACACTGTTGGTAAAGAAGCACATTAAGCTGTTAAAAAACTATAAAATGCACCATATAAATACATGTCCATACAACATTGCAAACTTACCAGAACAGGCATGTTCATAATCATGAGCGAAATAATAGATTGACCTGAATTGTCCAGTGATTTAACATCAGCCCCATAATCCAAGAGTATTCTAGCAGCTTCCTCGTGACCTGATGAAAAAAGAATTGTTGTCATTAAACAATTACTACAATCTTAAAAATTTTTAAAAGCCCATTTTAGTTGAACCCAGAAGTCTTGTATTCCATTTCCCTCCATGACTACTAGTCCAGATTCTACAAACAAAACAAACGGGAGATCAAGTTCAAGGACAATTTGCCTAAACGCAATATCAGTTTCTTTCCTTGCAGAGAATGAACAACTCAGTTTACACGTAATGACTGAAAGTCAACTGCCATGACACTGCTTACAGATTACCTATAAATCTACTACAAAGATTTACCAAAGTCCCACGGCATCTTAAACTGTATTATAGCAAATGATATCGCTAACGATTAAAAGGATTAAACAACTTATTGATAACGAATGAAAAAAAATCACATACTTGTGATACAATGTGAAAATACAAATAAGGAAAATTCCAAGACATTTTATATTATATTAAGAGCAAGGTGATTACCAGGGAAGGAGTGGGCATATTACAGACCAAAGGGGCAATCTGAATGTGAAGCCAGAGGGCATGGGCGAGGTCTTAAATGACTATTTCTTAACTGTATTCACAAAGGAAAAGACATTGCAGCCTGAGATTTCATTTGGAATGGTGAGGTTCTAAATCATGTTAAAATTAATAAGGAGTATTTATTAGATGTTTTAACAGGTATAACGGTGCATAAATCCCCAGCATCTGATGAAATGTGTCCCAGGATGCTATGGGAGGTAAGGGAGTAGATTGCAGGGGGCCTGGAAGAGATACTTAATATTTCACTGGCCACAGGTCAAGTACTGGAGGATAGCTAATGTGGTTTCTTTGCTCAAGAAGAGCAGCATGGGTAGGCCAGCTAATTACAGACCAATTTATCTGATGCTAGTGGGTGGGAAATTATTGGAAAAAATTGAGGACAGGATTAATCAACATTTGGAAAGGCAGGAATTAATCATTGAATTCCTACAGTGTGGAAGTGGGCTATTTGTCTGATCAAGTCCACTCCAACACTTCAATGAGCATCCCACACAGACCCACACCCCCTACTCCATAACCCTGCATGTCCCATGGCTAAGCAACCTAGCCTGGACATCTCTGGATACAATGGACAATGTAACATGGCCAATCCATCTAACTTGCACATCTCTGGACTGAGGCAGGAAACCAGAGCACCAGGAGGAAACCCACGCAGGTACAGGGGGAATGTGCAAACTCCACACAGATAGTCGCCCAAGGGCAGAATCAAACCTGGGTCCCTGGCACTGTGATGCAGCAGTGCTAACCAATGAGTTACCATGCCATCCAACTAAGGTCAGGCATAATCAGCACAGATTTGTTACAGGAAGATCCTGTCTGACTAAATTAATTGAATTTTTTTGAAAAAGTGAGTAAATATATTGTTAAGGGTAGTGCAGTTGATATGATTTACATGGGCTTCGGTAAGGCCTTTGACAAGGTCCCATATGGAAGGCTGATCCAAAAGGTAAGAGCCCACGGGATCCAAGACAAGTTTCAAACTGAATACACAGTTGGCTTGCAAATAGCAGGCCTGTCTTTGTGATCAGAAGCCTGCGACCAGCAGTGTACCACAGGGACTGGTGCTAGGACCTTTGCTGTTTCTTATGTACATTAATAACATGAATGTGAATGTAGACCTGTATAGATGACACAATATTGGTGGTGTTGTTGAGAGTCAGGAGAATGGTCTCAAGCTACAGTTCAATATTGATCAAATGATAAATTGGGCAGACCAACAGCAGACGGATTTTAATCCTGATACGTGTGAAGTGATGCATTTTGGGAGGTCCAAAAAGGGAAGGACATACAATGTATGATAGTTTCCTGGGGAGTACTAAGGAACAAAGGGACCTCGGTGTACAAGTCCAAAGATCCCTGAAGGCGCCGGCACAGATAGACAGGGTGGCAAACAAGGCATACAGGATAGGTGCCTTCATTAGCTGGAGCAGAGAATGTAGGTGCAAGAAAGTCTTGTTACAACTCTATAGGCCACGGATGGAACACTGGTGTGCAGTTCTGGTCACCACACTGTCAGGAGAATGTGATTGCACTGGAGAAGGTACAGAGGAGATTCACCAAAATGTCGCCTGGGATGGAAAGTCTCAGTTATGAGGAGAGACTGGATAGGCTGGGTTTGATTTCCTTGGCGTAGAGATGGCTGGGGGGAACCTGACTGAGGTCTACAAAATTATGAGAGGCACAGACAGGGTAAATCATGAGAATATTTTCCCCACAGCAAACGTGACAAAGGCCTGTGGGCGTAATTTTAAGGTGAGGCATAGGTAGTTCAGATGGCACCTGAGAAAATTATTTTTTTCACCCAGAGGGTGATAGAAATATGCTGCTTGAGAGTGTGGAGGCAGGTACTCTCACAACATTTAACAGGCATCTGGGCAGGCACTTAAAATGCCAGGGCACAGTAGGCAATGGACCAAGCATAAGTAAATGGGATCAGCATACAAAGAACAGTACAGCAGAGGAACAAGCCCTTCAGCCCACCAAACAGCTGAACTCTAAAGGTGAGGTGAGAGCTACTGCCCTTGACATCAAGGCAGTATTTGGCCAAATATGGCACAAAGGAGCCATAGCAAAGGAATGGAATCAGGGGAAATACTTTTCTACTGATCAGAGCCATTCCCAACTCAAAGAACCATGGATCTGACTGTTGAACTGCAATAATTTCAGTCCCTAGACATCAGTACAGGAATTCCTTAAGTCAGCGTCTTAGGCCCAATCATCTTCAGCTGCTTCAACAAACAGCCTTCCTTCATTATATCAAATGATATAATGTTCATTGATGATTGCACAGTACTGCATAACATTCCCAACTCTTCAAATATTCAGACAGTCAATGCCCCTATGCAGCAAGACCAGGACATAACGTATGTGGCGAGTAAAATTTGGACACCAAGCGCCAGGCACTTATCATCTTCACTAAGAGAAACCTAATTATCATCCCTTCACATTCAACATTTAATCCTCACTATCAATATGCTGACAGATAACCATGACCAGAAACTTAATTGAGCCAGCAGTATAAATATATGGCTATATGAACAGGTTACAGGCTGGGAATTCCATGGAATCCAAGGAAATTTGGCAAATTGGTTCCACAATTGGCTGATCGGCAGGATGCAATCGGTGATGGTTGAGGGGTATTTTTCTGACAGGAAGTTTGTGTCCAGTGGGCTCCCACAGGAGTCAGTGTTGGGGCCCTTGCTGATTGTGATTTAAATAAATGGTTTAGACTTAAATGTAGGAGGGTTGATCAGAAAGTTTGCAGATGATACAAAAGCTGACAGGATGGTAAACAGTGAGGAAGACAGCCCTCGAATATAGATGGATTGGTCAGATAGGCTGATCAGTGGCAAATGGAATTCAATCTGGATAAATGTAAGGTAATGCACTTGGGCAGTACAGGCAAGGGAAGAGAATAAGTTATGCATTGGTAAGATCCTGGGATTCTTGATGCGCGTGTACACTGGTCCTTTAAGGTATCGGATCAGGTGGATAAAAAGGTATACGTTATACTAGGCTTTATCAGCAGAGGCTTAGAGTTTAACAGCAGGGAGGTTATGCTGGAACTGTATAAAACACTGGTTAGGCCACATCTACAGGAGTCTGTGCAGTTCTGGAATCCACATTAGAGGAGGGATGCAACAGCACTGGAGAGGGTGCAGAGGAAAATTACCAGAATGTTGCCTAGGCTGGACGATTTCAGTAATGAAGAGAGATGGGACAGATTGAGGTTGTTTTCCCTAAAGCAGAGGAGATTGGCAGGGAATCTCCTGGTCAAGATGTATAAAATTATGAGGGGCATAGACAGAGTAAATAGGGAAAAACTTTTCCCTTGATTGAGGGATCAGTGACTGGGATAGAGTAAAGATTTAGGGAAAAAGATGGAAGGTTTAGAGAAGTGGAGAAAAAACTTTCCTGGGAATCTAGAACTTACTGCCTGTAAGGGTGGTAGAGACAGAAACCCTCATAACATTTAAGAAGGATTTAGGTGTGCACTTGCAATGCCAAGGAACACAAGACTTTGTGCCAAGTTCCAGAAAATGTGATTAGAATAGTTAGGTTGTTGTTTCTGACTGGGCCAAATGGCTGAACATCATGGGCCAAAGGGCTGTTTTGTTCCGTGCTGTATATTTCTATAACGATGACTCTACGGGAATTGTGCAGCGATTCACACAATTCCTAATCTCCCAAGTCTGTCCATTATCCATCCAAAATTTTCCAATCAGTCAATAGGGCGGTTAACAAGTCACAGGGAGTTCTTGTATATTTTTCTTCTAACAACAGGGCTACCCCTGCTGCCTGTGTATCAAATATTAACACTTAATCTAGCATGTTTCTTAGATGGCATCAGCATGGAAAATGAATGCATCAAAACAAGCTACCTGGGGATTGAGCTACACTTGTGTCAGTGAATTATATGCTTAAGATGATAGAAACAGGCTATTCCAGAAATTTTTCGCTTTATTTCACACCTTAAATATCCACAGTATGTTTCTTTAGTTCTAGATTTTCCCAGGTTCTTTGCAAATTCGATAGGTATATTCCCCCAGAAAGCTTTCAGAAATGCTGTAAATCTAGCTTTTTGACATGCTGCCATTTTAATTTGCTACATATCTTTAAATCCTTCAGCAGCATGCAATTTTTGCAGCCAAAATGATAGGCACAATGAGTAACTTACGGTTACTGTTTTGCATAGGCTGAACCCAGAAACTCCAGTGGATCACATACCAGTTTTCTTCTCAGGGTTTCCATGTTATTTGCCGATTAGCAAGGAACTTATATTAAGTATGTACATTTTAAGGAGAGGAATCAGTTTTTATAGTAAATGTTTTAGCACTCCCATTACCAAAACCAAAGTACTGCCCTTTTCTCAGTAACTTCTTAAAAGGTTTTCACATGCTATGAATTACGCTGTTTTCAAACACAGCAGCTATTTCGTACACATAATCACACTTTAAATAGCCTAATCTCCAGAAGATCAGCTGGCCTCAGTTTAACATTACATTAAAAGCACTGAAATCAGATTTAATGACTGAACAATTGCATTTTTTGGATTTCACTAAAAGTTCCATGAAATAAATGATACAGATTGCTTACAGTTAGACTGATTATGCTACTCAAATAGATAGAAAATCTTACCATACTCAACAGCCAGAAAAAGTGGTGTCCTAAATTTATGATCTCTAGCTTGAATATTGGCACCACTTCGGCACAAATACAGCAGAGTTACAGTTGCATTGTGCTTTGCAGCATGATGCACTGGCGTCTGCTGATCTTCTGAAGTCTTTGCATCAATATCAGCTGCAATATATGATAAATATCAATGAGGAACAGCTTCATATAACGATTTCCAACATATCCAGTATTGGAAGCACTTTCAAAAGCTAGTGATTTTAATCAAAAGTATATCCTGCTCAGGCTACAGTACTGCACCCTGCACTCATTGGATCTTTTTATTTTTCACTATTTTTTGATTGTGGACTGAAATGGGAAAAGGACTGTTTTAAAAAAACAAGGATTGTGAAAAGGATTGTTGTGCTTTTTAAAAGCAAGTTAGTCAACAATCATTGTAAGCGCTGGCTAGACTGTTGTTTGTTCAATTGTTTTTGGTGGGAGGAAGTGAAAACAGTCTCATTGAGATGAGCTGGAGGCAAGGGGTGTAATTGAGTGGAGATTTGGTTGGCAGCGAATAGGTGATTGGCCTGAGGAAGGGTGACCAGTTGTCAATGCCAAAGGCCCTCTGCCTGTCAACAATTATATGATTGGCTCCTAGGTCACTGAAAAGCTTGTGGATGTGAATGTTTGCTCAGAAGCCATTGGACCTACAGTGAGGAAGGAGCTGTCTTTCTCTCCGCAGTAAAGGAAAAGAGCCTTGGTCCAAATAAAGCTATGGCTGTTAACCAATAAGTCACAGACGTCATAAGTATGATGCAGTTGTCCTGTGCTTCTGGAAAGCAAGTGAAAATACCTGGTGAAAGAAGATCAAGGTGCAGCAGCACCTGACAAGCCAAAAGGACCATTTCAGCTAACCCTGTGGATGAAGACTAGTGACCTATCTTTCCAATCTTTGCCTTCTTAACTACCCTATTAACCTTTCATGCCACCTTCAAGGATTTATGGACAAGCACCATAACATCCTGCTGTTCCTCTGATCTTTCCTAGTGTCCTGTCATTCACCGAGCACTCGCTTGTCTTGTTACTGATTACAAAGCGCATCATTGCACACTGATCATGGTTAAATTCCATTTGCCACTGATCTACCCATCTAACCATAAGACCATAAGACATAGGAGCAGAAATCAGGCCATTTGGTCCATCAAGTCTGGTCTGCCATTCAATCATGGCTGATAAGTTTCTCAACCCCATTCTCCCACTTTCTCCCCATAACCCTTGATCCCCTTGATAATCAAGAACCTATCTATCTCAGTCTTAAATGTACTCAATGACCTCGCCTCCACAGCGTTCTGTGGCAGTGAATTCCAGAAATTCACCACTCTCTGGCTGAAGAAGTTTCTCCTTATCTCCGTTCTAAAAGGTATTCCCTTTACTCTAAGGCTGTGCCCTCGGATCCTACATCCACTCTGTCCAGGCCATTCAGTATTCTGTAAGTTTCAATTAGATCCCCCCTCATCCTTCTAAACTCCAATGAGTATAGTCCCAGAGTCCTCAAATGTTCCTCATATGTTAAGCTTTCCATTCCTGGGACCATTCTCGTGAACTTCCTTTGAACCTGTTTCAGGGCCAGTACATTCTACCCGAGATATTGGGCCCAAAACTGCACACAATACTCCAAATGTGGGCTGACCAGAGCCTTGTAAAGCCTGAGTAGCACATCCCTACCTTTATATTCAAGTCATCTCAAAATAAATGCCAACATTTCATTTGCCTTCCTGACGACTGGCTCAACGTGCAAGTTTACCTTGACAGAATCCTGGGCTAGAACTCCCAAGTCCCTTTGCACTTCAGACTTCTGAATTTTCTCCCCATTTAGAAAATAGTCCATGTTTTTATTCTTCTTACCCAAGTGCATTACGTCACACTCTGTCACATTGTACTCCATCTGCCACTTCTCTGCCCACTCTCCTAACCTGTCCAAATCCTTCTGCAGCCTCCCCAACTCCTCAACACTACCTGTCCCTCCATCTATCTTTGTATCATCTACAAACTTATCCAGAATGCCCACAGTTCCTTCATCTAGATCATTAATGTATAAAGTGAAAAGTTGTGGTCCCAACACTGACCCTTGCGGAACATCACTTGTCACTGGCTGCCATCTTGAGAAAGACCCTTTTATCCCCACTCTCTGCTTTCTGCCAGACAGCCAATCTTCTATCCATGCTAGCACCTTGCCTCTAACATCATGGGCCCTTATCTTATTCAGCAGTCTCATGTGCGGATTTACCGATCAATTTATGTCCTCCTATTTCCTGTGACCTGCCTCCTCACCGTCAACCATCCAGCCAATCTTCATGTCACCTACAAACATTACTTTTCTACACAACCACCTCTAAACATTCTCATCTACATTATTTATGAAGACCACAAACAATAAGGGATCCAGCACTGATTCCTATACTGCATACCGGGCTCCAGACACATAAACAGCCTTCTATCGCCACTCTCTGTCTTTTGCTTATAAGCCAATTTTAGATCTAACTTGTCAAGTTACCCAGGATCCTGTGTGCTTTGACATTTTTTATCAGTTTCCCATTTGGGACCTTATTAAAGGTCTTGCTGAAATCTATAAACTACATCTCATCTACACGAATGGTTGAAAAATTCAACCAAATTTGTTAGGCATGACCTCCCTCTGACAAAGCCATGGTGACTACACCTGATCAAACCCTGGCTCTCTACATGGAAGCTAATTTCCTCCTATAGTTTCCTGCTCTCAGATGTGAGACTCCTGGTCAATAGTTCCCTGATATACTCTGCCACCCTTCTTGTAAAGTGGAACCACATTACCTGTCCTCCAGCCCTCTGGAACCTTCCCTGTGGCCAGAGACAATTTATAAATTTAGGTTGGAGCCCCTGTTATTTCCTCCCTCTTCTCCATCAGCAGCCAGGGATACAACTCTTCAGATGTGGGTTTGCCCACTTTTAAACCTGCCTAAACTTCCAAAACCTCTTTTTTAATATATTCACTCATGGACATGGGCATCACTGGCTGGGCCAGCATATATTGCCTATCCCTAGTTGTCCTTGAGAAGGTGTAGTGAGTTGCCTTCTTAAACCGCTGCAATCCACATGCTGTAGGTTGACTCTCAAGGCCATTAGGCAGGGAATTCCAAGATTTTGACCCAGTGAAAGAATGGCAATATATTTCAAAGTCAGGATGGTTAGCAACTTGGAGGGGAACTTGTACATCTTGGTGATCCCAGGTATCCGTTGCTGAAATTCACCAAGGTTCCTTCGACAGCACCTTCTAAACACACACTTACTATTTAGAAGGGCAGTGGCAGCAGATATATGAGAACACCACCAGCTGCAAGGTTCCCAAAAGCCATTAATCATCCTGTTTTAGGAATATACTGCTAATCTTTCACAGTCTCTAGTCAAAATTCTGGAAATCCCCCCTTAATAGCACCATGGATGTAGCTAAATGGTACACAATGGTGTAATGTCACTGAATTACTAATCCATAAACCCAATCTAATGTTCTAATCATACAGGTTTGAATTGCACCCTGACAGATGGTAATAAAAATGTGGAATAAAAACCTAGCCTAATGGCAACCATGAAACCACTGACAATTGTCATAAAAACTCATCCAGTTTACTACTGTCCTTCGGGAAGGAAATCAGCCATCCTTACCAGGTTGGCCTACACATGACTCCAGACCACAGCAATGTGGTTGATTCTTCATTGCCCTCTAGGTAAATACAAATGGGCAATAAATCCTGGTCCAGCCAGTGATGTCCACATTCCATGAACAATTACTTTAAGAATGGACTGCAGCAGTTCAAGAAGACAGCTAATAATAGTGATAAGTGTTGGCCCTGCCAATGAAGCCCACATTCTTTAAATGAAAAAGCACTGATATTTCCAAACTGGAACAGTGACATGGCCAACATTCTCAGTTCACCCTGCATCAATGTCACAGGCAAGGAAACGGGAGTTGATAGTCTTTTTCTCAAACATAGAAAAGCAGGAATAGCATGTACAAAACTTTGCCAGGGCAACAGACTTAGCAAAACTGTAACTGTCATCAATGTACACATGTAGCTTGGCTGGCTCAGTGGGCAGATGTATTGCAGCTATAAAGAGTTATACGCTATGACTGTGTAATCACACAAAGGCCAAGTAGTGAGTTCCTGCTATCCTCGCTGCAGTCATGATACTTTAATTCTTTCTTCATCAGTCTTTTCTGTTCACGTTAAGTTTTCACACAAAACCAGAGGGTGGCTGCTCAGTGACGAGGGCTAACCACTTGACATGTAGTTAATGATGCCCCTCAGCCATCTGACTATACAGGAACAGCACTCTTACTATGACAAGTCATGCTACAAACAGAAATGTTGTGAAGGAGCTATTTGGCATCCTGAAATAAAGATTCTTCTGTCTGCATTGCTCAGACAGAGTTTTCCCTACTCATCAACACGTGTCTCAAATTCAGAGTGTATGGTTCTATTTCCCGCAATGTGGAAGTTGTGTCAGTGATCGAAGTGAAGATGCAAGCTAAGGAAGAAGGAAGCCTCTGGGAAATCTTCGCTTTCAATGGGCTATATCTGACCATCACAGCAGCTTCTTGGTTTGCCTGTAAAATTCCCCAGATCTCTGTTGCACCACAATTCCCCATATTTCCATCCTTCTATTATGGATCAACACAGCTTCTCTTGGTCAAAAGCCAAAAATAAAAAACATAAACTAACCATAACAGGCCAAGTTTAATGAGGAAATTTTCCATTTAATACGACAATGTTCAACTCTTCATTGATGTGTTTACTCTTATAGTGCATGGTGTGCACCTTTCCATGGATTGTCACCTTGCTGCAGTGGAGAAGCTTCAGTGTTCTGTTCCTTCTGAGAGCAATGCCGTCAGAAGTTCTCAACTCCTAGCAGGGCCACCC
>JAHRHZ010000111.1:13137995-13199917 GCA_024137785.1 Ginglymostoma cirratum | reverse complement strand
AAACGTCAGCCTTCCTGCTCCTCTGATGCTGCTTGGCCTGCTGTGTTCATCCAGCTCTACACCTTGTTATCTCGAAGCTGTCAAGGTTTCCTTGCCCTGGAATTGGTTTTACCTTCTGTCAGAGACTGTGTGTCTGCTGCAATGACCAGTGCAGACGACTGCTGGACAAATCATTGGCTCATCTGCTCCTCCATGTCCATCAAATGCCACCAGAAGTAACTGAAGACAAAGAAACAGCTCAGAAATGAAAACCTCAACTTTGAGTGGCTCCAAGAGCCAACCAGGCAGGCATATTTTCAACAATATGTTCACCAAAATCTCGAAACGGTTGGTTCTAATGGAGTGGATGAAATCTGGAAGGAGCTAAAGATAGCAATCATATCATGCTGTGAAGAAACCATCAGCTACAAGACCAGAAAACACCAAGACTGGCTCAATGAGAATGACCACATCATCCAAGAACTCATCAACAAGAAAAGGAAGGTTCCCAGTGCCTGGCAAAATGACTTCACCAGCAAGGCAAAAAGAAGAATTTATCAAACAGCAAATGCGGACTTACAAGGAAGAAGTATGGAAATCATGAATCAGTGGTGGATTGAGAAAGCTAAGGAACTACAAATCCTTGTTGACAAGCATAACACTCAGCCCTCTTCAGTGCCACTGAGGCAATATATGGAGCAACTCCTCTGGCCTCAAACCAGTGCAGAGTAAAGACGGAAACTTTTTGAGAGACAGAGAAAACTTCAGCCTCAGATGGAGAGGACATTTCAAAGAACTCATAGACTGCAATTCAATCATAGATGAAGATGTGTTTGAGGAAAACCCTCAAAAGATAATCTTAGAGACCCATCAATTGTGGCAGAGTTAAAACCACCATTGGACACAGGAAGAATGAAAAAACCCTGGGGGCAGACAAGGTTCCAGCAGAGATTTTCAAACCTAGAGGAGCAGAGTTTACCCATCATCTCTGAAAATCTGGGACAAAGAAGAAATCCCAGCTGATTTCAGGTAATGGGTTCACTTTTGTTCGTCATTTATATTAATGATTTGGTTGTGAATATAGAAGGCACGGTTAGCAGGTTTGCAGATGACACCAAAATTGGTAGTATAGTGGACAATGAAGAAGGTTATCCAAGATTACAAAGAGATCTTGATCAACTAGGTCAATAGGCCAAGAGGTGGCAGATGGAGTTTAATTTGAATAAATGTAAGGTATAGCATTTTGGTATTACAAACAAGGACAGGGGCTATACAATTAATGGTAATTGTCATAGAACAGAGGGACCTAGGGGTTCAGGTACATAGTTCTTCGAAATTTGTGTCACAGGTAGGCAGGACGGTTAAGAAAGCATCTAGCATGCTTGGCTTCATTGTTCAGACCTTTAATCATAGAATTTGGGACTTCATGTTGCAGTTGGACAGGATGCTAGTGAGGCCTCTTCTGGAGTACTATGTGCAGTTCTAGTCACCCAATTAAAGGAAGGATATTGTTAAACTGAAGAGGATTCAGGACAAAATTTACCAGGATGTTGCCAGGAATGGAGCATTTCAGACATAAAAATAGGCTGGAAAGACTAGGACATTTTTCACTGGAGTGTAGGAGGTTAAGGGGTGACCTTGTTGAGGTTTGTAAAATCATGAGGGGCATAGATAAGGAAAATGACAAGGTCTATTCCCCAGGGTGGGGGAATACAAATCTATTTTTAAGGTGAGAGGAGAAAAATTTACAAGGACAGAGGGAGCAACTATTTTTAACAAAGAGTGGTTCATCTGTGGAATGAACTGTCAGAGAAAGTAGTGGATGCAGGTACAGTTACAATGTTTAAAAGACATTTGGATAAGTTCATGAGTAGGGAAGATTTGGGGGGGTATGGGCCAAGTGCAGGGAGGTGAGACTAGTTTAGTTTGGGAGCATGGTCATTGTGGACTGATTGGACCAATGGGTCCATTTCCATAATGTGTGACTCTATGACTTTATAGATGCTGCCATTGCCACTGTCTTCAAGAAAGGAGACAAAGTGAACTGTGGGAACTACTGAGGAATCTTCCAACTCTCCATCACCAGGAAGATAATTAGGCAACTTCTCCTAGTCTCTAAGGAAATTTTTCCTGATACTAGTGCGGCTTCGAACCAAACCATGGAACTGTGGACATTATTTTCACTGCTCGGCAGCTCCAATAAGAATTCCAGGAACAATATCAACCATTGTGAAAGGTCTTCATCGATCAGAGTAAGGCTTTTGACTCAGTCAAACAAAAAATGATATGGAAGACCCTGCCAAAGGCTGACCAGAAAAATTCATCAACAACTTCAGTCTCCTCCATTACAAGAATTCGGTGCAGTCCTCTCAGGTGGTATTATGACAGAATCCTTTGAGGTCAAGACAGGAGTCAAGCGGGGATATGTCATTGCTCCCATCCTCCCCTCCATCTTCACTGCCACCATTCTTCATCTTGTCAAGAATATGTTTCCCAGTGATGTTGACATTGTCTACAGGACAAACTGAAAACTTTACAACCTCAACCATTTGAAATCCAAGAAGAAAACAACATCAACCTCACACATGGAACTTTAGATTGAGGATGACAATGTCATTTCCACGTTCTCAGAAGAGAATCTTCAAATCTCGCTTAACACCTTCATAGAAAATGCCTTCATAGAAGCATATAGAAGAATTGGTCTCAGCCTCAACCTCAAGAAGACTCAAATCCTTTTCCAACCCGTTCCAGGTGAAATTGCAGTCTACCCCTCCATTAAGATAAATGGAGAAATCCTCCCAAATGTGGAACATTTCCTGCAGCTGGGGAGCCACCTTTCATCTAAGGCTGACATCGATACGGAGATCTAACACTGAATTCCAATTTGCAAGCGCCAACTTCAAATGCCTAAGGACAAGAGTCTTCAACGACTGTGACGATACCTAGATGCTTGTATATAAGGCAGTCATCCTTCTGACTCTTTCATACAGCTCCAAAACTTAAGATTACATATAGACGCCACCTCAAGGCCCTTGAAAAGTACCATCAACACTGTTTGAGATGAATTCTCTATATCAGCTGATAGAACACACACACTAACAATAATAACTTAGTAACAGGAGAAAGCCATTCAGCCCTTAGATCCTATTCCACCATTCAATGAGATCATGACTGTTCTGTAGCTTACCTCCATATACCTACTTTTAGCCCATATACCTTACTACCTTTGCTTAACAAAAATTTATCTATCTCAAGATTTAAAACTGACAGCTGATCCTGCATTGTCTGCCGTTTGTGGAAGAGAATTCCCAACATACACCACCCTTTCTGTGTAGAAATGCTTCCTAACATCTCTCCTGAACGGTCAAGCCCTAATTCTCAGACAATGCCTCCTAGTTCTAGAATCCCAAATCAACAGAAATATCTTTATCTTCCCTGTCTTTTCCCATTAATATCTTGAAGACTTTATCAGATCACCCCTTAACCTTTCAAATTCTAGAGATAACAGGTTTAATTTGTGTAACGTCTTCACATAACTTAACTCCTGAAATCCAGATATTACTTTTGTAAACTTACATTGTATTGTCTCCAAGACCAACATATCCTTATTAAGGAGTGCGCCCAGATCTGCTCACAGTGCTCCAAGAGGGGTCTAACCATAATCTTGCATAACTACAGCATAACATCTGTATCCTCATATTCTAAATATAAAGGCCAGCATTCCATTAGCTTTCTTGATTACTTTCTGCATCTGTTAAATATGGAACTAAACCCCCAAGTTTCCTTGGATATCCAATGTATTTAACTTCATACCATCTAGAAAGTAACCTGACTTATCCTATTTCAGTCCAAACTAGATATCTGCCCATTTGTTTACACTGAACTCCATCTGCCACAGTTTTGCACATTCACTTAATTTATAATTTTTTCCTTTGTAATTTAATGTTATCATCTACAATGTCTCTAATGCTGCCTTTGTGTCATTAGCAATTTTGAATTTTTGAATTTCTATGCCATATCCAAGTCGTTATTATATGATGTGAATATTTGAGGACCTAACACAGACATTTGTGAGACACCATCCGGCACATCTTGCCAATTTTCTACTTTCTGTCACCTATAACTGAACCAATTTCTGAGCCATGTCAGTAATCTGTCTTCAATTCCGTGGATTTCTACCTTAGTTAACAGTCTCTTTAGCAGTTAAATGGAGCCAATAGCCCCAGTATCGAAGCCATGATCAGCTGAAAGCAACTCTGCTGGGAAGACCATGTGTCCAGCATGCCTGAGTTCCATCTACCAAAGCAAATCTTCACTCAGCTCAACCAAGGCAGTCAAGCAAAAACAGGACAAAGGAAATGTTTCAAAGACGCCTTGAAATTTTCCCTCAAGAGATTCCACACAGATGTCAACACATGAGAAACCTTTGCTCAGAAGAAATCGACTTGGAGGAACCTCTTATATGAAGGGACATAAATCCAGTCATAAGAGGAAGTTCAGAAAAGGAACTGGGAAGAGGAATGCAGGCAATCTCAAGGCCAAGCACCAATTTCACTTTTTGGAAACACCAATGTATGGTTGAAGATGCAGCTCTAAGGTCAGGCTCATCAACCATACAAGGATGCCGAAAACTCTTGACCAGTAACATGAAGTTTCCTAAGTGGATAATCATTCTTATTAGCAAGTGATTGCCTAGTAGTTACAGTATGATTAGAAGAACTTTCAATGTGATTAATTTCAGATGATCTCGCAGGATGCCTCTCAACTTCAGAAAGCACCTTCGTGCATGGGTGATAGCAGTTTAGGCTGGATAATAGGCAACAGCAGGGATACTGGCAGAGTGAGAGTGGTGGACGCGTGAATGCTATTATCAGGAGAAAAGACAGCAAGTTCATACATCACAAAGCCAATTCCAGAACCCAAAGGTAGTATCTCAGCAATCTTAGTAATCTGGTGGATCACAGGTTGCTGGTAAAATATGAAATATTTTAGCATTGGCATCAGGAGCCCTGACAGCTGCAGTATAAGCTTCCATGGCATTATCATTGCTTAATCATCTGAGTTTATCGACTCTGCTCATATTTGATGGCTTCAACCTGGGCTGGAACGGCAACAGAGTTATTGTGTCATTAGGTGCTGAACTGCAGCTAGATCTGCAAGTTTTTTTCCATGATGCCACCGTATCCAAGGCTGGATACCATGCACTTTCTTCTCAGTGAAACAATCCATGTTCCTTCTTTCTTTGATCTCCAACAGTCAAATGACCCAAGCTTCCTATCAGGCAGGCTGCAGAACAAGTCACAGAACACCTCCCCGACCCCCATTCTTTTTGCACTGAATCTGAAGGCACAGACCCAAACTGACAATTTTATAAACCTCATAAATGTAACAATATCCTCCAAGAAAGCAAGAATATCAACCCATGCCTGCCATCTCATCAATTTATTTTAACTGCTGTTTGATTTGTCTATTTGTTCCACAAAATAGAGGAAGAGAGTGAGAGAGATGCACTGTATTTGAAGGCTATGCCTGTAACAGCTGAATTGCCCGAAATAATCAGAAACAGTGAGATTTTAGGGTGAAACATGTAGCAGTAGCAGTTGTATAAGAATAAGATGGAACATTTGAATATTAGCAATGAGTCCTGATTACTAAAGGTTTCTGACAGGCAAGTAATGAGAATATTGTCTGAGGTTGATGAGTTGGGAGGAAACTTGAAAATGCACTCATTGAACTTGACAATTCTTATAAAGTTACTGGACTTTTTTGTCACCATATCCACGTTCTCAGGTCCAGACTGTTGAGATTGATCTCCATGGCTACGTGCTTTTATTCCTTTGAAGAATATGCTTGGAGGAGTTCCTGGCCTGTTAGGGAGGATCATCTCCATCATCCTTTCCATCTTCTACACTAAGGCCTCCAGCATGGCATTTGACAGTCCAGGAGCATTCCTGCTGGCCTGCTGCTCCATTGTTCCAGCTTCTTTTCAAGCCTGAGAATCTTATGCAGCCACTTCCAGGATTTGTGGTATCCAGAATACACCACTCATTGCAACAGGAGCTGACTTGACTCAAGAAGTTCTGAGTAACTTCAAACGTAGGACCTTGTTGAGTGTACAGTCATTCAGCAGTGTGTTTAACTTTTTGTCCACTGATCAAGATTTGTGATATCCCGAATGATGCCTGCTTTACATTGCTGGCAGACTTGGAGTTATGCTGTCGGTGCTGCAGAAATAACTCCATGGAAGCCGGTATCCCTCAACGAATCACTCCTTATGTACACGTGGAAAGTCATAGACTCTGGTATAGCCTCGTCAGAGTCAGCACATAGAGTGTCAGAATCTCTGATACTCCTCTTTTTGTCTGTCAGCCAGGGCTTCCTGATTGGGCCAGATTAACAGCTCCAAACAAGGAACTCAAATTCTTAAGACATCCAGCTGACTAATCTCATTACAATCACTACATCTCTCCCCCTCTGAGTGCAAGGACATCAGCCAGTCCTTAGTCTTAGAAAGCCTCCTGGGGTGTTTTAGCACTGAATCAGGTGCCTCCTACTTGGTGTCCGATACGGGTGACGTGTAACGCATGGAAGCTCGCCTCTTGCACCAGGAAAACCTCGGTAGAAATTCACTCTCTTCTTCCGCCAGCAAAGGTGTCAATGTGGCTACAGTCATCATGTGCATCTTTAATTCAGAAGTCTCACCAACACTTGACAGAAAGGGCAAACCCAAAGGTTCCAGCAATCTTTCCAACTGTTCCCAGGAGCAGTGCCGTTTGCAAGTACACAGCTTTCATATGGTCCATGTGCTTGTTCAGGACTGCTGCACTGACCCAAACTTTATACATCACTGGCGCTGACCTCGCGTCGACTATGCCTCTTACCCATGCGGAGGCCCTGTCATGGCTCTTACACCAAACTTCATTCCCAAAGTAAACTATCTCTCTCACTTGGTGGAGTCTTAGGTCCAGCACTGGCATTCCAGGTGCTATTTCATCCTCCTCCCCCAGGTGTGGCATGATCAGACTTAATGGTGCGGAGGTCTACCCATTAGTAACGCTACCGGTGCTATCCCTGCCATTGAATGTCGGTGGTCCCATAATCAAATAAGAATTGTGACAGCTTGTTATCTAGCAAGGCTGTAGACTGTTTCTTTTAGCCTGTCTTCAAAGTTTGGACTGTTCTTTCTGCCAGGCCATTGGATTATGGATGATACAAAGCTGTTCTGATATGTTGAACCCCATCTGACTTTAGGAAATATTCAAATTCCCTGCTGGTAAATGATGGCCCGTTACCTGTGAGCAACACTTCTAGAACTTCATGTATTGAAAAAGATGCACACAGCTTTTCTATTGTCATCCCTGTGTTTGATGAATGAACTCTATGCATGTCCAGCCACTTTGAGTGGGCATCTATAGTGACCAAGAACACTGAGCCCATGAAACTTGTGCATAGTCAATGTGTAACGAAGTCTAAGGATTACCCAGCCAGTCCCACAGATGTGGGGAGTGTTGCTAGTGGTAAGTTTTGTCCTTGCTTGCACGCTAGGCACTGGCCAACCAACACAGCTACGTCTGCATCCAATCCTGACCGCCAGGCATAACCTCTTGCCAGCATCTTCATTTTGGAGACCCCTGGTCGACCCTGGTGGAGTTCAGCTATTATCTGGCGGCAACCTTTGCTTAGAACAATCACTCTTGCTCCCTACAGCAATATGCCATCCTCGACTGTGAGCTGGTCTCTCCAAATCCGAAATGGTTTCAATTCTGGTTGTGACAGCCCTTTGGTTTCCCCTGTCACCAGTTGTTTCAGTTTTGATGGGACTGGATCTTTCTGCGTCCAAAGTCTGATATTGTCAGCTGTGACTGGAAGTGTGTCCAGAAAATTTAAAACCATTACACACTTTTCCATTGGTGGTACCACCAGTGGCTTATCTGCAAATGTGAGGCAGCCGAATGCAACCGCATGCGCAACGTGGCCTCCCGGATGGTGTTTCACCTTGTAGTTTAGGCACTTAGAACTGGAGCCCGCTGCTGAATTCCACCTGCAGCTATGGGCAGCACTGCTTTGTCCTCTTTAAATAGACCTAGTAAGGGTTTGTGGTCCACTATTATCACAAATTTTCATGGGATATTAGTGAAACTTCTGGGAATCCTCATCTAAATGCAAGTAAGCATGGCTCATGTTCAAGTTCATGAAGGCCAGCACCCCTATCTGCTTTGTGTACAGTCCCTTATCCAAGGGATTGGTACTTATCCAGCTGCGAAAAGTGGTTCACCATTGTTTAAGCTCTTCACAAAGGCAAACCAACCCATCAGGCTCCAAAATCAGTACGACCAGTAGAATAAAATAGACTAGAATAGCCTTTATTGTCACATACACTCAATGAGATTAGTGAAAAGTTTATATATGAACAATTATAGGGCCAACTTAGATATAAAAGCACCTCGGCACAGTTTCTTTTGCTACAGAAAATAAAACGTTGACCATGACAAGAAAGAGTTCAGTACAGCAGACCATGCTGGCACTTAGCTTCCAGTCAGCACACAGTGCACCGGGAGGCTGCTGCAGGAGGCCAGAACATAGCCATGCCACGCTGGGAAGCCACTGCGCTAGGCTGGGATATTGCCATGCCACCAGGCCCCTATGGGAGGAGGCTACCGAACCAGCTCAGGAGGTCACCACGCCACACTGGGAAGCTGCCGCACCAGGCTGGGAGTCATCACCAGAGACCTGGGATTGTTGCTCGTCAGAGACTACGGTTCGTCACCCGTTGCTGGAAGTCACCAGAGGCTGGGAGTCATTGTTGAAGACCAGGAGGCAAAGGGAAGAAAAGAAGCAGAAGAAGAAGGAAAAAACACTAGGATGAAAAGAAAGAGAAGAGAAAGTAAAGATGATGAGCAGGCCGAGCTCTGACTGGAAAATCCAACTCCGCCACCATCTTGCCAAGTATTGCCCATTCCTTAAATTGGACTGGCTTAATGATTCCTTCAATTTCCAGCTTTCTGATTTCTGCCTCTACTTTTGCCCTAGGGCAAATGGTGCTTGGCAGGCGCCTCACGGAAACTTAGGCTCCTAATAACAGAGTAAGCTGCAAGTCCAAAGGCTGTCAGGAGAATTACCCGTTGATTTTCTTCTGCCCCAATGTCATATGCCCAGAAAAAATAATGCATTCTTTTCACATACTGGGCCCAGACTTCGACAGCAGGTCAAACAAGTCAAGCTTACCTAATTCAAAGACGTTCAGGAACATGTTTTAATCTCGTTGCCACCTAAAAAGTCCATAGTGGCCAGTATTCTGTCACCAAGTCACCCTTAATTTACACATGAGAAGTCCTTGGCTCACAGCTTTGTCAGAGTGAGCACCCAGAGTGTCAGAACCTCCAATCAGGGAACCATGGCCGATAGATAGAAAAAGGAGTGTCAGAACCTCTGACACTTTTTTTACCTATCGGGCATGGCTCCCTGGTTAGACCAGATTAACAGCCCCAATCAGGGAATTCATATTCTATGAGGTCCAACTGGCTGACCTCATTACATTCATGTAGCTGCTGCTACAGTTTTCTCTTTGGACTAACCGATGAGTCTGGACTGCCACTCCTTGATCAACACACTGGAGGCATTATTTATTATCTGATTCAAAAAAGTGTTACTCGTTTATTTGCCAAAACACCTCCTGAAAGCATTGTCTCCACAACTGTGGCAGCTGGTCTAGGTTGTCACTGTCATACTTTATTCATGCACCAAAGGAAACAATACTAAATGCCTTCTTTACAAACCTATCTACCTATGACACAACTTTCAAACAACTATTTCCCTGAATCTCTAGGTCTCTCTGTTTTACAACCCTACCCAGGGCCCTACCATTAACTGCATAAGTCCTACCCTCGTTTGTCTTACCAAAATGTAACACCTCACATTTTTCCAAATTAAACTCCATCTGCCACTCTTTAGCCCATTGACCCAATTGATTAAGATCCCTTTGTAATCTTAGATAACTTTCTTCACTGTCCACTGTACCACCAATTTTGGGTGTCATCTGCAAAATTACTAACCATGCCTCCTAAATTCTCCAAATCATTTACATAAATGACAAATAAAAGAGGACCCAGCACCAATCCCTGCGGAACACCACTGGTAACAGACCTTCAGACCAAAAAAAATTCCTCCACCAACAACCTCTGTCTCTTACTGTCAAAACAATTTTGTATCCAACTGGCATGCCCTCCCTACTGTGTTATGGGAAAGTCCATGATCACAGAGCATAATCTCAAAACAAAGGGTTGCAAATTTAAGACAGAGATGAGGAAGAACTGTTTCTCTCAGAAGATAGTGAGTCTGTGGAGTTCTTTGCTGCAGAGGGCTGTTGAGAATGTGTCATTAAGTAATAAAAGGCAGAAATAGGCAGACTTTTAATTGGAATGGGAATTAAGGGTATAGGGAAACAGCAGGAAAGCGGAGTCAAGAATTTTCAGATTAGCCATGATCACACTGAATGGTGGAACAAGCTCGATGGGCAGAATGGCTTGCTTCCGCTCCTATATCACAGGGACTCACCAAATCCTGCACACCAGATACAATATTCAAGAAACTTGACACAATCCAGACAATGCAGACCACTTGACTGGCACCATTAAAATAACATTCACTCCCTCTTATACCGACACTGTCTATCAATTGCAGAAATTCACCAAAGTACCGTATATAGTACCTTCTAAATCCACGACCCCAATTGGTGCAAATTTCACCCTCAACAATACCATGTGTCAACTTACACCAAACAACCTATAGCAGTTCAAGGCTGCAGCTCACCACCACCTTCTCAAATCCAAACAGGGTTGGGCAATAAACAATGGGCCAGAAGGCAACACCCAAATCCCATGGATGAACTAAAAAAATGCAAAAAAATGTTTAATTGCTTCCTAACATTTTTTTTAAATCAGACAAATTACATTTTAATGCATCTGAATCTTAAACTTGTTTGTATAAGAATTACAGTGAGGTCTGCAGCCCTCTGAAATCATGGGATTGGTAAAGTAGCAAGACTAGCGTAGGTAAATTCCTCAAATGAAAGGTGCTCTTCCGTAACTAGGGTTAAAACATTACTTTTGGGCTAAAACAACTGTCATCTAGTTAATTCACTCCCTGGAAGTGTCTGGCTCTCAATGGGTACCAATAAGTAAAGTTATCATCTACATATTCTGAACACAGTAAGACATCAAAAATTATAAATTTTTGAAGAAAATGCCTTTCTTTTACAACAGAATGACAACACCAAGCAGGGTACCTATTTTTTTGTTTACCATTTTCCTTCAATAACAACTCAACACCTTCCAAGTTATCCATTGCAGCAGCAATGTGGAGTGCAGTTCTTCCTTGATGGTCACCCTGGTTGACATCAAATTTCTTTGTGACTAGTAAAGGTGCCAGTTCACTTATGCCTACATAGGCAGCCTGAAAGAAAAGTGTAATTGAAGAATTTTTGAATATAATGGCACCATATGAAGCAAAAGTCAATTTTGTGTTTAAAAAGGTCATCTTTCCACATCCCTTCCAGATTGTTGTCAATAAATGAATTTCACTCTCAATTCTCACATCGGTACATTTCAGAAACATCAAAATTCTAAACAGTTATGGGCGGCACAGTGGCTCAGTGGTTAGCACTGCTGCCTCACAGCACCAGGGACCCAGGTTCGATCCACCCTCAGGCAACTGTCTGTGTCGAGTTTGCACATTCTCCCCTTGTCTGCGTGGGTTTCCTCTGGGTGCTCCGGTTTCCTTCCACAGTCCAAAGATGTGCAGCTTAGATGAATTGGCTATGCTAGATTACCCATAGTGTTCAGGGATGTGTAGATTATGGGAGACGGGTCTGGGTGGGACGCTGTGAGGGTCAGTGTGGACTTGTTGGGCCGAAGGGTCTGTTTCCACACTGTAGGGATTCTATGATCTTCTATGAAGAGTTAGGCATACCACATTTCACAATCATAGCAGTGTTACAAAACAGAGCACACATACAGTATTAAATTATTTCTCTGGAGCATTATATATAAACGTTGAAATTCTAATCAGGAACTGCAAGTTATAAAATGCTGACTCAATAATGTCATTATTATTCAGAATATCATAAACAATGAGAATTAAAAATGTTCCTATACAGAGCTGTCTTTTACGATATACTGTTTTGTACAAATTTATACAGGTCTTTCTCATTGTCGCTACTACTGGAAACACATTTACTTTAGGCCAAAATAATTTAATTCCCGGAGTATACAGGTGATACTTGATTATGCAACAATTTTTCAGGTGGAAGATACTTCTCTTGGAGGAAGCATTAAGGTTGGCAAAGACAAAGAATGTGTTCTGGGTGCTTGATTTCAATGTCCATCACCAAGAGAAGCTCAACAACACCACTACTGACCCATTGGTCAAGACCTAAAGGGCACAGATACTAGAATGGGTCAGTTGGAAGTAGTGAGGGGGTCAAGACACATCATTTGATTTCACCCTCATCAGTCTTCCTGACATAGGTGCTTCTGTCCTTGGGGAGATGAAGTCCTGTGGTCACATTAAAGATATCCTCCATTGTGTTGTGTGAAAATTGCTGTGCTGAATGGGATAGTCTTCAAACAGATCTAGTGACTCTAAGCATGGCGTCCATGAGGCGCTGTATGTGATTAGCAGCAGCAAAATTATATTCTAACACAATCTACAACCTAAAATAAAACATAACCTCATGGCCTAAGGTATTCTCTTCACTATTATCATCACCAAGTCAAGATATCAGCCTTAGTTCAAAGAAGAGTGTAGGAGGGCATGCCAGGAGCAGCACTAGGTGTACCTAAAAATGAGATGACAACCTGGTTAGGCTGCAAAATTTGGATGCTAAGCAGCATAAGCAAGTGTTAGTCTGGTCTAAGTGATCCATAACCAATAGATCTCAAAAGTGTGAGCATGATGCAATACTCCCAACTTGCCTACTTGCAACTCCAACAATACTCAAGAAGCATGACACAATCCAGGACAAAATAATCTGCATGATTAGGATATGTTTATTCTCTCCACCAGCACTTGTCAAAAGCTCAATAGCAGCAGGGAGTACCATCTATAAGATGCACCACAGAAATTCACGAAGACTTCTTAAACAGCATTGTCCAAACTCACTACCACTACCAACTAGAGGTTCAAGGGAAGCAGATACTTGAGAACATCACCAGCTGTAAGGTCCCCTCCAAGTCTCTCACATCTTGACTTGAAAATATATCACTGTTCCTTCTGTGTCATCAGGCTAAAATCCTGGAATGCTCTACTGAATGCATTTTGGAGCTATCTTCACCAAATGGGTGATAGAGGTTCAAGAAGGCACCTTAAGGGCAACTAGGGATGGGAAATAAGTGCCGGTTCAGTCAGCAATACCTGTATCCAATTAAATTAATCAATTAACAAAACTAAAATGAAAGGCTACTTAACATCATGAGAACAACTTTTCTCACCTTAGCTATGCCAGAACGATCTAGAATTGTAGATGGTGCCATTTTTTGCCTTGGCACTTCCCTAATCCAGAACTAGTAGTGTTACTGAGCCAAATTTCACACCCACCTACTACGATCTCCCTTTTCTAGAAGATTATTTCTCAGAATCTTCAATTTGGGCAGCACATCACTGTCTCCAGACATCTCAAAACATTTTCATTCTAGACAAATGATAGAGAGGTCGGTGCCAAGAATGACTACTTTCACACAATTTCCACTACTGCTGTATCTTACATTTTGTAGATTCAGACAAACACCGGACCGCCCCTTTGAAGAATTCTCCAGAAATCCCAAATAAATGTAAAGAACTGTTTGCAAGGTATCCTGTTCTGCATTCTGTTCCTGTAACATGACTCTATGTTGGTTAAAGCACTTAAAATTTGAAATTTAAAAATTGATATCTATCTCAAAAACATGGTAAGTGCTTATCCAACTATTTTAAATTTTCTAAGATAGAAACCATTTACTGATAAGGAGAGACTAAAGTCAGGTTAACAATTCAGTTTAACTACAACAAAATAATGTATTATAAATCTTACCTTATGAAGTTCGCTTTGTCCAAATTTATCAAATACAACTCGGTAATTACCAACATTGTCTCTTACCTATAAATTGTGCACAGTCTGAATGTCAAAAAATGCATGGCTATATTTTTCTATAATAGCATACAAAAGCATTAAATACAACTTGCTCACAGTCTCAATAATACATCTAAAAATCTAGAATGGTGACATTTCAACTTGTGGATGACACTAGAAGCAAAACAAAATTATAAATAAAAATGAAAATCACCAGTTATTTCCATTTTCTCAAGTTCCGTTCACTTAATTCTTTTATTCTAAGCTCTTCTGTCCATTCTGTCTTCTTTATTTTTCCTCCTCATTCTTCTGCTTTTTTCTCCACTATCATTCTCCTTTCCTTCTTTCATTCTCCCCCTTCCCTTATCTCACTCTCCTCCACCACCCCCTCGCTATTCCTCTATTACTGTCTCTTCCTCTGCTTCTCCTCATCATCATCATCCTAATGTTTACATTATTCATTATACTTCTTTTACCTCATTCCCCTCCAACTCATCATTCACCCTCTCATCGCCAATCCCCCTTCACTCTCCACTCTTACACTTTAAAACCTTCTCCCCTTTCTTATTTCTCTCCACTTCTCCCTTGCCTCTTCCTCATTCCTTAATTTTCTTCTCACCATTTCAGAATTCCTTAGATTTGAGAACAGTCCCACCAAATTGCAAGGTGGGAAAAATTAGATCACTTTACAAGAAAGGAGGGAGTGAAAATAATGTTATAGTAACCCCACAGTAAGTGAAACACAAAGGAGGAAATAATTGAAGCTTGTCAGGAAGGTGTGGTGACAATCACGGGGGATTTAATCTGCATAGACTGGAAAAATCAAATGAACAAGAGCAGCCTAGATGAAAAATTGTCAGAATATTTTCAGTATAATTCCTTAGGAAAGCACATTCTGAAATGTAACAGAGAACAAGCTAATACAGTGCCTAATATTGCACAATGAGAGAGGATTAATTAATTATCTCATTGTGAATGTACTCTCAGATAGCAATGATCATAACAGAATTAAATTTTACATTCAATCTGAAGGAGAGAAGAGTGGGTTTGAAACCAGTATTTGAAATAAGGGCAATTATGGGGGCTTGAAAGCATACCTAACTAATAGTCTGGCAAAGTAGGTTAAGAGATAGGTCAATAGAGATGCAGTGGCAGACTTTTAAGGGGAATATTATACAAACACAGAATACATAAATTCCACTGAGAAATAAAAATTCCAAACAGAAGACCCAACATCCATGGTGAACTAAAGATAGTATCAAACTTAAAGAGCAGCATCGGGCATATCTAAAATCAAGGTGTTAACCTAGTGAAGCTACTAAACAGCATTACTTGCATGCCAATCAGCAGAAGCAACAAGTGATACACAGACCTAAGCAATCCCATAAACAACAGATCAGATCTAAGCTCTGCAGTCCTGCCATATCCAGTCATGAATAGTGGTGGACATATAAACAACTCACTTGAAGAGGCAGCTCCATAAATATCCTCATCCTAAATGCTGGAAGAGCTCAACACATCAGTGCAAAAGGCTGAAGTATTCGCAACAATCTTCAGCCAGAAGTGCCAAGTAGATGATACATCTTGGCCTCCTCCAGTGGTCCCTAGCATCATAAATACCAGTCTGCAGCCAAGTCGATTCACTCTACGTGATATGTTTGCAGGCACCAGATACTGCAAAGGGTATGGGCCCTGGCAATATCCTTATCCTCCTACTATCCTTATGTTGAAAAGAAAGTAATTGATGAAGTTGCTGAAAGTGATGGAACCTACAACGCTGCTCCTGGTAACTTCTGGAGCTCTGCTGGGGGCACAGGGGCTTTAACATGTTTCCTAACAATAACAACCATCTTTCTTTGTGCTCTAGAATGACTTCAGCAGTGCAGAGTTTTCTTCGTGATCATTCTGACTTCATTTTTTTCAGGTCTCCTTTATCCTGCACATAGCCAATTGCTGCATTAATGTCAAGCACAGTCACTCTCACTTCCCCCTGGAAATCAGCTACGTTATTCCTGTCTAGACCAATTTGCAACAAATTCAAGGGCAAGGTAATTCTGGCATTATCCAAACTGAGTATTGATAAAAGGTTATTGGTGGTGAGAAAGTATAGTGCTGATTACATCACCTTCCATCACTGCGCCTATATTTAAGAGAGGGCTTATAGTGTGGTAACTGGCTGGATTATCCTGCTTTTTTTGGACTGGTCAGACATAGACAATGCACCAATGTGTCCTGTAGACATGATAATTGCCTTTCTATTTGTACAGCTTGGCATGTTGCAGGTGGATCCAGAACACAATCAATAGCCCTGATATTGTCCAGGTCTTTAGCTCTGCTGTATTCATTGCGCTCAATCTGTGATGCTGGGAATGTTAGGAGGAGCCTGGGGTGGACTGACTACCCAGTATTTCTGGCTGAGATAGTTTAAGTATTTCAGCTATGATTTTTGCATTTCTGTTCTGGACTCCACCTTGACTGAGGGTGTGTATGATTATGGTACCTCCTCTTCCTGATAGTTATTTCATTCTTTCCCAATGTAGCAGGACTCCAAACTTTTAATCTGAGCCATTAGTGTGTGATCAATTAGTTCGGTCTAAAACAAGCTGCTTCAGATTTTTAATAAACATGTACAGTCCTGCATTATAGCTTCACTGTTTCGGATTTCATTTTCTTCGCTATGTCTTGTGGTCCTTGCATGCCCTTCTGCACTCTCACTGAATCAGGTACAATGGCTTGGTGATAATAGCAGAGTGAGGGATACACTGAGTTGAGGTTGTAACAGAATACAATTCTGCTGGTCATAACTAATTTGAATCACTGACTTTGTTGTTAATCTAACCAGTTTAGCAGCGATGGTGCTACTCTACATAACACAGAAGATCCTCAGAGTGCAACCAAGGTCGTTTCTGCACAAGGACTGTCCAGTGCTCAGTTCTACCAAAACTACTAGGAATAGATGCATCTTTGACAGGCAGAACTGGAGAATGATGTCACTTGGGTTTCTCTCTTTGTATTGAATCTCTCGTTACCTGTTACATGCATTATCTGGTGGCTAAGTCAATCAGGGCTCAGCCAGTGGTGGTGCATCTGAGCTACTATGGGTGATAGAAGTGAACCCCACTAACAAATAACCACAATACTTTCTGTGCCTAATGAACCCTAACTGCCTGCAACTGGTTCAAAACAGAGGAGTATTCACTCATCAGTTATGGGACAGTAGGAGTCTAAAATTCAGCAAAAGATTCTTTAGGTCAAGAATCAGTATTGAAGTTTCCCATAGCTGCTCCTCTCCTGACAAACTACTTTAAGGTATTTCCACAATCACTGCTGGACCTACTTTACAGCTGGTTAGCACAATGATGTGAGTTGGATAAGGATCAGACTTTTTGGGTTAAGGATTTGAATAAGAAACCTCTTAACCGTGTCACTTCACTCACATTCTGTTTGAAAAATAAACTTGACAACCAATGAAACATCTTCCTCAAACTCTGCAATCTTCTCAAAGTGGTATTGGAACCTGAAAAGATCAATAACAAACATTTGAAGAACTCAATGAATATGTCACTTCAGTAAACAACATTATAAAAACATTACTTTACCTCAGACTGAAGGCCAGCTGAAGTGGTGAAGGTGCCAAGCAAGCCTTCGTGGACCCAACAGGCACAAGGTAGTAACAACAGCAGTATCAACAGCAGTCTCCAACTCAAACCACTAACCCCTAATCCTAACAGTTGATTTGTTCCTTGAACACAAACACCTCCAATGCTTACCTCACCATAGCATCTTAACCATCAACTAAATCCATGACTTAACCTGAACTTTTGATCTTTACCAAACATCCCAAACCCAAATTCTAAAATTAAATTTTTACACTATCCCCAAACTTGATACCAGCTCAATTCCTACCTCAACCTAAATACCACGTCCACCTACCACGCATAATTACCTCAATCTGAGCCCTCAGTACTTAATCAAACACTAACAATGTCTCAATTATAAAATTTTTTTAGGCCCAAGATTTTAGGCCCAAATCTTGGCACTGTTGTCATGCAATGTTCATGTCTGGGGGCCCGGATTCAAATCCCACCTTATTTAAAGTATGTAATGACATCCCTGAACTGGTTGATTAGAAAATATCTGCAAAGGAAAGACATGTTCAGTACCAGTACGTGAAGGGTCGAGCAGATGGTGTCAGGGCCACAAGGAGAAAAACAAAGGTCTCAAACAGAGACATTGCATGCAGATGTTTTGCATATGGAAAACTCAAACCAAACATAATATCACAACCTGACAGTGAAACTTAATTAATCAGGACCTGTATATTATTTAGCATTGAATAATACAGGGGAGGATTTGCATTTGGGAAACTAAAATCAAACATCACATCATAATTTGATGAAGTTGCCCAGTTTATCATAACATGGACTACAGTGGTTTTGAACATGGAAGGACAAAGCACCACCCACAGTGGACAAGAGGTTTCATCTGATCATCTGACCTGTCGAGACACGAGCAGTCACACTGAGGAAAAATGGTAGAAATGTTGGGACTGTGGGAATAGATTCATTTACCCATCTCAGCTTGAGAAGCCATTCATCTGTTCAATGTATTTGCCTGTTCAGTGTATGGAAGGAGATTCTTTCAGTTATCCCACCTGCTGTTACATCACCAACTTTACGCTGATGACAGATCTTTTAAATTATGAGACTGCGGACTTGCCATAAGGTTCTGCGGAACTTATATCCCTTCAAGAATTCACAACAGGAGCAATTGTCCAATTTCACTGTACACCAGCAAATTCATGCTGGAGACCATTCCCCTGACACAATTATGGCAAGGGATTTACTTGGTTATCCCACCTGCTGACACACCAGTGAGTTCACACAAATAAGAAACCTTTCAGATGTCCTTGACAGTGAGAAGTACTTTAAATATTCTGAGCAACTGATGTGTCATCAATGTATTCACACTGATAAAAGACGGTTAAGATGCTCTCTCAAGGGGACTGAGCTAGATAATCATCTCACCTCAGCACACCAGCTGTGAATGAGGGAAGGGATTTGCTCAGACATCCAAACCATTGACAAACCAAGGAGTTCACAAGTAACTACAGTGATTGAAATTTTCTGTTGGATCCAGGACTGAACCACATTTGCTTGAGTTTGTCCCTGCTGATGCTAATAACCTCCAGCGGTTTCTGGATAAAAATGTAATAATTCAGTTATGTGTGAAAAGGCCCAAATCTTATCCCAACAATAGCCCCTAATCCGTGACACCAATTTTGACACCTTTAATACCTTTTCTACCATATGAACCCTCCATCTTTTCATCACCATAACAAACGTTTGCCCAACCTTAACCACCTCAGAACTCGAGATAACAAGCATGCGGCTGGATGAACACAGCAGGTCAAGCAGCATCATAGGAGCAGGAAAACTTGACGTTTCGGGCCTAAACCCTTCATCATTTTTTCTGACCTTTTATCTCCCACCTCAGAACTCAACGGTTTTCCAAACTCTTCCCCTCCATCCCTTCCGCTTAGCCCTCACGCTCTAAATCCAAACTCAACATAACCCTGAAATTTTTCACTGGTTCTTAACCGTGACCACCACAGCTTAATCCTGAAACACTGGCACCAATTCCCGATTCTTAATTCCTTGTCCTGGGGGAGGAATGCGTGAAACAGCACTTTGAATATAAAGGAAAATAATAATTTCTTGTCCTAACCTAAGATCCAACAGGTTCAAACGACGCCATGTGAAATGGGTGAATGCATTAAACTGTCGATCTTCACTTAATCTCCCTGCACTTGATTAATAACCGTTATTTCACGTTTTGTTTTAAACCAAATGCCAAAAACAAGGGAATGAATGTGAGCGCGAGACCAATCCGCATTCAGTTGCGACCGTTGAGCGCGAGAGCCTTCTCTCTGCAAACACATGGAATTTATCATTCGGCTCAAATACCTGGTCCCTACATTGATTCGAGAAACAAAATACTCCCTTTGGTAAATTCCGTACATTTGAGGACCTTCTAATTTGAGTGAGTAAAAGGCTTGTTGAAGTCGTCCGTTGGCTCAAGTCGCGCGTGGTCGGGGGAGGGGGAGGAAAGGACAGGGGTAGAGAGAGGTAGGGAGGTACGGGAGTATGGGAGGAAGAAGGAGACGGGGAAGGGAAAGGGGTAAAGGGACAGAGCAGGGCAGGGAGAGAAGGAGAGTGGTGTGGGAGGGCAGATGGGAAGGGGAGACGATAGAAAGAGAAACGGGTGGTGGGAGGAGGGAGAGATAGATGAGGGATGGGACTGGGAGAGATAGTGTGGGAAGTGAGGAAGATGGAGAGAGATACGGGGTGGTACAGGGAGGGGCATAAGGGAGTGTGGGAAGAGGAGAGAGAAGTGAGAGAGGGGGAGAAGGTAAATAGGGAGAGGTGGGAGAGAGGGATGGGTGGATGGGGAGGAGAGAAGTTTAGAGAGGGATAGGTGTTGGGAAATGGGGAGAGAGAGGGGGAAGAGAGAACAGCAAGGTTGTGGGGACTGGAGGGAAGCGAGCAAGAAAGGAGAGGGACTAGTGAGGGAGGGACGCGAGTTTAGGGCGAGAGGCATAGAGTGCTGTATAACAACAAGGATGACAAATATGTTAAATTGTATAAAACAATAATTCATCCTGGTCTAGTGTTGATCTCACTTTAGAAATGATGTGAATGTGCGAGGCAAGTTGCAGAAAAGATTCACAAGAATGGTTCCAGGTCAAGGAACCTTAGTTTTCATCAAGTCATAGAGCTGTACAACGTGGAAACAGACCCTGCCATCCAACTGGTCCTTGCCGACCAGATATCCTAAACAAGTCCAGTCCCATTTGGCAGCTTAAAGTTTTAGCAAAGATTTGTAGCTCAGGTTGTGGGTGAGGTTGTTGACTTGCTCACTTATATGGCTCGTTATCGTTCAGACATTTCGTCACCATGCTAGGTAACATCATCAGTGAGCCCTCCGATGAAGCGATGTTTTTCTACTCTGCTCGGAATTTATACTGTCTAGTCCGTTGTGGTGAGTAGTGTCATTTCCGGTCTTGATCTGTATGGGTTTGTATGTGAGGTCCAATTTATATGTTTGTTGATTGAATTATGGGTTGAGAACCATACCTCTAGGAATTCTCATGAGTGTCTTTTTTTGGCTTGGGCTTTTATAATTACATTGTCCCAGTTAAACTGATGGCCTTCATTGTCCGAGTGTGCTGATATTAAGGAAAGTTTGTCTTGTTGTTTTGCTGCTAGCTGATGTTCATGTATTCTGATGGCTAGTTTCCTTCCTGTCTGTCCAATATAATGACTGTGGCAGCCGTTGCATGGTATTTTGTAAACCACGTAAGTCCTGCATATTGTGAATCCTTGTGAGTGTTTGCCGTAGAACGGCTGTGGGCTTGTGTGCTGCCCTGATTCCTAGTGGCCTAAGGAGTCTTGGTATCAGTTCTGATATGTTCTTGATGTAGGGCATGTGGCCAGTGTGTTAGGGCATATTGTGTCCTCTTGTTGTTGTCTGTTTAGTAGGCAACTGTGGATGAAGTTGCGGGAATATCCGTTGATAGCGAAGATTTTGTATAGGTGCTCTTTCTCTTTCCTGCGTAATTCTGCAGTGTTGCAGTGAATTTTAACCTGTTTAAATAGTGACGTAATGCTGCTTTGTTTGTGAACATTGGGGTGATTGCTGTGGAAGTTGAGGATTTGATCAGTGTGGGTTGCTTCTCTGTATACTGATGTTTGGAACTCCCTGTTGGTCATACGCTCAACTCTGACATCCAGAAATGGAAACGGGTTGTTTTTTCCTTCCTTCTCTTTTGAATTTAATCCCTGCGAATACATTTTTGATGAGGTGTTGGGTCTCTTCTAATTTGTTGTGTTTAATAATGACAAATGTGTCATCTATGTACCAGATCTACAGTTTAGGTTGAACGTGGGGGAGGGTGGTGTATCCTAGTCTTTGCATGGCTGCTTCTGCAATGAATCCCGAGATGGTGACCCCATTGATGTACCATTGATCTGTTTGTATACTTGACCATTAAAGACAAAGTGTGTGCTGATGGAGCTGCTGGTCTGCGTTGCTGCTTCCTCTAGTAATGTGGCTAGTGTTTCTTTGCCTAGTGGTGTCGATTGATGTGAATAAAGCTGTGACGTCAAAGGATACCATAATCTCGTCGTTGCTGATTTTAATGTTCTTGAGGGTATTGTGGAATTCTTGGGCTGAGTGAATGCAATGGAGTGATCCGTCGATGAGCTGTTTCAATCTCTGTTGTTGATCTTTGGCCAGTTTGTGTGAAGGTGTGCCCAGTAGGGAAACAATGGGTCTGAAGGGAATGTCTGATTTGTGTACATAAGAACATAAGAACGTAAGAACTAGGAGCAGGAGTAGGCCATCTGGCCCCTAGAGCCTGCCCCGCCATTTAATAAGATCATGGCTGATCTTTTTGAGACTCAGCTCCACTTACCCGCCCACTCACCATAACCCTTAATTCCTTCACTGTTCAAAAATCTATCTAGCCTTGTCTTAAAAACATTCAGCGAGGTAGCTTCAACCGCTTCACTGGGCAGGGAATTCCACAGATTCACAACCCTTTGGGTGAAGAAGTTCCTCCTGACCTCAGTTCTACATCTGCTTCCCTTCATTTTGAGGCGATGCCCTCTAGTCCTAGTTTCACCTGCTAGCGGAAACAACCTCCCTGCCTCCACCTTATCTATTCCCTTCATAATCTTATATGTTTCTATAAGATCTCCCCTCATTCTTCTGAATTCCAATGAGTATAATCCCAGTCTACTCAGTCTCTCCTCATAATCCAACCCTCTCAACTCTGGAATCAACCGAGTGAATTTCCTCTGCACCCCCTCCAGTGCTAGTATAATCCCTTCTCAAGTAAGGAGACCAAAACTGCTCACAGTACTCCAGGTGTGGCCTCACCAGGAACCTATACAGCTGCAGCATAGCGTCCGTGTTTTTAAACTCCATCCCTCGAGCAATGGCGGACAAGATTCCATTTGCCTTTTTAATTATCTGCTGCACATGCAATCCTACTTTTAGCGATTCATGCACGAGGACACCCAAGTCCTTCTGCACAGCAGCGTGCTGCAATTTTTTACCATTTAAAACATAGTCCATTTTGCTGTTATTCCTACCAAAATGGATGACCTCACACTTATCAACATTGTACTCCATCTGCCAGACCTTTGCCCACTCACTTAGACTATCTATATCCCTCTACAGACTTTCAGTGTCTTCTGCACACTTTGTTCTATCTTAGTGTCATCTGCAAATTTTGACACACCACACTTAGTCCCCAACTCCAAATCATCTATGTAAATTGTAAACAATTGCGGTCCCAACACTGATCCCTGAGGCACACCACTAGCCACTGACCGCCAACCAGAAAAACACCATTTACCCCTACTCTTTGCCTTCTACTGGTCAACCAATCCTCTATCCATGCCAATACTTTACCTGTAATACTGTGCAACTTTATCTTATGTAGCAGCCCTTGGTGTGGCACCTTGTCAAATGCCTTCTGGAAATTCAGATACACTACATCCACAGGTTCCCCATTGTCCTCCATGCAAATAATGTCCTCAAAGAATTCCCCCAAATTAGTTAAACATGACCTACCCTTCATGAACCCATGCTGGGTGTTCCCAATGGGACAATTTATATCCAGATGTCTTGCTATTTCTTCCTTAATGATAGATTCAAGCACTTTCCCCACTACCGAAGTTAAGCTAACTGGCCTATAGTTACCTGCTTTTTGTCTACTTCCTTTTTTAAGCAGTGGCGTCACATTGGCTGTTTTCCAATCTGCGGGAACCACCCCAGAGTCCAGTGAATTTTGGTTAATAATTACTTGTGCATTTGCTAATTCCCCCATCACCTCTTTTAGTACCCTGGGATGCATTTCATCAGGGCCAGAAGACTTGTCTACCTTTAGCCCCAGTAGCTTGCCCAGCACTGCCTCCTTAGTGATAATGATAGTTTCTAGGTCCTCACCAAGTCCATAGAAGCGGGGCGTGTTCGTGTCTTCTGCTTTCATTCTCATGTAGTCCATCTTGGTTATCTGTCCAGCATCCTTTAGTCTCTTCGTGTCTGGGTGATCCTATTACCTAGCTGCGGTGTTGAGCGTATCGCCACCTGTTGGTAAGTGGTTGTATCTGCAAGCAATGCCTCTGCTTTCTTAACGTAGTCTGGTTTGTTCATAATGATGATCATGCGCCGCAGGTACGAATGGGAAATTTTGCGCCAAAAATCACAGTATCTAAACACTACAGACCAGCAACGAACTACAGCCCTAGAACAGGCCATCACCATCAATCAACACAAGACCAAAACTAAGAAGGGACACAAGCTACAGGAGAAACTCACCAAACTGATCCACCACAAAGACAAGGACAACAACCAACTGGACATATGGATAAGAAACGTATCCAACAGACAACTCACAGAAACTGAGAAAGCTGTCCTATTACATGGACTGAACTATAACCATAAAGATGCTAACAGAACTTCATGGCCACCATGGAGACTACATTAAAAGACAACAGACTCACAAAAGAAACACACCAAGCCATCCGACAAACTATAATCCCCACACTGCACAGAAGGAATGAAGGGGTCACCCTGAACACATCAAAGAGAAAAGCACTAGATAAACTAAAGAAAGACAAGAACATTTTAATCCTACCAGCAGACAAAGGGCACGTGACCTCAATACCCTCAAGAACATAAAAATCAGCGACAATGAGATTATGGTACCCTTTGATGTCACAGCTTTATTCACATCAATCGACATCCCACTAGCAAAAGAAGCACTGGCCACATTACTAGAGGAAGCAGCAACGCAGACCAGCAGCTCCATCTACAATGACAACATACTCAAACTACTAGACCTGTGCCTCACCACACACTTTGTCTTTAATGGTCAAGTTTACAAACAGATCAATGGTACATCAATGGGGTCACCATCTCAGGATTCGTTGCAGAAGCAGTCATGCAAAGACTAGGATATGCCACCCTCCCCCACGTTCAACCTAAACTGTAGATCCGGTACGTAGACGACACATTTGTCATTATTAAACACAACAAATTAGAAGAGACCCACCACCTCATCAACAACATATTTGCGGGTATTAAATTCACAAGAGAATAAGAAAACAACAATCAGCTTCCATTTCTGGATGTCAGAGTTGAGCGTATGACCAACAGGGAGTTCCAAACATCAGTATACAGAGAAGCAACCCACACTGATCAAATCCTCAACTTCCACAGCAATCACCCCAATGTCCACAAACAAAGCTGCATTAGGTCACTATTTAAACAGGTCACAACTCACGGCAACATTCCAGAACTACACAGGAAAGAAGAAGAGCACCTGTAGAAAATCTTCGCTATCAACGGATATCCCTGCAACTTCAGCCTCAGATGCCTACTAAAAAGACAACAACAAGAGAACACAATACGCCCTAACACACTGGCCACACTGCTGTTCATCAAGAACATATCAGAACTGACACCAAGACTCCTAAGACCACAAGGAATCAGGGTAGCACATAAGCCCACAGCCACTCTACAACAAGCACTCACAAGGATTACAGACCCCATTCCCACAACATGCAGAACCAATGTGGTTTACAAAATACCATGCAACGACTGCCACAAACATTATATCAGACAGACAGGAAGGAAACTAGCCATCAGAATACATGAACGTCAGCTAGCAGCAAAACAACAAGACAAACTTTCCTTAATATCAGTACACTCGGACAATGAAGGCCATCAGTTTAACTGAGACAACGTAACTATAATAGCCCAAGCCAAACATAGACACTCATGGGAATTCCTAGAGGCATGGTTCTCAACCCGTAATGCAATCAACAAAAATATATAATTGGACCCCATATACAAACCCATACAGATCAAGACCGGAAATGACACTACTCACCATAACGGACCAGACAGTATAAATTCCAAGTGGAGTAGAAAAACATTGCTTCATCAGAGGCCCCACTTGATGATGTTACCTAGCAGGGTGGCAAAACGTCTGAATGAAAACAAGCCAGCTCAGCAAGCAAGTCAACAACCTCTCCTATTTGCCAGAATGTGGCCCATATCCCACTAAATCCTTCCTATTCGTATACCCATCCAGATGCCTTTAAAATGTTATAATTGCCTCCAACACTTCTGCGGCCAGCTCTTTCCATACACGCACCACCCTCTGTGTGAAAAAGTTGCCCCTTATGATCCTTTTAAATCTTTTCCCTCTCACCTTAAACCTACGCTGTCTAGTTTTGGACACTGCCATCCTGGGGAAAAGACCTAGTCTATTCACCCTATCCGTTCCCCACCCCCCCGCCATCCCCGCATGATTTTATAAACCTCCATAAAGTCACCCATCAACCTTTGATGGTCCAGGGAAAGTAACCCCCATCTATTCAGCTTCTCCCTATGGCTCAAACCCTCCAACCCTGGGAACATCCTTATAAATCTTTTCTGAACCCTTTCAAGTTTCACAACATCATCCCTATAGCAGGGAGACCAGAATTGCACGCAGTATTCCAAAAGTGGCCTAACCAATGTCCTGTACAGCCGCAACATGACCTCCCAACTCCTATACCCAATGCATTGACTAATAAAGGCAAGCATACCAAACATCATCTTAGCTATCCTGTCTGGGACTTGACTTTGAAGGAACTATGAACCTGCAGTCCAAAGTCTCCTTGTTCAACAACACTCCCCAGGAACTTACCATTAAGTGTATAAATCCTGCCGTGATTTGCCTTTCCAAAATGCAGCACCTCACACTTATCTGAATGAAACTTCATCTGCCACTCCTCAGCCCATTGGCCCTTCTGATCGAGATCCCATTGTACTCTGAGGTAACCTTCTTCGTTGTCCACCACACCTCCAATTTTGGTGTCATCTGCAAACTTACTAACCATAGACAGATTTGAGAAATTGTGACTATTTTCTTTGGAACAGAAAAGTTTGAGAGGAAATTTGATTGAAGCTTAAGGACAACTAGGAATGGGCAATAAAGTTGGCCAGCTAGCAATTACCGCAACTCAACCATAAATAAAAGGAAATCGAGATCTTGAGGGATCTGGACAGAATAGATAGGGAGAAACTGTTCTCTTTGGTGGAAAGATTGAGAATTAGAGGACACAAGTTTGAGGTATTTAATCGAAGAACCAAAAATGACATATGGGAAAATGTTTCCATGCATTGAATGCTCATGATCGAGACTGCACTGCCTAGGAGTGTGGTAAAGGCAGGTTCAATCAAAATGTTTAAGAAGGAATTGGATTTGTATCTGAAAGTAATGTACAGGATCCTAGGGAAAAGGCAGCACATTGATACGTGGAGAATTGCTCCTTCAGCTATCTCCTACAGATATAATGGGCCAAATGTCCTCCTCCTATGCTGTAACATCACATGATCCTAGGTAATACTGGATGAAGAATTATATAGTTTGATGATCTTGAAATCAACAGATTATTCTGAAATTGCATTGTGTCTCCATGGCAGTTTGAAATGTTGTCGTCGAACAGGCAATTGGACAAATCAACAAAAGAAAACTGTTTAACTTGTGAGGCATAGTGGGTAGAGTGACCAACTGTCCTTTATTTTGACTACTTTGACTATTTGTCCCATGTCCCTTATTCTGACTACTTGCCCCATATCTCAAGGGCATCCTGTGAGAAACTAATCCTGGGATCCAGGACAAGCTTAAGTGATTCAAGCGGTACTGTGACTGTGAGATGACCAGCAGAATGATGAAGTTGAGACTCAACAATGTAAGTTGTAAATGTTAGCTGATCTTTAACTCCTCTTCCTCTCACTCATGCTACTACGGTCTCAAGAATGCCATCCATCAGTAACATGGCTTTTCTGTTCTACGTGCCAAATTGGTCAAAACACGTACTTTTCCACATTATGCTGCATCTACCCATTTTTTAAAATCCATTCATTAATCCCTTTGCTGGCTCTTTGTATATTCCTCATAACTTTTCTTCCTACCTACATACCTACCTTTGTATTTATAGAATCAAAATGGTTATAGTACATAAAGAGGTCATTTGGTCATCCTGGAACATTATTCACAAAAAGCTAATATGCAGCTGTGATGAGTAATTAGAAAGGCAAATGGAATGATGGCCTTTAATCCAAGGAGGACAGAGTATAAAAGTGCAAGCAAGTCTTGCTGCAACTATGCAGGATATTGGTTTGAGTACGATGTGGAGATGCCGGTGTTGTTCTGGGGTGAACAAAGTCAGAAATCACATGACACCAGGTTATAGTCCAACAGGAGCCGCAGTCATTCTTCAAGTGTGAGTGATAGGGCTAGTATCAGACACAGAATTTACAAGTAAAAGATCAGAAGTTCACACCATTGATGAGGATATACTCAACAAGCCTAATATGCTGTTAAATCTTTAATCAGTTAAAAAGTTTTAATTGATTAATATGTAAATATAAATGCCCGAATTCCTTTCATGTCATGTTCCTAAGAGAAATAATGGTTTGATCATTGTAAAGAAGAGGTGATATTTTAGGTCAGACAATACATGTGAGGTGTGAGGTCTTGTTTAGAATCTGTTTGTTTTTTAGCTTGGAGTCAGACTGGTTTTATTTGTAAAGTAGGAATTTATAAAATGCTACATTGACTGACCGTCTATAAATTGTGTGCTTTTTGAACAAATAAAATGTACCTGCAAATACAAATTATCTTCATAGATTCGTGTGTGTGTGTGTGTGTGTGTGTGTGTGTGTGTGTGTGTGTGTGTGTGTGTGTGTGTGTGTTCAGAGGGAGAAAGGCTTGAGAGATGTGTATGTATGAGAGGATCTGCGTGTGTGTGTGGGGGGGATGGGGGCAGAGGGAGAGAGAGAAGCTTGAGAGACTGTGTGTGTGTGTGTGTGTGTGTGTGTGTGGTGTGAGAGTGTATAGTGTGGTGGGGTCATCTGTAGTGCAACGTTAACCCAAGATCCCAGTTGAGGCTGTCCTCATGGGTATCAAACTTAGCTATCAGCCTCTGCAATGTTTTGTATCCCGATGTCCGCCTTGGAGGATGTTTACCCAAAGATCTAAGGCTGAATGTCCTTGACCGCTGGAGTGTTCCCCCACTGGGAGGGAACATTCCTGTCTTGCGATTGGTGCATGGTGCCCATTCATCCATTGTCATACCATCTGCATGGTTTGGCCAATGTACCATGCCTCGGGGCATCCTTGCCTGCAGCCTATGAGATAGACAACGTTGGCCAAGTCACTTGAGTAACTGCCGTGCGTGTGGGTGGATGGTGTTCCAATATGTGATGGTAGTGTCCATGTCAAAGATCTGACATGTCTTGCAGAGGCTACCATAACAGGGTTGTATAGTGTTGTGGTCGATGTTGTCCTGAAGGCTGGGTAGTTTTCTGCGAACAGTGGGTGGCACGGTGGCTCGTGGTTGGCACTGCTGCCTCACAGCGCCAGGGGCCCAGGTTCGATTCCGTCCTCAGGCGATTATCTGTGTGGAGTTTGCACATTCTCCCCATGTCTGCGTGGGTTTCCTCCCACAGTCCAAAGATGTGCAGGCTGGGTGGATTGGCCATGCTAGATTTCTAGGGATGTTCAGGGATGTGTAGATTAGGTAGGTTATAAGGGGAGGGGTCTGGGTGGGATGCTTTGAGGGTTGGTGTGGATTTGTTGGGTTGAAGGGCCTGTTTCCACACTGTAGGGATTCTGTGATTCTGTGAATGGTCTGTTTAAGGTTTGGCGGTTATTTGAAGGTGAGAGGTTGAGGTGTGTGGAAGATCTTGGCAAGGTGCTCATCATCATCGATGATGTGTTGAAGGCTGCGAAGAACATGGTGTAGTTTTTCTGCTCCTGGGAAGTACTGGACGATGAAGGATACTCTATCGGATATATCATGTGTTTGTCTTCTGAGGAGGTCACTACAGTTTTTCGCTGTGGTACGTTGGAACTGGCGATCAATGATTTAAGCATCGTACCCGGTTCCTGTGAGGGCGTCCTTCAACACCTTCAGGTCACCATCTCGTTCCTCCTCATCTGAACAGATACTGTGTATGCGTAGGGCTTGTCCGTAGGGGATATCTATTTTAATATGTTTCAGGTGGAAGCTAGAGAAGTGCAGCATCATGAGGTTATCTGTAGGCTTGTGGTAGAGTGATGTAGTGAGGTGTCCATCCCTGATGGAGATGCGTGTGTCCAGGAATGATACTGATTCTAAAGAGTAGTTCATGGTAAGACTGATTGTGGGATGAAACTTGTTGATATCCCTATGTAGCTGTTTCAGTGATTTCTCGCCATGAGTCCAAAGGAAGAAAATGTCGTCAGTGTATCTGATGTTTAGTGTTGGTCGGAGGTTCTATGCAACAAAGAAGTCTTGTTCGAACCTGTGCATGAAAATGTTGGCATATAGTGGAGCAAATCTGGTCCCCATGGCTGTTCCGTGTGTCTAGATGAAGAATTGGTTGTTGAAGGTGAAGACATTGTGGTGGAGGATGAAGCAGATGAGTTGTAAGATGGCATCTGGAAATTGGCAGTTGGTGGTATTGAGTACAGAGGCTGTTATGGTGATGCTGTCGTCATGGGGGATGCTGGTGTAGATTGCCAAAATGTCCATTGTGACAAGGAATGTTCCTGGTTTGACTGGTCTGTTGGTGCTGAGTTTCTGTAATAAATCTGTAGTGTCACAACAGAAGCTGGGATTTCCCTATACAATGGATTTTAAGATGCCCTCAACACAGCCAGAGAGGTTCTCACACAGTGTCCCATTGCCTGATATGATGGGACATCCAGGTCTGTTGGCTTTGCATATCTTTGGAAGACAGTAGAAGGCCCCTACACGGGAAGTACGCGGATGAGAGTGCGTGGGGTACTCTGAAGGACTGGGTCAAAAGTCTTGATGAGTCTGTTCGTTTGACACATGTTTTGGGTCAGCACTCTGAAACACACAGACACACTGTTAGCCATTTTGCTCCCCTTACTTAAGGAGGTATAGGCAGCATTTTTACTGGAAGCAAGTCAGAGGAAGCTGATTCTTGGAATGAAGGGGCTGTCTTATGTGGTAAGACTGAGCAGGTTGGGTCTTTCCTCATTGGAGTTTAGAAGAATAAGAGGAGCACTTTGGGCCTATGTCTCCTATTTAAGACTGAGATGAAGAAGAATAACTTCTCTGAGAATCATTAACCTTTGGAGTTCAGTACTCCAGAGGACTGTGAGGCTGAGTCATTTAAGGCTGAAATAGAAACATTTTTGATCTATGAGAGAGTCACAGTTTATGAGGGGCATGCAGGAAAGTCGACTTAAAACCACAATCAGATCAGCCATTATTTTATTAAATGTCAGAGCAGGTACAACAGACTGTTGAGGGTAAACCACTACAAGTTACCTTTAATTCGGCTCCTTATTAAGAAACTTCACTGAGAATCAAGTAGTGAATCAATAATTTAAACTTTCTTGCATGTAGCAAGCAAAGTAAGACCCCTCAAGTAAGCAAGTTAAGCCCCACAACCCAAATTGGCTATTATCTGCTTAATGGTGGAACTTAGCCATAATTCTACCAACAGTGTCTGTCCCTGGAAGTGTCAAGGGTTTGATCCTTATACAATGTTGCTCTTCAAAGTTCTGCTGAAGGGGGAGTTCTGGTGTTCAATTCTTATACAGATTTTCATCCTTCAGGTCTATGTGTGATATTAATGATTATTTAAAGTCCTTTCATCCAAATCACTGCATGTCTGCAGTTTGCTTTCTTTCCTTGTTCCTCATTACATTTGGCATTGACTGTCTGTTTGAAGACTCAGCTTTCCTGCAGTTAACTCCTTAAATTCTTCTGCAGGGCAATCATATGTCCTTGAGTGGCATTGAGTTCGCAAGCAGATGTCAAAACAGTTCTGTTCATGTAGTTTTAACTCCCAGACATGACTAATTGCTTTCAATTTCTATAGAAGTTCATCCTTGTCTTTAACAGTTTATTCTAGACAGAGTTATTGTTGCTGGCTTCCATGTGTAACAGTTTTTTTTTTGTTGATTTGTTCAATCCATGAACAGTTATTAAAGTTCTGAAGTCTATAATATTGGAACATGCTAGATGCTGGCACATCAAATAATCCCAGGGCTGTCCTGATCCTCTCACACTTGACTTTAATAGAAGCGGGATGAGTGGCAGATAAATAGCTCAGTGTAGGAAGCAGGTTGGGCATTTAAATAACATACTAGTACTGCCTGGCTTCGTGTTAACAATCTATTTTTGCTAGGTTTCCAGAGCTTCCAGAACTTCAACAGCTGAAAGAAGTCAAGAAGAATTGGATCATGATGTGAGTGTTATAGCACTACTTGTCGGACAGGAAGAGAATAAATATTCACTGAAGACCCAAAAAGCTACCAATAAACCAGCCCCACTGCCAGTGATTGGTCTTCCCTCCTCCATATACCATTTGCCTCCCTATAATTCATGAATTCATGGGGCTACTGAGTGAATCTTTTAGGGGACGGAATGACCGGGGCATGCGGTATGTGTTTCTGGCGAGCATATAATTGAGGAGCATATTGCACAATGTCACAGGGTTTAGGAAGCAGACTGTAAGTAAAAAGTATTTTATGCGGAATGCTGTTTGGTTCATACTTTTGCAATTGGTCAATTCTTTAACAGGGTTGGTGACTATCCATATCCCATCCAGTTGAAATGTCTCTTATTTTATTATCCTACAGTTAGTCACCCTCTTTGAGTCAGTTAAAGCTCTTCACACATTCTGTTCAATCCTCTTTAGGGAAAAGAGAGAGGTAGCACCCATAGTGCTCTGCATATTAATCATTCATGCAGTTCTCCAGATATTTGAAAGTATTAACATACAAGAGATAGGTTTGGCTAAACAATGCTCTCTTCTGGCAACATTTTAGTATATTACCCAAATATAAATCTTCAGAGACAAAACGTCATCATTTCTCTACATTAGCCCAACTCCAACCCATGCTCTGCCCACCTAAACACACTTGTTTATTACTCAATGGAGTGAATAAAAGAACTGTTTGGTGTTCGACTTTTTGGTCTATCAGCACCTGTTTGACTCTAATTCCACTGTGTTGCAGATACTCAGAAGACCTACAACAGCGACCACCATTTTCCTTAATGGGTATGTTTCTTTTAATCCTATGTTACATTGTATATTCTCATGCTTCAGCAGCATGGATTATTCAAAGCATTTGCACAAGTTCCTTATGAAAGATAAAGGTGATAATGGATCTCTCAGTACACGTGTTGGCACCATTTACCTACATGTTCTGTATCAAGTTGTCTCATATGATTAAAGAAACCGACCTAACACTCCATGCAAACATCTGCAATTGGCTGTGTGATGTCATTCGGCACTTACGTTGTCAGTTCTGCAAAAGATCAATGGATCTTTTCTTTACCCAACAAAGCAAACACTGACTCAACTTCCTGATCACCAGTGGAAGAAATAGCAAACAACTTCATCAACTCCATCTAGGCATCAAGCTCATATCCTGTGAACTGCTCTGACCTGATGGCCTGCAATTCTTTTTCTATGAAATGTCTGGACTTGAATGGTGCAGATCTTCCTTCCCCTTAAACACAGCTTCCTTCCCCTTAAACACAGTTTCATGAGATTCAGAGAATCCATTCAAAGTTTCAAATTTATCACCTTCTACTTTGGGTTTTCTGCTGCTTTCAGAAGAGGATAGGGACTCTGAGTCCTTGAGCGCAGAATGGCAGCACAAAATACTGAAGACACGTAGAGAGCATAAGACAGGACTTCAGAGCCCAAACAGCTCCTTCCACCTCTACAATTATAGGAAAGTGCAGTGCAGGCCGTCGGACAGTCAGCAATATTCAATTTTGAGCTCCTAACAAACCAGTTATGGTCACACTGACCGCTCTGAGGAAAATAGTAGAGTGTACTTTGAATAGAAGTGTACTGGTAAGTGGGGATTGGGGATTTGTCTCTGGATTGATAATGGAGTGGTCTCCTACTGAGACCAAGGTGGGGTTGGTGTGAGGAAGTATAATCCAGTCAAAGAATTAAGCTTTATGCATATGACACTGTACACCCCCAGGTGGATTTGAACGTTTCTTACTGTAGTTGTCCATCCATAATGGATGTGTTATCAATAATGATGAACATTATTGGAGTAATGAGATTCTGGAAAAGTTGGAAATGACCCTGCAGAACTTGGTACCCTCCAACATTCCACAGATAGTAACTTTATGGTCTGCCTCCTCAATCCCTTTGATACGTGGCCTGCTACTCCCAAAGGAACTCTTTGCTACTCAAGCATTTTACTGTCCCTTGAGAATCTCACCACTCCACAACGACTACCAAATTTCTCTCTTAAAATATCCAAGAAGGTAATGTCAGAAATATGCCAATTGAGGGAGATTTCTCATCCATGAAGATACCTTCCTTTAATGGCGATTCATCATCTAGACATCAGCGAGAGTGTGTCTTGAAATGTACTCAACCAGAAAATCATTAACTGTTTAAAAGAGGGCATGTGCAATGGATCTTGAGTGTTCTTGCACACCAGTTGCTGAAGAGAAGCATGCAGGTGCAGCAGATGGGAAAGCAGGCAAATGGTACGTTGGCCTTTGTAGTGGGAGGATCTGAGTCCAAAAGTGGTGATGTCTTACTGCAATTATATAGGGCCTTGGTAATCCACACCTGGAATATCATGTGCAGTTTTGGTTTCATTATCTGAGGAAGGATGTTCTTGCTATAAAGGGGGTATAGCAAAAGTTTAACAGACTGATTCCTGGGACTGATGTATGACGAGAAGTTTAAGCAGTTTGGAGTATATTTGCTTTAGTTTAGAAAAATGAGTGGGGATCTTATAGAAACCTATAAAATTCTAACAGGATTAAACAGGATGAATGTTGGAATGATGTTCCAGATGGCAGAGTGAATGTGAAAAACGAGTACAGGGAGTTAGGTTGGAAGCTGAAGTCCAGGACAAACAGGGTAGTAATCTCTGGATTACTACCAGTGCCACGTGATAACGAGGTAAGAAATAGGGAGAGAGTGCAGCTAAACATGTGGCTACAGGGCTGGTGTAGAGGGAGGGCTTCCATTATGTGGATAATTGGAGCACATTCTGGGGAAGGTGGGACCTGTACAGTAAGGACTGGTTGCACCTGAACCGGAAGGGCACAAATATCCTGGGAGGGAGGTTGACTCGAGCTATACGGGATGGTTTAAACTAGATTGGCAGGGGGTGGGGAACCAGATTTGTAATTCAGAAGATGAGGTATTCAGCCTTCCAAAAGACACAACAGGGAGTGAGGTTGTTAATCAAGAAATGCGTTCGATGGAACGTAATTGTGGACGCAGAGATGGTTTGAGGTGTGTATACTTCAATGCTAGAAGTATCAGAAATTAGGCAGATTAACTTAGAGCATGTGTCAGTACTTGGAACTATGATGTTGTGGCCATTGCAGAAACTTGGGTAACTCATGGAAAGGAATGGTTGTTGGAAGTTCCGGGATTTAGATACTTTAAAAGAAATAGGGACGGTGGAAAAAGAGTCAGGGGAGTGGCATTGCTAATCAGGGCTAGTGTGGCAGCTACTGAAAGGCAGTTCGAGGATAATATGTCTACAGAGTCAGTTTGGGTTGAGGTCCAGAACAAGAAAGGAGCAGTCACTTTGTTGGGGGTTTTTTACAGACCCCCTAATAGTTGCAGAGAAATGGAGGAGCGGATTGAGAGGCAGATGCTGGAAAGGTGCAGAAGTCACAGGGTTGTAGTCATGGGTGACTTCAACTTTCCAAATATTGATTGGAAACATTTTAGTTGTAATAGTTTAGATGGAGCGGATTTTGTCCAGTGCATTCAAGAAGGACTCCTGACACAGTATGTAGATAGAGCAACACGAGGAGAGGCCACTTTGGATTTGGTGCTTGGCAATGAACCGGGCCAAGTGTTAGACCCGTTGGTAGGAGAGCATTTTGGCGGTAGCGATCATAACTCTGTTACTTTTACAATAGTCATGGAAAAGGATAGGTACATACAGCAGGGTAAGGTTTATAATTGGGGGAAGGGTAATTACAGTTCTGTTAGGCAAGAACTGGGTAACATAAAATGCGAACAGATGCTGTCAGGGAAGTGCACTATTGAAATGTGGAGATTGTTTAAGGAAGGCATACTGCGTGTGTTTGATATGTTTGTCCCTAGCAGGCAGGGAAGATGCAGTCGAGTGAGAGAGCCTTGGTTCTCAAGAGAGGTCGAACAACTGGTTAAGAGGAAGAAGGATGCTTATGTAAGGTTTAGGAAACAAGGAACGGAAAAGGCTCTAGAGGGATACAAGTTATCCAGGAAGGAGCTGAAGGAAGCACTTAGGAGAACTATAAGGGGGCATGAGAAAACCTTGGCAGATAGGATCAAGGAAAACTCCAAGGCTTTTTACACGTACGTAAGGAATAAGAGAATGACCAGAGAAAGGGTAGGGCCGATCAAGGATTGTAAAGGGGATTTGTGCACAGAGCCTAAAGAGATAGGAGAGGTTCTTAATGAATACTTTTTTTCGGTATTCACAACTGAGAGGGACCTAGTTGTAGGAGAGGTCAGTGTGAAACAGGCTGGTAGGCTAGAGGAAGTCACTGTTAGTAAGGAAGATATGCTAGGAATTTTGAGGAAGTTGAAGATAGATAAGTTCCCCAAGCCTAATGGGATTTATCCAAGGATTCTACGGGAAATGAGGGAAGAGATCGCAAGGCCTTTGGCGATGATCTTTTCATCCTCACTGTCTACGGGTATAGTGCCGGACGATTGGAGAGAGGCAAACGTCATTCCCTTGTTCAAAAAACGGAATAAGGATAACCCCAGAAATTACAGGCCAGTTAGTCTTACGTCAGTGGTGGGCAAATTATTGGAAAGGACTCTAAGAGATAGGATTTATGATCACTTGGAAAGGCACAGTTTGATTCGTGATGGTCGGTATGGATTTGTGGGGGATAGATCATGCCTCACAAATTTTATTGAATTCTTTAAGAGGTGACCAAACACGTGGATGAAGGTAGAGCAGTGGATGTGGTATACATGGATTTAAGTAAGGCGTTTGATAAGGTTCCCCATGGTAGGCTTATGCAGAAGGTAAGGAGGAATGGGATGGGGGAAATGTGGCAGATTGGATTCAGAATTGGCTGACCCTTAGAAAACAAAGGGTGGTAGTGGACAGGAAATATTCAACATGGTGCTCAGTTACGAGTGGTGTACCACAAGGATCTGTTCTGGGTCCTCTTCTATTTGTGATTTTTGTAAATGATTTGAATGAAGGAGTGGAAGGGTGGATTAGTAAGTTTGCGGACAATATGAAGGTGGGTCACATTGTGGACAGTGCAGAGGGTTGTTCTAGTTTACAAAGGGACATTGATAGGATGCAGAGCTGGGCTGAGAAGTGGCAGATGGAGTTTAACCCTGAAAAGTGTGAGGTGATTCATTTTGGAAGGAAAAACTTGAAAGCAGAATACAGGGTTAACGGAAAGATTTTTGGCAGTATGGAGGAGCAGAGGGATCTTGGTGTTCATGTCCACAGTTCCCTGAAAGCTGCCACCCAGGTGGATATAGTTGTTAAGAAGGCGTATGGTGTGTTAGCTTTCATTAATAGAGGGATTGAGTTCAAGAGCTGTGAAGTTATGCTCCACCTATACAAAAGCCTGGTTCGGCCACATCTGGAGTTTTGTGTCCAGTTCTGGTTGCCTCATTACAGGAAAGATGTGGAAGCGTTGGAAAAGGTGCAGAGGAGATTTACCAGGATGTTGCCTGGAATGGAGGGAAGGCCTTACGAGGAAAGGTTGAGAGAGCTAGGGCTTTTCTCTTTAGAATGACGAAGGATGAGAGGTCACTTGATAGAGGTGTACAAAATGATCAAAGGTATAGATAGAGTAGACAGCCAGACACTTCTTCCTTGGGTGGAGGTAGCTAATACGAGGGGGCATAGATTTAAAGTGAGTGGAGGTGGATATAAGGGAGACATCAGAGGTAGGTTCTTTATTCAGAGAGTGGTCGGGGCGTGCAATGCATTGCCGTAGAGGTTAGTGGAGTCGGCCTCATTAGGGGCATTTAAGTGGCTAAGAGATAGGCTTATGGATGATAGTATAAGGTAGGGTTGGAGGTTAGATAGACCTTAGGATTAGGATGAAAGTTCGGCACAACATCATGGCCCGAAGGGCCTGTACTGTGCTGTATTGTTCTATGTTCTATGTTCTAGAGGAGTCCAGAATCAGGAGCCACAGTCTAAGGTTATGGGGTAAACCATTTAGAACTGATATAAGGAGAAATTTCTTCAGCCACAGAGTGGTGAACCTTTGGAATTCACCCACCACAGAAAGCAGTCAAGACTTAAACATGGCATGGTTTCAAGGAGTTGGATGTAGCACTTTTGAGAGAAAAACAAGAACAGGACTTCATTTGGATGATCCGCTATGATCTTCATAAATGGTGGAGTGGGCTCAAAGAGCTAAATGTCTTACTCCTGCTCTTATTTTCTATGTTCTTATGTTAAACTAGAGATCTGCACCGTTCAAGTCCAGACATTTCGTAGAAAAAGAATTGCAGCTTATCAGGTCAGAGCAGTTCACAGGATATGAGCTTGATACCTAGATGCAGTTGATGAAGTTGCTTGCTATTTCTTCTGCTGGTGATCGGGACATTGAGTCAGTGTTTGCTTTGTTGGGTAAAGAAAGGATCCGTTGATCTTTTGCAGAACTTACAATGTATGTGCTGAATGACATCACACAGCTAATTGCAGATGTTTGCATGGAGTGTTAGGTTGTTTCTTTAACTATATGAGACAACTTGACACAGAACATATAGGTAGACAGTGACAACATTTGTACTGAGAGATCCGTTATCATCTTCATGCTAATCTCTATCTTTCATAAGGAACTTGTGCAAATGCTTTGAACAATCCATGTTGCTGAAGCATAAGAATAAAGCAGACCGCACTTTCAACATATGACGCACTGATGATAACCAGCATGTAACTACATGCTTGATGAGCTAATCCCATTTCAGGTGTACAAACTCATAAAAGTCTTCTAACTGCAATAGCAATGAAGAGAAATGATGATATATTTTCATCATTGCAGCATCTATGTCAACATATAACATGTACGAGCATGTTCAAAATGCATTGTTGACAATGTAAGCAAAGCAACTGGCTTTGAGAAGCCTTGGGTTCTTTCCAAAAAATATTGTATATGCAGAATTGAATCCCAACATTGGTATTGTAAGCTGTAAAGCAGGACAATCTGGCCAATTATCACCCTATGAATCTACTTCCGTTCATCAGCAAAGTTATGAAAGGGGTCATTGAATCTGGTATCAAGTGGAACTAACTCAGTGATAACCTGTTAATGGACTTTTTTGTTTGGGTCCCACCAGAGCTATGCGGCTTCTGACCTCTTACAGTCTTGATCAAAACATGGACAAAGGTGTTTACCTCTCGAGGTGAAGTAGGAGTGACTGCCCTTCAACATTCCCTCTAAGCTCCATGGCTGCACAGCCACCAGGAAGGTCTGTGCGCCCCGTTCAGCACCCCGATCTTTGGCTTCCATTTATAGAAGTCGCTGCTGCGCATGGACCTGAGAAATCATAAAAGCTGAGTAAAAGATTTGAGAGAACATTACTATCCTTGATATCAAACTCAAATTAGGAGCTGGAGTAAACCATTCAGCTGATTGAGTCTCCTCTGCCATTCAATGAGGTCATGGATGAACTGATAAGCCTCAACTCCACATTCCTGCCTTTTCCTCATCAAACATGATTCCCTTACTGACTAAAAATCTATCTCAGCCTTGAAAATATTTAACCATTCAGCCTCAACAACCCACAATGGAAAAGAATTCCACAGATTTACTATCCTCTGAGAGAAGGAATTCCTCCTCATCTTTGTTTTAAACGTGCAATCCCTTATTCTGAAATAATGCCCTCTGGCCATAAGGGGACAGAGCCTTTCTGCATCTACCCAGTCAAGTCCCATAAGAATCTTATATGTTTCAATAAGGTCACCGCTTCCTCTTCACTGGATACAAGCCAAGCCTGTCTGATCTTTCCTCACAAGAAACCCACCCAATCCGAGTACTGGTTTAGTAAACATTCTCTGAACTGCTTCCAAAATATTGACATCCTTTGTTAAATAAAGTGACCAATACTGTGCACCGTACTTCAGATGTGGTCCTATAATTGTATAACTAAACCATAATCTCCCCACTTTTGTATTCAGTTCCCCGCTTAATAAACAAAAACAGCCATACCAATTATTTGACATATCTGTATGCTAGCCTTTTGTGATTCATGCACTCGGGCATCGTATAGGTAATATGCTTCTTTTTTTGTATTATTAAAAGCATCTTCAGGAATCTGAACTGTATCTTTTGACAAAGCTAATTCAAGCAGTGGCAGGAATTAGGGGAGGAATTTTAAAAGACAAACATTTTTAAAAGACTCCTGTTTATAAAACACAGCAAACAGCAGGACCCCTGAAACGTCAGACGTTCTACCCTCAATACACATAGCAACATCAGCCAAAGTCTGTTCAGCAACTTGGAGCAACATATTACTACAGAATGACAGAGGAGGGTTGGTTGTGGTGGAGGTACAAAGAGATAAGGGAGCAAGGAGTGTAAGATCCCTTACAAAGTCATCAACATACTTTGCCTGAAGATTTGTTCCTCATTAGCCACACTGGTGGACGACGAGGCAGCATTTGATCAAATGTGGTATCAAGGATCCTTAACAATTGGGGGGGAAATTACAGTGTGGTGTCATATCCACCACAAAGGAAGATGGTTGTTGTTGTTGGAAGTCAATCATCTCAGCTCCAGGATATCACTGCAGGTGTTCCTCGAGGCAATGGCCTAGTGGTATTATCGCTAGACTATTAATCCAGAAGCCTAGCTGATGCCCTGGGGGACCCGGGTTCAAATCCCACCATGGCAGATGGTGGAATTGGAATTCAAAAAACAAGTCTGGAATTAAGAATCTATTGATCACCATGAAATCATTGCCGATTGATGGAAAAACCCATCTGGTTCACTAATGTCCTTCAGGGGAGGAAATCTGCCATCCTCACCTGGTCTGGCCTGCATGTGACTCCAGACCCCCAGCAATGTGCCTGACTCTCAAATGGCCTGGCAAGCCACTCAGATGTACCAAAGACTCAAAGAAATGAAACTGGACGGATCACCCAGCATTGACCTAGGCACCGGAAAAGACAACGGCAGAAACAGCCCTGTTGACTGTGCAAAGTCCTCCTCTGTAACATTTAGTGCCAAAATTGGGACAGCTGTCTCACAGTCTAGTCAAGCAACAGCCTGCCTAAGCTATACTCACAGAATCATACCTTACAGATAATGTCCGAGACACCAATCTTGGATATATCCTGTCTCACCAGCAGGACAGACCCAGCAGAGGGGGCAGCACAGGTGGTATACAGTCGGGAGGGTGTTGCTCTAGGAGTCCTCAACATTCACTCCGGATCCAATGAAGTCTCACGGCTTCAAGTTAAACATGGGCAAGGAAACCTCCTGCTGATTACCACATACTGTCCTCTCTTAGCTGATGAATCAGTACTCCACGATATTGAACAACACTCAGAGGAGGCACTGACGAAGGCAAGGGCACAAAATGTACACTAGGTGGGGGATTTCAATGTCCACCGCCAAGAATGGCTTGGCGGCAGTGCTGCTGATCGAGCTGGTCAGATCCTAAAGGACATAGCTGCTAGATTGGGTCTGCAGCTGGTGGTGAGGGAACCATCAAGAGGGAAAAACATACTTGACCTCATCCTTACTAATCTGCCAGCTGCAGTTGCAGCTATCCATGACAGTACTGGTAAGAGTGACCATTGCACAGTCGTTGTGGAGGTGAAGTCCCACCTTCACTTTGAGAACAGCCTTCATCGTGTTGTGTGGCACTATAACCATGTTAAATGGGACAGACTTCACAGATCTAGCAGCTCAAGACTGGGCATCCATGAGGCGCCGCCTTCTCCAGCCGCAGAATTGTACTCCAACACGATCTGTAACCTCATGGACCGGCATATCCCCCACTCAGCCATTACCATCAAGCCAGGGGATCAACCCTGGTTCAATGAAGAGTGCAGGAGGGCATGCCAGGAGCAGCATCAGGCATAACTGAAGATGAGGTATCAACCTGGTGAAGCCACCAAACAGGACTACTTGCACCCCAAACAGCGAAAGCAGCAAGTGATAGACAGAGCTAAGCGATCCCACAACCAATGGATCAGATCTAAGCTCTGCAGTCCTGCCACATCCAGTTGTGAATGGTGATGGACAATTAAACAACTCACCAGAGGAGGAGTCTCCACAAATATCCCCGTCCTCAATGATGGAAGAGCCCAGCACATCAGTGCAGAAGATAAGGCTGAAGCATTCGCAGCAATCTTTAGCTAGATGTGCCGAGTGGATGATCCATCTCGGCTTCACAGATACGAGTCTTCAGCCAATTAGGTTCACTCCACGTGATATCAAGAAACGGTTAGAGACACTGGATACTGCAAAGGCTACCGGCCCTGACAACATTCCGGCAATAGTATTGAAGACTTGTGCTCCAGAATTTGCTGCTCCCCTAGCCAAGCTGTTCCAGTACAGTTACAACACTGGTATCTTCCCAACAATGTGGAAAATTGCCCAAGTATGTCCTGTACGCAAAAAGCAGGACAAATCCAACCCAGCCAATTACCGCACCATCAGTCTACTCTCAGTCATCAGTAAAGTGATGGAAGGTGTCATCAACAGTGCTATCAAGCAGCACCTGCTCAGGAATAACCTGCTCAGTGACGCCCAGTTTGGGTTCCGCCAGGGCCACTCAGCTCCTGATCTCATTACAGCCTTGGTTCAAACATGGACAAAAGAGCAGAATTCCAGAGGTGAGGTGAAAGTGACAGCCCTTGATATTAAGGTAGCATTCGACTGAGTGTGACATCAAGAAGCCCCAGCAAAACTGGAATCAATGGGTATCAGGGGGCAAATGCTCCGGTGGTTGGAGTCATACCTGACACGTAGGATGATGGTAATGGTTGTGGGAGGTCAATCATCTCAGCTCCAGAACACCTCTGCAGGAGTTCCTCAGGGTTGTGTCCTCGGCCCAACCATCTTCAGCTGCTTCATCAATCACCTTCCCTCCAACATAAGGTCAGAAGTGGGGATGTTCGCCGATGATTGCACAATGTTCAGCACCATTCATGACTCCTCAGATACTGAAGCAGTCCATGTTCACATGCAACAAGATCTGGACAATATCCAGGCTTGGGCTGACAAGTGGCAAGTGACATTCACGCCACACAAATGCCAGGCTTATGACCATCACCAATAAGAGACTATCTAACCACTGAACCTTGACATTCAATGGTGTTACCATCACTGAGTCCCTCACTATCAACATCCTGGGGGTTACCATTGATGAGAAACTCAACTGGACTCACCACATTAACAGAGTGGCTATGAAAGCAGGCCAGAAGCTAGGAATATTGCGGCAAGTAACTCACCTCCTGACTCCTCAAAGCCTGTCCACCATCTACAAGGCACAAGTCAGGAATGTGGTGGAATACTCCCCACTTGCCTGGATGAGTGCAGCCCCAACAACACTCAAGAAGCTTGACACCATCTAGGACAAAGCAGCCCACTTGATTGGCACTACATCCACAAGCATTCACTCCCTCCAACACTGATGCTCAGTAGCAGCAGTGTATACTATCTACAAGATGCATTGCAGAAATTCACCAAAGGTCCTCAGACAGCACCTTCCAAACCCACAACCAGTTCTATCTAGAAGGACAAGGGCAGCAGACATATGGGAACACCATCACCTCTAAGTTCCCCTCCAAGTCACTCACCATCCTGATTTGGAAATATATCGCCATTCCTTCACTGTCACTGGGTCAAAATCCTGGAATTCCCTCCCTAATAGGAGAACCCACAGCAGGAGGACTGCGGCAGTTCAAGAAGGCAGCTACCACCTTCTCAAGGGCAACTAGGGATGGGCAAGAAATGCTGACCAACCAGTGACGCCCACATCCCATAAATGAATAGAAAAAAATAAAGGTGGTGTCCTGGGCCCAACCATTTTCAGCACCTTCAGCAATGGCCTTGCCTCCATCATAAGGTCAGAAGTGAGAACGTTCACATGATTGCACAATTTTCAGCACCACTTGCAATCTCAGATACAGAAGTCATATATGTCCCTTTGCAGACAAGACCTGAACAAGCTTAAGACTTGGACTGATAAGTGGCAAGTAATATTTGGATCACTCAAGTGCCTGATAAAGAACATCTCTAAGAAGATAGAAATTAACCATCTCTCCTTGATAATTCACTGCAATTACCATTGCTGAATCCCCATTATCAACATGTTGGAGGTTAACATTGTCCAGAAACTGAATTGGTGCAACTATATGCTGTATGTATGTGTGGCAACCACTACAGATCAGAGGTTTGCAACTCTGGACCAAGGATGCCACCTCCTAACTCCCAAACCCAGTTCACCATCTACAAGCGATAGTAGGAACTGCCAATGCTGGTGTCTGAGATAACAAGGTGTGGAGCTGGATGAACACAGCAGGCCAGGCAGCATCAGAGGAGCAGGAAAGCTGATGTTTCGGGTCTGGACCCTTCTTCAGAAATGGGGGAGGGGAAGAAATAGAGAGGGGGGAGGTGATGAGCAAAAGTAGAAGGAGGAGCAGATAGGTGGACAGAAGACGGACAGGTCAAGGAGGAGGGGATGAGCTGGGCTGGTTTTGGGATGAGGTCAGTGTGGGGAGATTTTGAAGCTTGTGAAGTCCACATTGAGACCATTGGGCTGCAGGGTTCCCAAGCGAAAATATGAGGTACTGTTCCTCCAGCTTTCAGGTGGCATCGTTGTGGCACTGGAGGAGGCCCAGGCTGGACATGTCATCCAAGGAGTGGGAGAGAGAGTTAAAGTGGTTCGCGACTGGGAGGTGTTGTCATCTATCACAAACCAAGCATAAGTGTTCCACAAAGCGGTCTCCAAGCCTCCGCTTGGTTTCCCCGAAGTAGAGGAGGCCACACCGGGAACAGCGGATACAATATACCGCATTGGCAGATTACCACCCCTGGCACTTTTCTCTGCAACTGCAGGATGTACTACAGCTGCCACTACATCTCCCCCCTCACTCCATCCCAGGCTCCAAGAAAACCTTCCACATGAAATAGATGTTCACCTGCACATCTGCCAATGTGGTATATTGTATCTGCTGTTCCCGATGTGACCTCCTGTACATTGGGGAAACCAAGCGCAGGCTTGGAGACCGTTTTGTGGAACACCTACGCTCGGTTCGTGACAAACAACAACTCCTCCCAGTCGCGAACCACTTCAACACCCCTTCCCATTCCTTGGACGATACGTCCATCCTGGGCCTCCTCCAGTGCCACAATGATGCCACCTGAAAGCTGGAGGAACAGCACCTCATATTCCGCTTGGGAACCCTGCAGCCAAATAGTCTCAATGTGGACTTTACAAGCTTCAAAATCTCCCCACCCCCGACCTCATCCCAAAACCAGCCCAGCTCGTCCCCACCTCCTTGACTTGTCCTTCTTTTCTCCTACCTATCCGCTCCTCCCACCTCACTGACCAATGCCTACTCCCACTTCCTACCTACTAGCTTCATCCCCACCTCTTTGACCTATCCATCTTCCCTCCCACCTACCCGCCTCTCCCTCCTCACTGACCAACCCCCTTCCCAACTCCCTACCTACACTCACCTTTACTGGCTTCATCCCCGCCTCCTTGACCTGTCCGTCTTCTCTCCACCTATCTGCTCCTCTATCCACCTTCTATCATTGCCTCCCCCTCTCTCTATTTATTTCAGAGCCCCCTTCCTCTTCCCCATTTCTGAAGAAGGGTCCAGACCCAAAACGTTAGCTTTCCTGCTCCTCTGATGCTGCCTGGCCTGCTGTGTTCATCCGGTTCTACACCTTGTTATCACCATCTACAAGACACAATTCAGGAATGAAATTGAAGATGGATGCAGCTTCAACAACATTCAGAAAGTTCATCACCATCCAGAACAAAGTGCCCACTTGATTGGCACACGATCCACAACTTACAACATCTGCGCTCTCTACAACCAATATAAAGTATGCAGCAGTATGTATCATTTAAAAGGTATACTGCAGCAACTCATCCTATGGCAACACCTACTAAACTTTTGACCCAGTATACCCAGCAGGGCAAGGGCGGCAGATGTACAGGAACACGACCATATGCAGGTTCCCCTCCAAGCCACAGACCATGCTGACTTGTGACTATATTGTTGTTCCATTACTGTCACTGGCCCAAAATCCTGGAGCTCCCTTCCTAATAACAGCATTGTTGGTGTACTTACCTATCCCCAACCCGCAACATGGACTAAAGTGGTTCAAAATGATAAGACTGAAGCATTTGCAACAATTGTTGGCCAAAAGTGCCAAATGGAAGATCCATCTCATCTTCCTCTAAATATCTCCAACATTCGTATATGCCAGTCTTTCGCCAATTTACTCTACTCCATGTGATATCAAGAAAGGTCTCAAGGTACTTGATACAGCAAAGGCTCTAGCCATGAAAATATTCCAACAATAGTACTGAGGACATGTGCTCCAGAATTTGCCGTGCCCTTGGCCACGCTATTTCAGTGGAGCAACAACACTGGCATGTCTCTGAAAATTTGGAAAATTACACAGGTATGTCTCATACACAAAAAGTAAGACAAATCCAACAATTACCAACCTATCGCTCTACTCTCAATCATTAATAAAGTGTTTGAAATCATCACCAAATGTGCTACTAAGCAGCACTTGCTTAGCAATAGCCCTGCTCCTCATTTTGGTTTGCCAGAATCACTCAGCTCCTGAATTCATTGTAGCCTTAGTTAAAACATGGACAAAAGAGCTGAATTTCAGTGGTGATATGAGTTTAACTGCCCTTGACATCAAGGTCATATTTGACGAGGCATGGCATCAAGTAATCTTAGCAAAACCAGAGTCATTGGGAATCAAGGAGAAAACTTTCTGCTCATTGAAGTCATACCTAAAATGAAGAAAGATGTTTGTGATTGTTGAAAGTTAGTCTTCTCAACTCCAGGACATCTCTACACGAGTCAGAGGTTCCTCAGAATAATGTCCTAGACCCAACCATCTTCAGTTTCTCTGTCAACGACCTTTGCTCAATCATAAGGTCAGATGTTGATACGTTCACTGATGATTTCATAACATTCAGCACCATTCATCAGCTCTCAAATATTGAAGTAATCTATGTCCAAATGCTGCAAGACACAACATCCAAGTTTGGCCTGACAAGTGGCAAGTAACATTTATATCACAAAATGACCAGTGACGACCATCTTCAACAAGAGAAAATCTAACCATTAGCTCTTGACGTTCAATTACATTACCATCACTGAATCCCCCGTTATCAACATCCTAAGGGGTTACCATTGACCAGAAATTGAATAACTAACCGTGCAAACACTGTCGCTACAAGAGCATATCAGAGGCTAAGAATCCTGAAGCAAGTAATTAATCTTGTGAAACCGCAAAGCCTGTCCATTAAGTACAAGGTACAATTCAGCAACGTGATAGAATATTCCCTACTTGCCTGGATGAGTGTGGCTCCAACACTCAAGAAGCTTGACACCATGCAGTACAAAGCAACCTTTACTCACAGTGCTAACTCGGATGTTCCTTCAATGTCACTGGGTCAAAAATCCTGGAACCGCCTCCCTAACGACATTGTGTGTGTACCTATACCAAACGATCTGCTGCGGTTCAAGAAGGTAGCCCACCACCAACTTCTTAAAGCAATTAGGGATGGCCAAGAATTGCTGACGTTGCCAGCAATATCCAAATTTTTTTAAAAGGTGGACTCACTATTGTGTATAGAATTCTTGTCCCCTCCTCTTATTCTCCACAGAACCAAATAGGTATTGGTTCCATGCACCACCCACATTCATCTTTGACCAAATTCTGTGCACACACAATGGCCTTTGTGCCAATGGCTGAGTTCTTGTCTCAACTGTCTTCCTTTTCATAGGTCAACCTAATTATTTGGGCAGCCATAACTAGCTCCCTGTGTGTTGCCACCTCCATGAACCTAATCTTCCCCTTAGCGAGCATACTGCACTTGCATCTCCACCAAAGTTTCACGTTGGCCTTCAGCTAACTTCCAATGAGGTCTGTAACTAGCTTAATTGGATTTAATTACAAATTGTGTAGGTTTTCAGGGCTGACTGTTTATGCCTTGATGTAACTTAACAGTAGCAAAAAAAAAGCAAGAGGAAATAGCAGCCAATGTCAAATCTAAAAATTATGTCCATAATGTTTCTTTGGTTGAAGACTATACTCAGCTGACATGGGTTAGTTTAATTAAACATTCTCACTGTAGGTGCATTAACACGCTAGGGTGCCTTCCTATCAACACTTTCTCTGTCTCAGCAACATTCTAATTTTACTTTACTATTTTGTCTTAGCAGATATCTTCAAAAGCTGGTAAAGATCAAAAATATAGAATGATCACTTAAACAGTCGTGCAAAGTGACCAACAGCTAGTGACAATACAACAATCAAGACTGAATTATTTTTCTGACTGCAATTTGTGGTACGATATCATCACTATTCAGATAACAAGGTGTAGAGCTGGATGAACATAGCAGGCCAAGCAGCAGCAGAGGAGCAGGAAGGCTGACATTTCGGGGCTAGACCCTTCTTCAGAAACCAACACACAATACTTATACAAATACGGAATGGCTTATAGATCAAGACAGGACAAGGATATTCATTTTCTGAAGAAGGGTCTAGGCCCGAAACGTCAGCCTTCCTGCTCCTCTGATGCTGCTTGGCCTGCTGTGTTCATCCAGCTCTACACCTTGTTATCTCAGTATCTCCAGCATCTGCAGTTCCTACTATCTCCTTACAATCACTATTCATTGTTTTCAATACGTTCCTATGATAAATGCTTTATATCGCTGCCTATATCTGTTCAACAGTAAACAGTCATTGATAAATATAAGAAATTTTTATTAAGCAAATCCACATAACACTTGTGAATAGGACACTTCATTTTTTTTTGGCTTAATTTTATGATTTTGCATGGCTGGAACATAATAGTGAATAGCAATGTTACAGTTCTCTTTTTGCCTTATTTCAAGCACTGTAGGATAACTTTTGCATTGTTTGTTCACAATTACTACTTTGTTTCCATGTATGAAAATAAAGCATTTTCTGTCCAATAGGATTTATATCTGTTACCCTTATTTGGTCTGACAGAAGCTGTCAGAAGATATTTACCTAGTTGATGAGGGCTAATCCATTTTAGTGAAAATCTGCAGCAATTTGAGCATGGCATCAGCTCACTGGATGGCCAAGTAGGTAAATGATTCTACCTGCAGTTTTTGGTGGCACATCTGCACTGAATTGTTAAAACTATTTTAGTGCATCCTAATTACTTTCACATCAGACATAAAAGTTTTCGGGAACAAATATAGCATCCAAAGCTGCCCAGGCATCAGAAGACCAACACACAAATCTTTTACAAATACGGAATGGCTTATAGATCAAGACGGAACAAGGATATTACTTGATCTAATAGAAAATATGATGACTAACCACTAGCTTCAAAGTCAAACAACAGGATAACAGCATTTGCCATTTATCTGGATTATCACTCAAACAAATATTGGATGTAAGCCCAGGTGGTCACATGAAAGATTCAACACTCGTCAGGTTATTGCCAGGATCACAGTTGTGCCAACGCCAACCGGTTCTTGTGCAAAAGTAGCCAGTTCTACCTGGAAAAATAGGTCATAGGAACACACAGCTTAAGTACCTGGGGAAGTAAAGTGGTAATAGAATAAAACCTAATGTTGAAGTGAGACTGTGAAACACAAATAACAATTAAACAATGCTATACTAAATAACTATATTGTTTAATGAACTCATAAGCCTTATGAGGTCGGATCGTGCATATTTGCATGCCCAAAATAAACATATTCTTACAGATGAATTGAAGGAGGCAAAAAGAAGGTATGTAATTGAGGAAGTCAGAGAAATGCTCTACTAAAGAGTATGTGCTACTAATAAATGGTCTGTCTACAAATATTCCTGACAGCTGGAGGAGATGCTTTCAGAGTTAAAGTTCTCATGGTGCCAAGTTCTGAGTTCCATAATGGACTATAGCAGCCTATTCTACACATTTTATTTCCTAGTCTTGTCTGAATAATAAGTTGTGCAGGTTATAACAAACAAGAGTATTGAAGAATGCAAAATACAGCAATAAAGGGAAAAAGAAAGGGAAACAGTTAAATTAATTTCTGATGTTCATAGTATAAGTTATAAAAATGAGAATAAAGATAAAAAGGTAAGCATTACACCCTTTCAATGGATCAGCGCAGGTCTGCCCAGGCAGTCCAACACCCAGCAGTCCTCTTGTGCCTCCAGCCCGTTGGCCATCCCTGCTCTGTGCAAGCCTTCAGCCCAATGGCCGTCCCTGCTCAGCGCGAGCCTTACTTACCGCAACTTCCCCCCCTCAGTGGCCGAGAATGCCCTCGACCGAGTCTCCTGCATTTCCTGCACCTTGTCCCTCACACCCCCTCCCCGCAATAACAACCAAAACAGAATCCCCGTCATCCTCACGTATCACCCCACCAACCTCTGGATCCAACGCATCATCCTCTGACACTTCCGCTATCTCCAACCCCACCACCAATGACATTTTTCCCTCCTCACCCTTATCTGCTTGCCGGGGGGACCACTCTCTCCGTGACTCCCTTGTCTGCTCCACACTCCCCTCCAGCCCCACCACACCCGGCACTTTTCCCTGCAACCACAGGAAGTGCTACACCTGCCCCTACACCTCCCCCCTCACCCCCATCCCAGGCCTCAAGAAGACTTTCCACATCAGGCAGATGTTCACCTGCACATCTGCTAATGTGGTATACTGCATCCACTGTACCCTCCTCTACATCGAGGAAACCAAGCAGAGGCTTGGGGACCGCTTTGCAGAACACCTACACTCGTTTCGCACTCAGCAACTGCACCTCCCACACGCGAACCATTTCAACTCCCCCTCCCATTCCGCAGACAGCATGTCCATCCTGGGCCTCCTGCAGTGCCACAACGATGCCACCAGAAGGTTGCAGGAACAGCAACTCATATTCTGCTCGGGAACCCTGCAGCCCAATGGTATCAATGTGGACTTCACAAGCTTCAAAATCTCCCCTCCCCCTACCGCATCCCAAATCCAGCCCAGCTCGTCCCCGCCTCCCTAACCTGTCCTTCCTGCTACCTATTCCCTCCTCCCACCTCAAGCCCCACCCCATCTCCTACCTACTAACCTCATTCCGCCCCCCTTGACCTGTCCATCCTCCCTGGACTGACTTATCTCCTCCCTACCTCCCCACCTACACTCACCTTTACTTGCTCCGTCCCCGCCTCTTTGACCGGTCTGTCTTCTCTCCACCTATCTTCTCCTCTATCCATCTTCTATCCGCCTCCCCTCTCTCCCTATTTATTTCAGATCCTCCTTCCCCTCCCCCATTTCTGAAGAAGGTTCTAGGCCCGAAACGTCAGGCTTTCTGCTCCTATGATGCTGCTTGGCCTGCTGTGTTCATCCAGCTCCACACCTTGTTATCTCAGATTCTCCAGCATCTGCAGTTCCTACTGTCTCTGTAAAGATGGCAGTTTCTTTCCTTATTTAAGGGCTTTTAGTGAACCAGATGGGTTTTTCCCCAATAATCAGGGATGGAAAATGGACAATGGACAATGGCTTTGTGCTCGTCATTAGACTCTTAATTCCATATTTGTATTGAATTCAAATTCCACCTTTTTCTGTTGTGGGATTGGAATCCTGGTCCCTAGAATAGTACCTGGGTCTCTGGATTAACAGGCCAGTGATAATACCATAGGCCATCACCTCCCCAATACCTTGAAAACAAATTATATTCAAATGTTAATCCAATTAGCCTTTGAAAGTTACTGTTGACTCTGTTCCCACCATCATTTAAGGTACTGTATTATAGATTACAACGCTGCATAATTTTCATTCTCCCAAGTCCCCTATTGTCTCTTTGCCAAATATGTAAATCTGTGTTCTCTGATGACAGGCCGTCTGCCACTGGAAAAGGTTTGTCCTTATTTAATGTCTCATAACAGAGGTAAACATCTCACAACAAATGTATCAGATCAAGCTTTGGCAGTCTGGTACATCAGTCTTGAATGGTGGAGAATTACTTAACTAACGTGAGGAAGGAGAGACTTCATGAATATTCTCACAGAGTCCACTACATCAATTTTCAGCCAGAAATGCAAAGGGAATATTCCATCTTGACCTCATCCTGAGATGTCCAGCATCAAAAATGCCAAACTTCATCCAATTTAGTTCACTCCAACTGACACCAAGAAAAGACTGAGCACTCTGGTAATACAGAAGTCTATAATCTCTAATAATTTCCTAGCTGTAGTGTGGAATGTTTGTGATTTAGACCGTACTCCGTGTGGTGTTGTACTATTTTTATATATCAATTTGTATAGTGTTCATATGCAGCTGTCATAAAAAGCAACACCAATAGATGGTGCTGTAAGAAGCAGCAGCCAAAGGCATGGGTGTACCTGGCACTATTAGTTGCCATTGTTTTATTCTGGTTTATCTGCAGTTTTTTTCTAAAGCCTAAGATACTCACAGTCAATTAGGAACCTCACACCCTTTTAGTGAAGCTATTCCACTACGGTTACTACTTGTCATCCAGCCAAGAATATGGAAAATTACCTATCAAAAGCAGGACAAATCCGATCCAGGCAGTTATTGTCCCATCAATCCATTCTTAATCATCAGCAAAGTGATGAAAGATATTGTCAACAGTGCTTTCAAGTAGTGCTTACTCAGCACTAATCTAGCCACCAATGCTCAGTTTTCCAGTACCCACTTGGTTCCAGAATTCACTACAGCCTTAGACCAAACATGGACAAAAGAGTTGAATTTTCAAGGTCTCTTGATGGTGAATGTCTTTAACTGAGTGTGGCATCAAGGAACACTAATAATACTGAAGTAAATGGGCTGAGGTGAAAAACATTCCACTGCTGAAATCATAAAAAACACAAGGGGAAGTAGCTGTGTGGTTACTGCAGACAATCATCCCATCCCAGTACATAGAATCGTAGAATCCCTACAGAATGGAAAGAGGCTATTTGGCCCATTAAGTCTGCACCAGTCTTCCAAAGAACGTCCCACCCAGTCCCTGTAACCCCATATTTACCACAGTTAATCTATCTACCTGCACATCCCTGGACAATTTATGGGCAATTTAGCATGACCAATCCATCTAATCTGCACATCTTTGGACTGTGGGAAGAAACCAGAGTACCCAGAGGAAACCAACACGGACACGGGGAAAACACGCAGACTCCACACAGACAGTCACCCAGAGCCGCAATCAAACCCGGGTCCCTGGCATTGTACAGCAGCAGCATTAACCACTGAGACACATTGCCGCCCTTTCTCAGCTCACTCTCCTATGTGTTCCTCATGTCATTGACCTAGGCTCAGCCATTTTCAGCTGCATCATAAATAAATTTCACTCCATCCTAATGACAGATATAGGATGTTTGCTGACGATTGCATTATTTTCAGTCTCATTCACAACTGTTCAGATAATGATTCCATCCATGCTAATATGCAGCAAGATCTGGACAATATTTAGGCTCAGACAGACAGGGAGAAAATAGCATTCATCCTGCACAAGTTCCAGGCATTGACCATCATCAACAAAGAGAATCTAGCTATCTTCCCTTAACAAACAATGGCATTACCATTGCTCATGATCAACATCTTGGGGATTATTATTGAGTAGAACCAGACAAGTCATATAAACACTGTGGCCAAAGCAGCAGGTCGTAACTGATTATTCTGCAATGTGTAATTCATTCCAAACTCCCTAGACCATCTCCACTATTTACGAGACACAAATAAGGAGTGTGATATAACATTCCTCTTTGCCTGTGCCATGAACTGAATTAATGGTACTGCTGGATAAGTCAGATCCCAGAATGAAGTCTGGATCTTTTTCTTTTCAATTTTAATGTGCTAGTCATTTACAGAAACATAGTCACATGAGACTGCAGAAATTTTTTAACAACAAAACAGAACTTTATTATACAAAAGATAAAGACAAACAAAAAAAATCTAGCAATGCTAGAACACTATTAAAAAATCTTTTAACACCCAGAAAAACAAAATCTCAATCTATTCCCCAACACCATCACTTTAAATTGACTTAAATTCAAGTTATTATCCCCGTTTATCATTTTTTAAGTTCAATGCAGCTGATTCTCCCTAGTACTTTCCTATGAGCTGTCTAGAATTTATCAGCTTTTTAAGCACCTACAGATTTCTAACCAAACACTCCTGGTCTGGAATTTGCACAAGTTAAAATTTTCTACTGAGACATCTGCACTTTATGCAAACTGTTGTGTACATTTTTCATGAGGGAAATTCTCTTTGCTTCTGGCCTATGTCTGTTCCAAACTGCCAAAAAACTTCCACGTGTGCAGTGTTTGTTGATCTGTTCTTCATTCTGTCGTCTGCATACTTGAACGACTGGATTTATGCTTAACAACACACTTTACATCCAACGGCAAGATATATGAGCAGATCAATGGGACTCCCATGGGCTCACCCATCTCCAGGCTGATAGCTGAGGCAGTCACGCAAAGACTGGAACAAACAGCTCTCCCACAGTTCCAACCCAAGCTCTGGATCAGGTACATGGACAACACTTTTATAGTTATGAAAAGAACAGAAATTGAGACCACACACTAATTCATCAACACCATACTCAGAGGCATCAAGTTTGCAAGAGAAGAGGAAAACAACAACAAACTCCCATTCCTAGACGTGATGGTGGAAAGAAAAGAGAACGGTGACGTTACTGCAAAAGTATACAGGATATCCACACATACTGACCAGGTCTTAAACTATCACAGCAATCACCCCAACTCACATTGAAGAGCTGCATTAGGACCCTGTTCAAAAGGGCCCCTACACACTGCAGCACACCAGACCTGCAGAAGGAAGAAGAACACCTCTACAAGGTCTTTACCAGGAATGGATACCTCCTATAACTTCATGCACAGATGGCTAGCCAACAGACAACACAACTGGGTTACACCAAAACCCAAAACAATAACCACCATACCATATATAAAAAACACCTCAGAACAGACAGCCAGACTACTCAGACCGCTAGGAATCATGATAGCACACAAACCGGCAGCCACACTAAGGCAGCAAATGACCAGGGTTAAAGTCTCAATAGATACCATGGACAGGACAAATGTGGTCTACAAGGTACCATATGGAGACTGCACAAAACACTATGCGGGACAAACAGGCAGACAACTAGCAACCCGCATCCACGAACACAAGTTAGCAATTAAACGACATGACCAGATGTCCTTGGTTTCAATACACACAGATGAGAAAAACCACACTTCCAACTGGGACAACACTACTATCATAGGACAAGCCAAACAGAGGACAGCCAGGGAATTCTTGGAGGCTTGGATATCATCTGCGGACTCCATCAACAAACATTTTAAATTAGACCCGAAATACCAACCATTACAACGCACAGCCGAAACTGGCTCCTATCAGAAGCAGCAAAAACCAGACCATATAAATTCAAAATGGCACTCAAGACAACAGCACTTCACAGGAGGTTCCACAGCATTGAGGATGTCACCTGGTAAGGGAATGAAGCGTCTGCTATCAAACCTCCTAGCTCGGCGAACACACCAACACTACAACCTTATGTCTCTATTTTACAATTCAAAGTCTAAAAATAATGTAAATCAGACACCTTTAATCACATTTAAATGAGTATTAACAATTCAACACCATTCAGAACAAAGCAACTTGCCTGATTGGCAACCCTCTACTTCCTTAAATAAATTCATTCTCTCCACTACCAGTTCATAGTGACAGCAGTATACACTATCTATAACATGCACTGTAACAACTCGTCCAGGATCCCTCCACAGCGCATTCCAAACCCGAAACCTCTAAAACCTATAAAAACAAGGGAAAGAGACACATTAGGCTGGGATTTATAGATTCTTGTTCAGTAGGGGAATCAGTGGTTACAGGAAAAGACAAGAAAGTGGACATGAGGAATGCCAGATCAGCCATGATCCTATCAAATGTCAGAGCAAGTTTGAGGGGCCAAATGGCCTACTCCTGTTCATTTTTCTTATCATATGAGAAGACCATCACCTCCAAGTAACACACCAAATCACACACCATACTGACTTAGAACTGTACCACAATTCTTTCACTGTTTGTAGTTCAAAGTCCTGGAACTCCCTCCCTTATGGCATTATGGATGTAGTAACCGGATGAGCTGGACTAATCTACGCTTTTTCAATGATAATTAGAGATGAACAAAAATGCTGACCCCATTAACAATGGCAGCATGCCATGACTGAATAATATAAATATGGCCACTCAGCATATTGGGCATCTGAAATATCTGCATAGCACATCAATTGCGTGCAGCAAATTAAAAAGTTTTCTTGTCACTGCCTTTTATGAGTCTACTTAGTTTCTGGATATCCATATATGCGTTTTATTCTATTTTTGTGCTTTACCTTAGTATGATTTTCATTCCAAATCCATTTCTTTATTTCATACGTTTGCACATCATATTATGTTGAATGCAACTTGGATTCCTCTCGTGTCACTACTTCTGACAGAGCTTTTCTAAATACTGAAATAGTGATTTCTTGGGCTGTATGCATTAGGTTATGGTGTTGCTTCTTCAGCTTTTGTAATCTGTGCTGCTGTGTCCAGTGCTGTATTGTGCTCCTGAGCCTCCTTCTGTCTGGTGAGTTCCCCATGTCTGCCATGGATCTTGTTCAACTTGTGATTTGGTCTGCCACTCTTTCTGTGATTGCACTATGTTTATGATCTTGATTTTCATGTGGTTTTTTTCTGTCACTCTCTCTGCTGCTGTGCCATATTTCTCCATTAGTCCCGAGATGCCCCGTACATTTCCACATGACATCTCCGCACTGAAGAAGAGCTGTAGTTCGATGTTAGCTGCAACCTTCTTTAATATTACTTCCCTGCATTGTGTTGTCATCAGGTTTCCTTCAAAAATGTACAGAGCCTTATGGAATGGGCGTATCAGAATGTTTCATAGAATCATAAAATCATACAGTACAGGAACAGGGCATCAATCCATCAACCTATATAAAACAACCTATCAAATTCTAATAGGACTAGATAGGATAGATGTGGGAAGGATGCACCCAATGGTGGGAATCCAGAACCAGGGGTCATTGTTTAGGGATAAGATGTAACCCTTTTAGGACTGACATGAGGAGAAATTTCTTTACCCAGGGAATGGTGAGCCTGTAGAATTCACTGCTACAGAAAGTGGTTGAGGCAAAAACATTGTGTTTTCAAGAAGGAGGTAAATCTAGCTCTTGTGGCTAAAGAGAACAAAGGATATGGGGCAGGGCAGAATTAAGGTATCGAGTTTGATGATCGGCCACGATCATAATGAATGACAGAACAGGCTTGAAAGATTGAATGGTCAACTCCTGCTCCTATCTTTTATGTTTCTATACTAAGTCCCTACAGCCAAGAATATACTACTGCCTATATGCATCCCACTGTCCTTCACTAGGCCCATAGCCTTGAATGTTATGACAATTCAAGTGCTCCTCCAAGTACTTTTTAAAGATTGTGAGGTCTCCTGCTTCAACAGCTCTTCCAGGCAGTGCGTTCAACATCCCTATCACCCTCTGGGTGAAAATATTTTTCCTCAAATCCACTCTGAACCTCCTGTCTCTCAATTTAAAATTATGCCTCCTTGTTCTTCACCCTTCAAGTGAGGGGAACAGCTGCTTTTTATTCACCCTGTCCATGCCCCTCATAATATTAGACACCTCTATTAGGTCACCCCTCAACCTTCCCTACTCTAAAAAAGATCAACCTGAGCCTATCCCACCTCTCTTCATAGCTGAAAGTCTCCATCCCAGGCATCCTCCAGTGCAATCACGTCCTTCCTCTATTGTGGTGACCAGACTACACACTATATTCCAAAGTTCTGTACAGCTCCAACATCGAGTACCCAGATTTGATGTGGTATTCAAACATACAACCTTTAGAGACAAGAATGATCCTCATAAATTACAGCTAATACTTCACTTATATATCACTTCTTTTGGTACTTCAGGACTATGTAACACAGTCTCCATCATATACACCATCAAGGTTTACCATGGACAAGATATTTAGATTAGCAAAAGAATATTGACTGACTCAAAGGACTACTTAATGAATGGCAGAACACTACAAAACTCAGAGGAACAGAGGGATCTTGGGGCGCTTGTCCACAGAACCCTAAAGGTGGCAAGACTAGTTAAGAAGGCATATGGAAACTTGCCTTTACAAGCCATGGCATAGATTATAAGAGCAAGAAGTCATGCTGGAGCTGTACAGAACTTTGGTTAGGCCACAGCTAGAGTACTGTGTGCAGTTCTAGTCACCTCACTATCGGAAGAATGTGATTACACTGGAGGGACTGCAAAGGAAATTGACTTGAATATTGACTGAAATGGAGGATTTTAGCTGTGGGTTGGGTTTAGGTTATTTTCTTTGGAGCAGAAGAGGCTGAGGGGGGAACCTGATTGAGGTATATAAGATTATGAGGGACATGGACAGGGTGAAAAGGAAGCAGCTGTTCCTCTTATTCAATAATGAAGTGTATAATGTCGATAATGAGGGGGCATAATTTTAAGGTGAATGGCAGGGTTTCAGAGGGAAACAAAAGTTTTTCACGCAAAGGGTGGTGGGAATCTGAAATGCACTGCCAAAGAGGATAGTAGAGGTGGGAAACTTCACAACCTTTAGAAAGTACTTGGATTAGCACTTAAACCATTGTAACATTTAAGGCTATGCTGGAAAATAGGGTTATTATAGATAGGTTGGCGCAGACTTGATGGGCTAATCGCCTCTTCTGTGTTGTAAAACTCTACAATCATCTTCCTTTGCCACAGGAATCAATTATAACAGAACTGCTTACCGTGGAATAAGCACAGAAACTACTGCTGAAAGTTTTGATAAGAACTTAGTGTATTTATTGATTTAAAAAGCAATGTTGGGACCTCAAACAATTTGAATCAGCTGTTTACATTTAGTTAGATATTTTTAATCAATCTATTCAGGCATGCTGTTACACACCTCTGGAGTAGGTAAGACTTGAACCCCAGTCTGCTGGCTCAGAGGTACCACTACCACTGTGTCACAAGAGCCCTTTTGCGCTTAGTTCTTTTAAAACTTTTTTTTCTAATCAACCTATATAGAGATGTTATTACACACTTCTGGTGCAAGTGGGACTTGAAGCCAGGTTCCTTGGCCCGGGGCAGAGACACCTAAGACGGCCCCTCCTTGCACTTCGTTAAAGAATGATGAGTAATAGCTAACAATCTGAATGCAATTGCTAACTGCTAAGACTGGCACTTCCTCAGTGGGAAATTTCTGTTGTTTAAATGGCTTGGGTTGTGTAGCTGTTTGGTTTTACACTGCTAATGGGTAAATTGCACTAACAACCAATCCTGCTCAATGTCCTATATTGCACTGAGAACAGGGAAAGCTTGGAATAACAAGGTGTAGAACTAGATGAACACAGCAGGTCAAGCAGCATCAGAGGAGCAGGAAAGCTGACATTTTGGGCCTAGACCCTTCTGAAGGAACATTAGCTCTCCTGCTCCTCTGATGCTGCTTGACCTGCTGTGTTCATCCAGCTCTACACCTTGTTATCATGGATTCTCCAGCATCTGCAGTTCCTACTATTGCTGAAAGCCTGGAACAGGAGTTTTTTCTGTCATGTAATGAGGAAGAAAGTGATATGCAGTCTTATACATAACAGCCAACACCCCTCCCTCTATTGATGTTCCCTAATTATTGCTTTGTTGAAGCCTGGAGACCTAGGATCAATTTCTCTAGGCTCTTAAATCAAAGGGGATTGTAATTATCTTTCTCTCTCTTCCATCATTGGGCCCTTGTTCACTAACACTCAGTGGTTTACCCAATGGCAACTCTTTTGCTTTACCAGCTACATTCTCTTCAGTGGTTGTCTCTTGGCTTGTGTACATAATTACGATGTGACAATGCAGCTGGTGAGGATGTGGTTTCGTGACTCAGGATTCTAAATCACTGGTACAACAGAACTTTGGTGTAATATGTTGGACGGGTTCATGCTTAGTTTCTGGACACGAGTCTTTATTCAATCATTAGAGGTGAATTGTCTCTCTCTGTCCCTCTCTTCCTATAATGGATAACTCACACAAGTGAACTGCATTCAAAGCCTAGGCTGACATTCCCAGTGAAGTGCTGAAGCAATGCTGAATTGCCAGAGGTCCCAGCTTTCAGATGAAGTGTTAAACTGAGGACCCGCCTGACCTCTCAAACGGATATAAAAACTCCCTCAGATCCATCTAATATCTGGTGTAATATATATTCCTCAACTTTCCAAGATGGCAGCAGCAAAGTTTAGGCTACTGAGCCTGGGACTTGTCCACTTCTGTCTGCTGTTTTCTTTTTACTTATACTTTTTATTTGCTTTCTCTTTAAAGTCTTTTCTCATTCCTTTTTACTTTGGTTGCAGCAGCACCAGCGAGAGCAGGAATGGCAGACAAAGATGGTGGCGCAGGTCTGGGGAGCGGCAAAGCCGAGTAAATGTTGAAGGAGAAGGTGTCCAGCAGTGGTAGCAGCAACTCCAGGACAAGGCAGATGTGGCTCCACTCCGAGCTGAGGTCTCCTGGCGAGTGATAAGCAGGACCCAGGCTAAATTCCCCAGTCCAGACTCGCAGGCTGAGTCGAGTCTCCACGTCTGTGGCTAGGCCCGGGCACCTCTTGGAAGAGACAGTAATGACTGTGAGTTTGGTCCCAGTGCAGATCCCTGCGGCATTGGCAGCTGCATCGAAGAGGTTGGTTCAGCATCAGCTCATGGCGGTGTGGCACTGGTAGAGGAGAGATGGTGCCAGAGAGTGACAACACTTTGTTCCAGCAGCAGCAGCGCGGTGAAGCATGGTTGCAGCAGTGTCATCAGTTTAGCAGCAGGGTCTCGAGGCATTAGATTGGAGGAGCCCGGATCCAGGCTTATGGCTAAGCTGGAAGTGAGAGCTATTCCAAAGACCACCTCACTTTATTGTGATAAAACTATAAGATAAGGTGAACTTCATTATTTTACTTACTGGCTTTATATTCTGTGTTTTGGTTTATTTTCTGCATTTTAAGATGGCATCAGAGAGTGACAACATTAAACAACACTTTTCACTGTATTTGTTATAAATACTTGTGACAATAAATAAATCAAATCAAACTAACTTGACTTGAGAATAAAGGATTATCTGATCATTATCACAGTGCTGTTTATGGGAACTTGTTGTATGCAAGTGTTCTGCCACATTTTGCACATTATAAAATGTGGCTATACTTCAACATTATATGTAATTGTCTGTAAGGCTTTTTGTCACATTCTGCAATCATGAAAGATGCTAAATAAATGCAAGTTTTTCTTTTGCTTTAATTTGTTATTTTAGTAGGCCCAGATTTTCTGACTGCCATCAGAACAGATCTGACTCATGGTAATCCTACAAAAGATTGCCCACTTGGCTGCCGAGATAAAAGGTACTGCAGATGCTGGAGAATCCGAGATAACAAGGTGTGGGGCTGGATGAACACAGCAGGCCAAGCAGCATCATAGGAGCAGGAAAGCTTGACGTTT
>JAHRHZ010000111.1:13058904-13137595 GCA_024137785.1 Ginglymostoma cirratum | reverse complement strand
AAACGTCAAGCTTTCCTGCTCCTATGATGCTGCTTGGCCTGCTGTGTTCATCCAGCCCCACACCTTGTTATCTCCACTTGGCTGCCACTGATTTTGATAGACAGATTTCCTGACCTGCACTGTTCTGCATGCCTCTATTGTAGGCAACTAGCTAGGAATTCATCTAGTACAAGATAAGGGAATTGACTGATACCTTCCAGAAAAGACAAAACACACAGTGGTTATCCACACAAACCGCAGAGTCCATTTCTCTTCAAGAAAGTGTATTAACAGTCCTTCTTCCCAAGGACTATCACATAATGGAACAAGCTGCCAAGAGAAATAGTCCCAGCATCATCATGTGAAATCTTTCAGATCCATTTTTGAATTATTTTCACTTATCGGGTTTACCATTTCAACAGGTCATGCTTGATTTAGGTAGGAGGCTGTGGAGGCCAAGATATGCACCCTTTACAGAACCAATATTTTCTGTGTTCCAGTACGTAAAATAATTAAAGTTCCCAAAGCCACTTTGATGTCCAATTTGGAGAAGGATCTATAAGACTGTATAAGGAAATTCTTCAAAATCATTTCAGATATGTAACGTTTGAACACATACAGAAGCAATCTAAAGCTGCTTGATTCTGCATGAACCAATATTAAAAATGCATGTGTATCACATCCTTGATGAAAGATTTGGATTGACTTTTATATTCATTCATTGGAAGTGAGCATCGCTGGCTAGGCTAACATCTATTGCTTATCCCTAATTGCCCTTAAGAAAATAGTAGTAAACTGTTTTCTTGAATTGCTGTAGCGTAGGAAGGGAGTTCCAGGATTTTAACCCAGCGACAGCAATTACTACAGGAGAGAGAAAATAGGTTGACTGTGTTTTATAAAATATGAATGAACCGATGGGAATTGACTGAAACAAGTAAGTGATGCCCTCCAGCAAAGAGAAAACACAGGGTAGTCATCCACACAAACCACTGACACCATTTCTCTGAAGAAAATATATCAACAATCCTTCTTCTCAAGGACAATCCCGCAGTGGAACAAGCTCCCAAAGGAAATAGTCTCAGCATCATCACTTTAAATGTTTAAGGCCCATCTTTGGATTATTTTCACTTAAAAAAAAAACAATGATCAGGTTTACTGTTTCAGTAGGTCATGCTTGATTTAGTGGCAGAAAGTAGAAATTAGTCTCCATTGTTGACACAGTAAAGCGGAAGCAAAGATACCACATTTGACAGTAATACTGGACCAGAACAAAAGAACAAGAGTAGGCCATTTAAACCCTTGAGTCTATTCTGTCACCATTCAATTAAATCATGGTAAATCCACGAACAAATTCTATATAGTAACCTTGCTAAATGACATACAGCAAAGAGGATGTGGCAAAAATGAAACCCTTGTTGAAGGAACAATTTTGTATCATACTACACTTATTGCACTCCATTTGGCAATCCAATGCAGCACTAGGAAGTTTTCCAACAATGTTCAGTAGGTGTGTGTAGGTTTAAATGGGCAAAAAATTCCATGCAGCTCAAAGGAGACTGGACTGGACTGGACAGGACTGAACTCAATACCTTAGGTTTAACTTCAAAAAAATCCTTAATTGGCTGTTGAGCACTTGAAAATATGATGAGGTTGTGAAGGGTTCCATATAAATGCAAGCCTTTCTCTTACTCTACTGACAGCTCTGACCAATAAGCTTGTCTATCAGTTCCAGGTTCCAGCACATATAAGGAGTTAAATATACAAGATCAACCAATATAGAGGTCTTCAATTATCAACTGACTTCATCAGGTAGATTTGGGGTAGAAGAGTCATGAAGAAGTCCAAATCTAAAGGCCATAAATATAATAATCACCAATAAATGACAATTCAAGTGCAACTTCCTTACCCAGAGTGTTGTGAGAATGTGGAACTTACTGCCACAGAGGTGAGTGGGGTGAATATAATGTAAGCTTTGAACAAAATAAAGCAATAGCACTCAACAACAAAGTGTATTTATATAGCACCTTTAACACAATAAAGCATCTCAAGGCACTTCATAGGAGTGTAATTAGACTCAACTCAGTGTTCAAAATCATGAAGGGTACGAACAGGATACTTAGTAAGAAATTATTCCCATTGGTGAAAGTGTAGAGAACAAAGGGACTGATTTAAAGTGAATGACAAAAGTCCCCACAATGAAATTAAAGAAATATAGTCTGAGTTTAGGAATTGGAATGAAACTCCAAGATTACTGCAGAGAACAATTTAATTCTGGCTTTCGTAAAGGAATTAAATAATTATCTGAAGGAAAAGGATTTGTCAGGGCATGGCAAAAAGGCAGCAGGTAAGACAGGGTTGTAAAGAAAATGTTTAGCACGCTTGCCTTTATTGCTCAGACATTGAGTATAGTAGTTGGGATGTCATTGCACAGGATGTTGCTGACACCACTTTTGGAGTACAGTACTGTGTACAAAGTTTTTGTGAAGAATTGTGGCTTGGGTTGTGGATGAGGTTGTAGACATGCTCACAGAGTCGATGGGTTTGAATCTTAGAATCCCTACAGTGTGGAAACAGGCCCTTCGGCCCAACCAGTCCACAGCAAACCTCAAAGCATCCCACCCAGACCCACCTATCTACGCATCCCTGAACACTATGGGCAATTTAGCGTGGCCAATCCACCTAGCATGCACATCTTTGGGCTATATAATGAAAGCAGAGCACCCGGAGGAAACCCACACAGACACGGGGAGAATGTGCAAACTGCACACAGACAGTCGCTCGAGGGTGGAATCAAATCTAGGTCCCTGGTGCTGTGAGGCAGCAGTGCTAACCATGCCGTTTGGTTGCAAATGTTTTGTCACCCTGTTAGGTAACATTATCAGTGCACCAATGGTGAAGCGTTGGTGTTCTGTCCCACTTGTTATTTATATGTCTCAGTTTGTTGGGGTGTTTAGTACCACTTCTGGTTCTGTTTCTGTTTGTACACAGGGTCTAATTCAATCAGTTTGTTGGTGGAGTTCAGGTTGGAATACTAGGCCTCCAGGAATTCCCTGGTAAGTTTCTGTTTGGCTTGTGCTATTATGGATGTGTTGTCCCAGTTGAATTCATGTCCCTTATTGTCTGTGTGTAGTGAGACAAATGAGAATTTATCTCTTGGTGGCTGATTGGTGTTTGTGTATCCGCATTGTCAGCTTTCTTCTGGTTTGGCCTATGTGATGTTTTTCACAGTCCTTGCATGGTATTTTGTATATTACACCAATTTTGCTGGTTTTGGGTATGGGATCCTTTACGTTCGTCAGTAGCTGTCGTAGGAAGGTTGTTGGTTTGTGGGCTACTCTGATACCTAGGGATCTGAATAGTCTTGTGGTCATCTCTGAAATGTCCTTGGTGTATAGTAGGGTAATAATTGATTCTGGTCGTATTGTGTTTTCCTGTTGCGGTCTGTCTCGGGGGTAATGGCGGATTGTGCTTTGCGGGTATCCATTCCTTTTGAAGATTCTGTATAAGTGCTCCTGTTCTGCTTTGTGTAGTTCCAGGTTGCTTCAATGTATTGTGTTTAAATAGTGTTCTGATGCAGCTTTGTTTGTGGGCATTGGTGTGGTTGCTAGTGTAATTGTGTATCTGGTCCGTATCTGTGTCTTTCTATAAAGGCTAGTCTGGAGTTCCCCGTTGTTTCTGTGTTCTACCGTTATGTCCAGGAAGAGTAGTTGATTGTTGCTCTCTTCTTCTTTTGTGAATTTTATTCCGGTGAGGATGTTGTTTATGTGTTGGTGGGTTTCTTCTAGTTTTGTGTGTTTGTTAATCACAAAGATGTCATCTACAGATTGGACCCAAAGTTTGGGCTGTATAGTGGGGAGCACTGTCCTTTCTAACATTTGCGTTACTGCTTCTGCGACAGTCCTGATATTGGGGATCCCATTGGTGCTCTGTTGATTTGTTTGTATATGGCCTCAGTGAATGTGAAGTGGGTCGTGAGGCACAGATCTAGTAGTTTCATGGTGGTGTCCTTATAGATGTTGTTGGTGTCCTGGGGGGCATGCCTACTTGATTCATCTAGCAGTGTAGCAATTGTTTCTTTGGCTAGGTTGATGATTATGGATGTAAATAGTGTTGTTATGTTGAAGGATATCATAATCTCGTCCTCTTCTATCCTGGTGTCATTGATGATGTTGAGGAATTCTTGGGATGAGTGGATGGTGTGGGTAGTGTTATCTACTAAGTATTTCAATTTCTGTTGTAGTTCTTTGGCAAGTCTATGTGTTGGTGTGCCGAGTAGCGAGTCAATGGGTCTAATGGGGACCCCAGGTTTGTGTACCTTGGGGAGTCCATAGAAGCAGGGTGTGTTGGATACCTCTGGCTTCATTTTTTGGTAGTCTGTCTTGCGATGTCTCCTGAATTGTGTAATTTCTTCAGGGTTATTGTAATCCGGTTCCCTAACTGTGTTGTCAAGTCTATCGCCATCTGTTGGTATCTGCTAGTAGTGTGTTAGCATTCTCGACATATTGGGCTCTATTGAGGATTACTGTTATGCATGCTTTGCCCACTGGTAAGATTACAATATTCCTGTCTTTCTCGAGTTCTTCTAGGATTTCCCTCTCTTCAGTGTTGAATGTGTTCCACTTACCTTTTTTTGCTCAATGTTGGGAATATCGTCTGTCTAATGGTCTGTTGTATTTCCTCCATGAGTCCGTTGTTCTTTGGTGTCAATTCCAGCACAGCTAGGAAGTCAGTCTTTTTGGCGTCTCTGCAGTTATAATTCAGTCTGCATACTAGGATGGTCTTCTCAGTGTCTGTAAGAGGTTGGTCTGAGGTGTTTTTAATCCATGAATCTGTGTTGTCCATTTCGATGTGGGTGATTTTGGACAGTTTTTCTTGTAGGGCTATTCTTTTCTTTGTTCTGGTCTTTTGTTGCTGTATGCTGATGGCTCGTTCCAGTGTGGGTGTCCATTCCTGGTCAGTTGAGTTGGAGTACAGAGTTCTTTGGTGCCCAAATTCCTGTTTGTATTTGTGGAGGCAGTTGTGGGCATTATTGATCATAACCCTTATCAGTTTGTGGCCGTTCTGTTCAGCTGTTCTCCATACTTGTGGATTGTTGACCGGTGGTTTATACCTTAAGCTTTGTGGCAATACCTGCTTTCATGCAGGAAGTTTGGTTGTTCGTGGGTCGTGCTCAGCCACATCGCATTTGTTTCCCATCCGTGGACCAGTTTGAGGGTGTTGCACCAGTAGGTGTTTAAAATTTTCAAGAAGATTTGTAGCTCGGGTTGTGGATGAGGTTGTAGACTTGCTCGCTGAGCCGATGTGTTTGGTCGCAGATGTTTTGTCACCCTGCTAGGTAACATTGTCAGCGCACCTCCAGTGAAGTATTGGTGTTCTGTCCCACTTGTTATTTATATGCCTCGGTTTGTGGGGTGTTTGGTACCACTTCCTGTTCTGTTTCTCAGTGGTTTGTACACTGAATCTAAATCAGTGTGTTTGTTGGTGGAGTTCTGGTTAAAATACCAGGCCTCCAGGAATTCTCTGGCATGTCTCTGTTTGGCTTGTGCTATTATGTCTGTGTTGTCCCAGTCGAATTCGTGTCCCTTGATGTCCGTGTGTAGTGAGACCAGTGAGAATTGGTCATGTCTCTTGGTGGCTGGTTGGTGTCCATGTATCCGTATTGTCAATTTTCTTCTGGTTTGGCCTATGTAGCATTTCTCACAGTCCTTGCATGGTGTTTTGTATATTACACCAGTTTAGCTGGTTTTGGGTACAGGATCCTTTATGTTTACCATAGCTGTCGTAGGGTGGGTATTGGCTTACCTAGGGGTCTGAGTAGTATAGTCCGAGGTATGTACGTAACAAGTGTGACAGAACACCAATGCTTCATCGGAGGTGCACTGATGATGTTACCTAGCAGCGTGATGAAATGTTTGCAACCAAACCCGCCAGCTCGACGAGCATGTCTACAACCTCTTCGCGCTCTATCCTATCATTTACTCCCTACCCCACCCACCTCCCTATTTTCTGCATATAAACTGATATTTTCCCAGCCACTATCCGTTCTGAGGAAGGGTCACCAGACCCAAAATGTTAACTCTGTTTTCTCCTTCACAGATGCTGCCAGATCTGCTGAGCTTTTCCAGCAACTTTGTTTTTGTTCCTGATTTACAGCATCCGCAGTTATTTTGGTTTCTACAACCTCAGTACTGTGTACAGTTCTGGTGTCCCTGCTATAGGAAGGATATTAAATTGAAGAGGGTGCAGAAAAGATTTACGAGGATATTACGGGGCTGGAGGTTTGAGTTATAAGGATAGGCTGGGACTTTTTTCACTAGAGCATAGGAGATTGATGAATGACCCAATAGAGATTTAAAAATCAGAAGGGGCATAGACAAGGTGAGTACCAAAGATCTTTTCCTTAGAGTAGGGGAGTTCAAAACTAGACAGCGTAGGTTTAAGGTGAGAAGGGAAAGATTTAAAAGGGATCAGAGGGTGGTTCATATGTGGAATGAATTGCTAGAGCTGGTGGGTAGGTTTAAGTAGTTACGAAATTTTTTAAAGGACATTTGGAGAGGTACATGACAAGGAAAGCTTTCGAAGGATATGGGCTAAACGCAGGCAAATGGAGCAAGTTCGGAAACCTTGCTCGCTATGGATGAGTTGGACGGAAGAGTCAGTTTTCGCGCTGCATGGCTCAGTGGGTGGGCTGTTTTTGAACCCTCTGCACTCCGCAACGCCCTGAAATGACAGATGGCTGTGGGTTGGAGTCAAATGTAATGCCGGGCGAGCGGTGTGCTAGGAATTACGGTAAGGTTGCTATTATGAGTGTAGCCAGCAGGAGGCGGGCGGCCGCTGTGAGTCGGACGGGAGCCGGCTCCCACAATGCTGCTGCGTCCTGTTTGGAGAGCAGCTTGTACAATGCGGCGGGGCCGAAAGCAAACCCTCCAGGTTCTGGGGTTTTTTCCCTTAATGTAAACGCATTTTTTAAAAAAAAACGCCGCTTCCTTTTTGCACTTGCAGAAGACGTATCTTTTTAAGAAAAACCGCAAAGGAACAGACGCCTCCAGCGCACCCCGGATTATGTAAGTCATTTTGTTTTCCTTGTATCTAAGAGATTTATTTTTTGTTTTGCTGAAGCCAGGCTGTGTGTTGGAGAGATACCGAGCCGTGGTCTGGCATACACGGGCCTGTGTGGCTGCTGCGAGCAAAGCGGCTGGAAGTCGCTATTTCGGGTTCCTTTTACTGCAGCATGTCTGGTATAGTGTTGCACCGAGACTTGTCGTTTCTCCATTGCCTGGAAAATGCTTCTCCCCTTCACCTCTTGCCTTGCCCTACCGGCTAGGGGCCTGGATATTTCTTGGTTCCAGGTAAGCTTGCTGGCCGTTTCCCGCCCCCCCCCCCCGTATGTTTAACTATAGCATCAATTCAAGGGAAATCCGATCTTAGACTTGTTTTCCAGAATCGCTTCGCGTTAGTGCATTTTTATTTTGTTCAAAATACAATCTGGAAGTTTCAGACCATAGATGACACCCGATTCATCGGCTGTCGGTTTGCTTTGGCTCTGTATATGATCCACTTCACGACTGGAGTTTCCTGTGGCGATAAGAGGCGAAGCAGCCAATTGAAAGAGTATTGCTCAGTATACCTTAACCCCACCCTCTCAAGAATCCACTAACTAGCCTCGGCCAAAAGTTACAAGGAACTTGCTGGCTTTTGTTTTGCTCCGCTGGCTGAGGTCATTGCTGATCACCCTGTGCAGCCGATCGAGTGGGAAAACAAATATTTTGCTCAATGTCAGATCTTGAACGAACGGGATTCCTCGTCCACATCAGTAACAGCATAGCGGATAATGCATAAGTGTATTTTTTTTGTCAGAACATACCACTCTGCGCAGTGAAAAGTTCTCATTTCCAGATTTGCATTAAAAAAAATGTGGGGCACAGGAGAGGTTGCAAGAAAGTTAAAATCTCTTCAGTTTTGGTAACAATCAGAAACAACTGAACAGGCTTGAGCTCTGTGAGATGACGTAGGTGACCTGATGTCTCTCAAATTGTGGAAGGGTTTAAATTACTGTAGATTTTGAGAAGACCATTCTACTTCTGTGTAAGACCTAAAACAGGGACCTTTAATATAATGTAGTCTCTAATCCAAATAAAGAATTCAGAAGAAATTTGTTAATTACACAGGCTAGAATGTGAAACCTGCACAAGATGTGGTTGAGGTAGTTAATATGCAAGTCTAGTGAAATTGATAAGATGTTGCACAAAAGGTTCTTATGCAAAACTATGCTACTAGGGTAACAAGGTGTAGAGCTGGATGAACACAGCAGGCCAAGCAGCATCAGAGGAGCAGGAAAGCTGACGTTTCGGGTCGAGACCCTTCTTCAGAAAATCATTTTCACCTACACCTTGTTATCTACATCTACATCTACACCTTGTTATCTCAGATTCTGCAGCATCTGCAGTTCCTACTATCTATGCTACTGGAGTAACTTATTAGCGTGGATTGTGGATTGATTAACAAGCAGAGTACAGGCATGGCGGTACAGTGGTTAGTGCTGTTGCCTCACAGCACCAGGGACTCTGGTTTGATTCCAGCCTTGGGTGACCATCCGTGTAGAGTTTGTCTGTTCTTCCCGCGTCTGCCTGGGTTTCCGTTGGGTGCTCAGGTTTCCTCCCACAGTCCAAAAGATGTGCAGGTTAGGTGGTTTGGCCATGCTAAATTGACCCGTAGTATCCAGGGATGTGTAGGCTAGGTGGGTTAACTAATGTAAATGTGGACTTACAGGGATAGGGTGGATCTGGGTGGGATGCTTTTTGGAGGGGTGGTGCAGACTCGATGTACTGAATGGCCTCTATCTACACTGTTGAGATTCTAAGACAGAATTGGGACTAATGGATCATTTTCATGTTGGAAGGATGTAACTAGTGGAATGCTTGAAGGAATAGTCCTAGTGCCTCAATTATTTACTACCTATAGTAATACTTAAGGGGCAAAATTGTTACAAAATAGGTGGGTGTGCATATTGTGATGAGAACATAAGAAATCTACAAGGAGATATGGATAGGTTCGGAAAATGGGCAAAAACTTGGCATTTAATACGGGAAAGTGAGGTAATCCATCTGATGGAAAGAATCACATGGCAGGCTTCCATTTAAACTGAGACACTTCCCCCAAAAAAAGTACAGCACTCGGATCTGGCTGTTTGTGTGCATAAAACACAAAAAAGGTAAGCATGCAATTAAGAAGCCAAAGGGAAATTTGACCTTAAATGGTAGGGACCGGAGTTTATAAACAGGAACGTCCTGTTATAACAATCCAGGGTATTGCTGAGGCTCCACCTGGAGTACTGTGTACCCGTTTTGGTCCTTGTATTAAAGAAAAGGATATACTGGCTCTGGAGACAAAGCGATTCACTAAACTGATTTCTGGGACGAAGGGGTTGGTTTATCAACAATGGCTAAACAGGTTAGGCCTTTGTTCATTAGAGTTTAGGAGAATGATGTATAATCTGATTGAAACATACAAGATGCTGAGAGGACTTGACAGACTATATATTGAGAAAATATTTCCACTAATATGGCAAGCTCAAGCCAGTGAACATAATTGTAGAATAAGGGGACACTCAGTTAAAACTGAGATGTACAGAGAGTAGTGAATATCTGGGGTTTTCTACCCCGAAGACTGTGGATGCTAAATCAGTGAAAGTATTTAAAGAAGAGGTTTTGAAATATCAAGGAGTTTGGAGTTTTGAGGAACTGGCCTGAAAGAGGAATGTGGTCTGAGGCAGATCTGCCTCAGATTTTAGAATGGTGGGCAGGCTCGAAGGGCTGAATGGCCTATTCCTGCATCAGCTTCTTTCCTCATTTAGATAAGGATAATGGAAGAAGGAATAGAAGGATGTTGATGGAGTGAGGTGAGAGACACATTCCAGATTCTAACCACTTAGTGCATGAAAAATGTTTTTTTCATGTTGTAGTTGCTTTGGTCGTCACAATAGAAGGTCAGCAGGAAATGGAAGGGAGCGAGGAACTCAAGATTTCTGAGACTTATAAGTATGGGGTGGTTGAGACATGCTGCCTCCTGTAAGCAGAACAAGTTGTTGAATCTGGTCCACTGGTTATTAGGACAAGTGGCTTACATATCTGACATCACACCGGCACTGAAACTTATATATTGCATTATTCATTTATTTAGAAGGCAAAAGATGTTTTGATCTGACTGCAGCGTGCTGTTAGTGAAGAAAACTGCTCATGTATTTACTGCATAAGAGCATTGTGGGACAGCTAACTTGACTTGTTATTCCAATTTTTGAGACACCTTCCCCATATGCTCTGCGGTAGACTGGGCACTGCTTATGGCTGAAGGTGGTGGACATAGGCCCTTCTTGACTTTTGAGTGATGACTAGATCAGAGTTTTGTTATCATGCAGGAGAGTTTTCATATGACTTATCTCAACTTCAAGCTTACGCGGTGGGCTGGTGGCTAGGACACTGTGCAACTGTGGATTCAAATTCACAAAATTATCATCTACACATCGAAAATAGGCATGGGGCAGGAGGCTTGTGATCTTTCCATTGAAGATGCATTTCTTATGGTAACCAAATAAACATGTTAGCAAGGGCTGGTTGTAAAGGAAATCCCAAGGCAGTGCCATCTATTTGGGCATTCATGGTGTCATTGAAGCTGACCTGCAGTAACCTGCACAGCTGCTGCCTTTGCTGTCTGGTTTCAAGTATCTCTGGACATCTGAATTCATTTAAAAGGCATCTGGATGGGTATATGAATAAGAAGGGTTTAGAGGGATATGGGCCAAATGCTGGCAAATGGGGCTAGATTTTTTTTTTAAGGATATCTGGTCAGCATGGATGAGTTGGAACTAAGGGTCTGTTTCCGTGCTATATCTCTTTGACTCTATAAAATCACAATCATCAGAGATTGGAGCTGGGGCTAACAAGATCGCATCTAATGATGCACACCATCCTAGGGTCTTAAAAGAAATGGCTGGTGAGGTTGTTGATGTATCTTCTTTAAAAAATTTTCCAAAAGTCCCTAAATTTGGGGAACGTCTGTCAGTTGGAAAATAGTGAATTTAACTTCTTAATTCCAGAAGTGAGGGGGGGGCGGGGTGCGTGGGAAGGGAGAGAGAGAGAGAGAGAGAGAAAGCTGAAAACCATAGGTCAGTTTGCTCTAACATCTTCCCAATGACAGATGTTAAATCCTTTATGTAGAATTGCCTTCGTAAAGAAAATATAATGGGGTGCTGAGAGAAGTTAAGGATAATAGGCAGAGTCAACATAGCACGGATAGAAGATCGACTGACCTTTAGGAAATGGAGCATTGGCATAAATGGGTCATTTTCTGGTTGGAAAGATTTAATGAGTGGTAAGCCACAGGGGAGCACTAGGACCTCAACTTTTTATAATTATATAAGTGACATGGATGAAAGGAAGGAAGTATGGTTGTTAAATTTACTGATAACACAAAGATTAGAAGTTGTGAAGAGGTCATAGAGCGGCTGCAACGGCAAATATTTAGGTTAAGTAATTTGGCACAGATCTGAAAAATGGAGTGTAATGTGAAATTAGCCATTTTGGAAGGAAAAATGAAAAATGTTTGTTATCTTGTGGTGAGATTGCAGAGCTCTGAAATATTGAGGGATCTAGATGTTGTAGTGCATGCATCACGAAAGGTTAGTATGCAGATCCACCAAGTAACTAGGAAAACTAATAGAATGTATGGTTTATTACTGTAGGAATTCCGTGTAAAAGTGAAGGGATAGTACTTCAGTTATACATGGCAGTGGTGAGACCACATCCAGAATACATACATAGTATTGATTCCCTTTATTTAAGGAAGAATATAAATACATTAGAAGCAGTTCAGAGAAGACACCCTAAATAGTACCTGGAGTGGGCAGGTTATCTTTTGAGGGGAAAATTTGGGCAGCCTAAGCTTGTATCCATTGGAGTTACAGGAGTAAAAGGTGACTTGAAACATGTAAGATCCTGAAATGTCTTGACAGATACATGTGAAAAGGATCTTCTCTCCTGTTAGAGGATCTAGAATTGGGAGTCTCTTCATCAAAAAATGGTAGAAGCAGGTTGTAAATAGATTCTTGATAAGCAGTGGGAGAGAAAGGTTATCGAGGCTAGGCTGGATTAGGGAGTAATTGGATCGGTCCAGGCATTATTGAACAGTGGAACAGGATTCGGGGATTGTATGGCCTACTCCTGCATCTGATTTGTATGTTAGTTGTTTGTTAGTATTTTGCCGATCTCCCTAAGTGGGTGTCTACTGGTTCTCAACTCTTGCACCAATGGGACCTATTTCTCTCCATCTATTCTGCCTAGGCCTTTCATGGTTTTGAACACCTCTATCAAATTCCTTCTCAACTTGACCTTTTCTACTTTAAGAGGAACAATCTCACCTTCTCCAATCTTCAATGTAGCTAAATCTCTCATTTCTGGAAGCATTGTCATAATTTTTTTTCTACATCCTGTCTAAGTCCCTTCACTTCCCTGATAAAGTGTGTTGTCCAGAATTGGATATAATACTGCAATTGAATTGAGGCCAAATAAGTGCTTAAGTTTTTCATGGCATCCTTGTTTTTATACTGTGTCTCCATTTATAAACCCCAGGTTCCCATATGCATTTGTCATCACTTCTCAACATGCCCTTTGATTTTCAGTAATTGTACACTTATACCTCCGGTTTCTTTTCTTGCTGCATCCCCTTTAGAATTCTATTCTTTATTAAGAACGTAAAACAGTACAGCACAATACAGCCTCTTTGGTCCACGATGTTGTGCCGACCTATTATCCTACTCTAAGATCAAAACTAACTTGTATACCCTTCATTTTACTATCATCCATGTGCCTATCCAAGAGTCGCTTAAATGTCCCTAATATATCTGACTCTACTACCACCGCTGGCACTGCATTCAATGCACCTGCCACTCACTGTGTAAAAAAACCTGCCTCTGACATCACCCCTATACCTTCCTCCAATCACCTTAAAATTATGCCCCCTCATGGTAGCCATTTCTGCCGTGGGGAAAACGTCTCTGGCTATGCCTCTCATCATCTTATACACTCCTATCAAGTCACCTCTCATCCTTCTTCCCACCAATGAGAAAAGCCCTCACTCCTTCAACCTTTCCTCATAAGACATGCCCTCCAGTCCAGGCAGCATCCTGGTAAATCTCCTCTGCACCCTCTCTAAAGCTTCCACATCTTTCCTACACTTCTTTATACAGTCAAAGAATTGTTCCAGTTCAGAAGGAAGTCATTTGGCCCACTGTGTCTGCAGTGGTTCTTCTGAGCATTTCGATTTAGGGTCGATCTCCTGACTTTTCCCCCACCTTATCTTACCTTGTATTTCTTGTCAAAATATATCACTTCTCAGTTCTCCATATGTCAAATTTCATTTGCCCATTCTGCCAGCCTTTTGATATCCCCTTGAAGTCTGCAACTGTCTTTGTTATAGTTTAAGATGCATTCAAATTTTGTATTATCTGCAAATTGTGAAATTGTACCCTGTGCAACTGAGTTTAGATCACTAATTAAGAAAAGCAGGTGCCTATGGGGAACTCCACTAGAAACCTTTCTGTAGCCTGACAAACATCACTTCACCACTACACTGTTTCCTGCCAGTCTACCAACTTTGTGTCCATGTTGCTGTTCAGAATGGTCAGATGGGATCTTGCACATCCATGTGAGAGGACAGACCAGGTCTCAGCCTTGTCTTCAAAAGATGACACTTCTAGCAGGATTGTCCCTCCTTTATTACTGCAGAGGTGTGTCAGCTTGGAATTTGATATTTGGTTTGTTTATTGTAGTCACGTGTACCTAACTGCAGTGAAAAGCTTTGTTTGTGAGCAGTACAGGCAGTTCATAGCAAGCAAGGACATACAGATCTTAGGGTGCTTAGACAGCGTGAGGCATACAGGTTACGTTGCATTGAAGGTGCACGAAGCAAGATCAACATTAACGAGATCAACATTATTTGAAGTTAGTGTCCATTTGTTGACATCTCTGTCTCAGTGAAATGTACTTCCTTTTGTAATTTAGGAAATGTAACAGCAAATTTGTGTGTAGCAAGCTTGCACAAACACCAATGTTTTAAGACCAGATAATCTGCTTTTAGTGATTAGTTAGTTGAGGGATGAACTCTCCTGCTCCGGTTTGAAATAATGCCTTGGGACCTTTTATATCCAACAGAGAACAGATGGGTTGATATCTCATCACAATGATGACTCCATCAACAATTGCTGGCTTGAGTGCCAGACCGGATTTTTGTACTAAAGTCTCTGAAATGGGACTTGTACCCATGACTTATTGACAGTTGACAATGCCGCCACTGAGACACAGTTGACATTGTTTACAAGACATTCTGGCACTGTCCCTACGACCTTTCCAACCAGGTTATAATTGCATGTGGCTTTGGTGTTTGCATACCTCCAGTGACCAACCACAATACAGGTAGCCAATCCTCCACAACAGTCTTGGTGATGATATCAACACTGACCTGTATAAAAACCTATTCAGTTTTTATATTAATCTTGTTCTTCTTTTCTAGCACCAGCAGGTATTGTTGCTTACTCCCAATCAGAATTGGTGATTGATAATTGATGACGTGGATTTAAACTGAGATTCAATAGGGCAATCTAGTTTTGAATTTCCTTCGTCTCTTTGAGTGTAAGGTAAATTTGTAAAATATTAATTTTGGGGAAATTATGATTCCAGCTGATATTATTGGATGATCCCAACCGATATTATTGGATAAGTCAGGTATGAGATTGCATTCTGACTTGATGGATCTTATTTTGATTCCTTTTTTGTTGGTTTCAATGAGGCGGTTTTTCACTGAAACACTGCACGTTTGGGTTTAACAAAACAAAAGTTTATTATGCAAAATAAATGAAGATAACATAGCATAAATCAAACTATTTACATTTAACACAAAATTTTGGAACATATAGTAAAATACAATCCCATTAGTCCCCAACGCTTCTTTACAATACTTGCACCAGGGAGAATTCCATTCTTTTATCATAACTTAAAGCTTAGTAAGAGATAGTAGGAACTGCCGAAGCTAGAGAATCTGAGATAACGAGGTGTAGAGCTGGATGAACGCAGTGGGCCGAGCAGGAAAGCTAACATTTTGGGTTTGGACCCTTCTTCAGAAATGGGGGAGGGGAAGGGGATTCTGAAATAAATAGAGAGAGATGGGGAGGTGGTTGGAGGGTGGATAAAGGAGCAGATAGGTGGAGAGGAGACGGACAGGTCAAGGAGGCGGGGATGGAGCCAGTAAAGGTGAGTGTAGGTGGGGAGTTAGTATGGGGGTTGGTCAGTCAAGGGAAGACGGACAGGTCAAGGAGGCAGGGATGAGGCTGGTAGGTAGGAGATGGGGATGGGGGTTAGTCAGTGAGGTGGGAGGAGTGGATAGGTGGGGGAAGAGATGGACAGGTCAAGGAGGTGGGGACGAGCTACGCTGTTTTTTGGGATGAGGTCGGAGGGTAGGGAGATTTTAAAGCTTGTGAAGTCCACATTGAGGCCATTGGGCTGCAGGGTTCCCAAGCGAAATATGAGATGCTGTTCCTGCAACCTTTGGGTGGCATCGTTGTGGCACTGGAGGAGACCCACTGGATGGATGTCGTCCAAGGAGTGAGAGGGGGAGTTGAAGTGGTTCGCGACTGGGAGGTGCAGTTGTTTGTCATGAACCGAAGTGGTCTCCAAGCCTCCGCTTGGTTTCCCCGATGTAGAGGAGGCCGCATTGGGAACAGCAGATACAATTTACCACATCAGCAGATGTGCAGGTGAACATCTGTTTAATGTGGAAGGTTTTTGTTTTTGGGGCCTGGGATGGGGGTGCAGGATGCAGGAACAGCGTCTCATATTTTGGGTGTAATCGAACCCAGGTCCCTGGCACTGTGAGGCTGCAGTGCTAACTGCTGAGCCACTGTGCTGCCCAATGGGTGTTTCCCCAATCAAAAAAAATTAGAACCTTGTTAACTGAAAGCCTAATGCATGACACTGTAAATTTTATTTGCTGATAAAGTCTCCCAATGAAAGAAAATCACCCTGGGCACGGTTATTTATGGTTTCCAAAAGAAATGGCTGTGATTACAGAAATACGTTAGTCATTAAACCCATTTAGATTCAGACCAAAATACATATGTCACTGACTCAAATTCAAACTCTAAAATATTACAATATATATAAAAATCATATACTTTACATCACAATATTGATGTTGTGTGATATCCTGGCAAATTATTGTCCATTCCTATTCCATGGAATCCCGTTGTCCACATGATGAAGGTGCACCCACAATTCTGTCAGGTAGGGAGCTTCAGGGCTTTGGTGATGGAGGAACAGTGATAGACTTCCAAGTCAGTATGTTAAGTGACTTGTTGGGCACTTGGAAGTAGTTGAGTTCCTACGCTGCTTCTGCTTTTGGTGGCAGTGATTGTGGGTTTTGGCGGTCTGTTTGTTAGATGCCATGTTGTACTGTTCTTTTTTCATTATTGTATGGTTTTAGTGTGTTATGGATCACATGGATAGCCAAGTTCCTGTTTCAACCTGCACACTCTGCAGACTGCAGATATGAATAGTGATGCCAGAGGCTGCCAATTCCTTTCTATCATATGATTTTGTCCAGAAATCTCTCCAATTCTTACTGCGTGCCACTAGTCTGTGTTAGAAGAATTTGCAGGTTGATAGTCGACCTTTATAGTTAGAACAGTCAAGTTGGCTCAGAGGCAGGGACACTACTACTATGCTGCAAGAGTCCTAATTATGATGAAACATCACACAAATCATAAAATACCAGAAAATGTCATCATTTTCTTCTAGTTCGTTCTTCTCACAAACACTTGCATCTAAACAGATCCTCCCTCAAACTGTGTGGTTTTATGGTTGTCAGAGTACCTGAATCACCTCCAAACTGTTGCACACAGTTAACCACTGGCTGTTTACTGCTTTAATATTGAAACAGGAGAGCAGTGTGTCTTAAGATGGGGAACTGGCACATAGAATTTCCCTGCAGAGTATACTGTTTGCTCTTCTGATTTGCGTAACCTATACTATTTTTAATTTTGCTGCATGTCTAGTTATGTGCTTTGCAAATGTTTTACTTTTTATTCTTGGGCAAAGGAAGTTTCTCATTGTATTGCATGATCGCCACTTGCAATAACCTGTTAAGGAGTTTTGGGTTCAATTCTAGTTCCAGGGAATTAAACATAAAACTGTGATTGGGGTTGAATTTTCCCTCTCAAGTTGGGAGCATTGATTTTAGAACATTTCTGAAGTGGTTGATCTGACTTAGCAGAAAGTTTTACGTTTTATTCTTAGGTAGTTTGGGGGTGGTGGCAGGCTTTAATGGGTATCTGGCCTGGTGCCTTTGGAAACAGTGTGGAAGCAACCACGTGGGCTGCCAGAGATAGACTTTGTGAAAGACAATCTCAGTGATCCATGACTTCGCCCCAGCTGTAAAAGAAAGCACTAAATCAAAAAGCTGCCCTCTGGTCCTCATACCTGAAACATCCTCATCTGCCACAAAGTCCTCATGCTTTGTCCGTGCCAACTCGGACTACCTTGTGTTCCCCAACCAATTCCGTGTTGCTCATATCACATAGACCGGGTGTGTCCCTCTACTTAACCCTAAAGGTGCTTCATGTCCTCCGTGCTAACCCATGCCACTCTACCAATGCTTATGGCCCATTTTATACTTTATACCCACTTATTGCCAGCTGATGACATCACATCTACCACCCTTTGCCCTCACATCCTCCATGCAAAACACATCAAGCATCCATCATGGGCTAAATTTTGAACTATGCTGAATTGGAATAAAATAAAATTCTAAGATTCTTTTAATAACTCACTAGAAAATGATTTTGATAAAAGAAGAATTTGAATATACTAAATTATTTCATGTATTTAATTTTTAATGAAAGCGTAAATTTTTATTCATAACCCGACATCAAAGACTTGGAGCTATTATTTAACCTGGGGAACATAGAAGTGCCTCCCCCCTCCCAATTACCATATGATAATGCTAGGTTATGGAATTAATCATGCAATAGGAATTAATCCCAGAATCCTAACACTCAAGCATATGTTAATGACTTCATGAAATTGCAAGCACTGATTATTTTTGACTGTAGTATTTTTCTTAAAGAGCTCGGGGATTTAAATGCCTTGACAATTCTGTTAAATTAATTTTTGTGCACATTTACATCTGAATTTAACACTGACCCGACACATCCAAAAAGGATGCTTGGACCTGTCTCTCCAGTCTACCGTGGCAGTTCTAGCTTTATAAGGATATAAGGTCCCAAGGAGGGCTCTTGTAGTGGAGTGGTATAACCCAGAATGCTCGGGTTCAAGTCTGAACTGCTCGAGAGATGTGTCATAACATATCAGTCTCTGGACAGTGGTAAAAATATATGAGAGATCTTGGAAGATCTTGAGAGTGTAGATGTGGTGAGACTTTTTCCTTTTATGGGTGAATGTAGAACTTGGGATTCGCTTTTTAAAAATAAGTGTTTATATAACACACAGATGAGATGAATTTTTTCCTCAGGGTTGAATGTTTTGGAACTGTCTTCCTCTAAAGGTGGTGGATGCGTCATCTTTGAATATTTGAGGGGCAGAGGTGGATACATTCTTGGTAAGCAAAGCAGTGAAAGATCATTGGAGGTAATGTTGCCTTCTTAAAAGACACAAGTTGCAAACTAAACCTCCTCCCTTAGCAATAATGTTGGAAGCTGTGTTCTGAGGTTCACATGCAGTGCTCCAATCCCATTATGCCGAATCTTCTATCGTTATGAAAATCTGACTCTGACTTTCATTGAAGCATTAGGGATATGTTGTACTGTTAGAGGTTCTGTCTTTAGGATAAGAAGTTAAATCGATACACCCCTCTGTCTGATCAGATGGAGATAAAAGATTCCCCAAAGGACTATTTTGTAGAAGAGCAGAGGAGATATTCCTAGAATTGTGACCAATTTTTAACCTTCAACCAACAACATTAGCACAGTTTAACTTATTATCATCATTGCATTCTGGTTTTTGGCAAGTTGCTGTAGGCAAATTAAATCTTGATTTCTAATTACTGAGGTATAATCACTGTTGTAATGATTCATTGTCTGTAAATTGTTTTAAGTCAGCCTGAGGTTAAAGGAGATTACTCTAGTGCATCTCTCAAGTGCAATTGCCTATAATGACTTTAATACATTCATTTTTTAAAAAACTTGTTCACAGGATGTGGGCATTGCTGGCAAGGCAGTATTTAGTGCCCATCCACAATTGCCTTGGAGAAAATGATGGTGAGCTGCTTTCCTGAACTGCTGCACTTGATGTGATGTAGGTGCTTGCATAATGCTGTTAGGGAGGGAGTTGCAGGATTTTGTCCCAGTGAAGTCAAAGTTTCCAACTCAGGACAATGAGTGGTTTGGAGGGGAGCGTGCAGTGGTGGTGTTCCCCTGTATCTGTTGCCCTTGTCCTCCTAGATAGAGGTGGTCTATGTGTTGAAGGTGCTGTCTAAAGAATCTTGGTGAATTTCTGTAGTGCATCTTGCAGATAGTACACACTATTGCTCTGAGCATTAGTGGTGGAAGGAGTGGATGTTTGTGTATGTGATATATAATGAGATGAACCACTTTGTCCTGATAGTGTTGAGATTCTTAGCGTTGTTGGAGTTGCACTAATCCAGGCAAGTGGGGTGTATTGTAACGTCCTCCTGACTTGTGCTTTGTAGATGGTGGACAAGCTTTGGGGAGACAGGAGCGGTTAAATTGTTGTAGAACTTTTAGCCTCTGAATTGTTGTTGTAGCTACAATATTTCTACGGCTGGTCCCATTCAGTTTCTAGCCTTCAGTAACCTTTAGGATGTTAATACCAGGATTCAGCAATGGTAATGCCGCTAAACATGAAGGGGTGATGGAAAGATTTTCTCTTGTTGGATCTGGTCTTTGCTTCTCACTTTTGTGGCTCAAGTTTTTCTTGCTAGTTTGCCCAAATCTAGATGTTGTCTGAGTGTTTACTTATGTACTTTGAATAGCCTTTTTTTAATATCTGAAGAGTCACAAAAGACACTGAACATTGTACAATCAATGAACATCCCCAGTTCTGATATTAAGATGGAGGGAAGGTTAATGTTCAATTGTTTAATTGTCCATCACCAGTCACAACTAGATGTGATGGGACTGCAGAGCTTGACCTGATCCACTGTTTGTGGGATTGTCTAGTCCTGTCTATGACATGCAGCTTTCATTGGTTGGTATGAAAGTAGCCCTGTGTTGTAGCTTTATCAGGTTGCCATCTCATGTTTTGATATTCTTGGTGTTGCTGCAAGCATGTTCTCCTGCACTCTTCAATGATCCAGGGTTGATCTCCCAGCTTGATGGTAATGGTAAAGTGGGGAATATGCCAGCCATGAAGTTAGGTTGTGGTTATGTACAGTTCTGCTGTTGCTGATGGGCAGTAGCACCTTGTTCATGCCAAGCTTGATTTGCTGGATCTGTACGAAGTCTGTCCTTTGTAGCACCGTACTCGTGTCACCCAATGGAGGGTATTCTCAGTATCAAGATGGGACTTCATCTCCACGGTGACTGCAGTGATCTCTCGTACCAATGCTGTCATGGTCAAATGCATCTGTGACAGTTAGATTGGCCAGGATGTTGAAGTTGATATTTTGCCTCCTGCTAGTTCCCTTACCACATGCTGCAGGTGCAGTCTGGTAGCTATGTCCTTTACCACTTGGCTAGCTCAGTCAGTGATGCTGCTAATTACCCTGGCCTGGTGATGGACATTGAAGCCCCACCTACCCCCTCACCCCCATCCAGAGCACATTCTGTGCTCATGCTACCCTCAGTGGCTTCCTCAATTGATGTTCAGTGAGGGGGTGGTGGTAGGTGACAATCAGCAGGCGGTTTTCTTACTTATGTTTGACTTGATGGAATGACACATAATGACAGTTCAGTCAGTGTGAAGGCAGGAAACTCCCTCCCTTCAGTTGTGTTTGTCCTGCACATGGACAGGATGGTGGTATCTGGGACATTGGCTGCAAGGTATGATTTTGTGTGTGTGCGTATGCTAGCCTATTACTTGACTTGTCTGTGGGATATCTCTCCCATTTTTGGTTCAAATTCCCACAGATTGGTAATGAGGATTTTGCACGGTTAGCAGGGGATGAGTTTGTCATTGATGTTTCGAGTGCCTAGTTTGACACTGTGATCCATCTAGTTTAATTCCTTTCTTTATGCTTTGCAGTGGTGTGATACAACTGAGTTGGCTTTCTAGGCCATTTCAGAAGGCAGTTAAGAGTCAACTGTGCTGCTGTGGTCTGAAGTCCCATACAGGCCAAATCAGGTAGAATGGCATATTGTCCTCCTTAGAGGACATTGGTTCACTAATGGGTTTTTATGACAATTGATATTAGAGTAGCTTCTATTTGCAGATTTTATTGAATTCAAGTTTTACCATCTGTTGTGATCAGATTTGAACTCGTCCCCAAGACCTTCAGCCAGGCTTACTGTTTCAGTAACATTGCCACTGCGCCACCACCTTTACCTTCATATTGCTTGGTTTGACACCTGGAACTTTTCCTAACCCTATGGGCTTGTGCCCCCTGTCCTTTTCCTTAGTCCATTTAACTGTTTTGGTTCTTCCATTTCCCAGCCCCATTTCCTTCTCTTTTAGCTTTTATGTTCATGGAATTTTCTTCCTAAATATTACTACTTCTGCAAATGTTGAAGGTACTTTGCTGGCCAAGGAATTTGGCAACTGCTGCCTCCTTTAGGCCAGAATAATGGTGGGTCTACCAATCTTTGCAAACAGTTATTGGGTGGCACTCTCACACGTCAGTGGCCACATGGAATATCAGCCATTCATGTAGACTGCTGTGCAACATGTTCTTCAGTGACCTGCAGGGTAAATGCCTCCTCATACCAACGTTTATGCTACCCAATTTCTATTTATTTGGTGGCACTTTATCACCAATGATCAAACTGAATCAGAATAAAGCAATTTGAAAATCAAGTGTCATTCACTCATCGCCCACTAACTACCCTTCATTGGTTGATTGATTTATTGTCATGATTAGCGAAATATAGTGAAAAGCTTTGTTTCCAAGCAGTACAGGCAGATCACAGCAAGCAAAGAACGTACAGATCAAAAAGACTTACAGGCATGCAGGTTACATTGCAGGTTACATTATTTGAGGCTAGAGTCCATTCAACAGGCTGATAACGTCTGGAAAGAAGCTATTCCTGAACCTGCTGTGCGTGTTCAGGGTTCTGTATCTTCTGCCTGCAGGAAGAGGTTGTAGGAAATCTTTACCATGGTGTGTTGGGTCTTTGATGATGTTGGCCACCTTTCTGCGGCAGCTAGCTGTGTAAATAAAGCCCATGGATGGAAGGTTGGGTTCCATGATGGTTTGGGCTGTGCACGCCACTTTTTGTAGTTTCTTATGGTCCTGGGCAGTGCAGTTGCCATACCAGGCCATTATGCACTAGGACAGTATGCTTTCATTGGTGCATCTGTAGAAGTTGGTGATGGACCATATGGACATGCCAGATTTCCTGAACTGTCTGAGGAAGAAGAGCTGTTGTGTACTGCCTTGACTGTTGCATTTACATGAGAAGTCCAGGACAGATTGTTGGTTATCGTTACTCTGAGGAACTTGATGCTCTTCTCTCTCTCGACCTCCATTCCGTTGATGCAGATGGGGGCATGTTCTCCTTTCTTTCTGAAGTTGATAGTTCCTGACATCTCAACACTTTGAATGTAAAGTCCTTGTTTTCAAATCTCACTACCTTCCTCCATGTGTTGTAAACTGCTACATCCCTGAATGCACCCCTCATCCTAGCCTGTTGAGCTTTCCTGAAATTAAGTATGTCACCACTTGCAGCTATATCCTCTGATGCCTGGGCCCTGAAATACTGGCATTTATCATAAATCTGTCTCTCCCTCTCCCTCTCCCTCCATCCCCTCCCCTCTCTCTTTTGTGCTCTTGCGCTCTCGCACTCTCTTCCTCCTCCCATAAGTGGGTGCTTAAAACCTGCCAGTTTCCCAAGCTTTTGGTCCCCTGTCTGTAATGTCTATTGAGGTGAGTTGGTGTCAAGTTTTGTCTGATAAAGCATTTTTGTGATGTTTTACAACGTGAAAGATGCTAGATAAATGCAAGTTATTTTTGTTAGTTTTGCAAAAATATCTCCATAGAAAATATTAATTCTAATTAGTTGGTTCTAGCCAGTCGCCCAACTCTATTTTGTATAGCGGGTCAATACCCATGAGAAGTTCAGGTGAAACGAGACTAGAGGGAAGTGGTTAGTTGCATTAGACTATTCTTTCAAGTGCTTGTTTTGAAGTCCTATGTTCTGTTCTTAATTTATATCATACTTATAGATTTATGTCAATAGCTGGCACAACAATACACAGTCAAAAGCTAATTGATATTTTTCTTCCAGCCGTATTAAGCATTACTTAAAAGATAGTGTGATCAGTTGGAGTGATGTTGGGCCTGCAGTCTAATTTTGTGGTTCAGTTATGTCTCTATAAAGCACTGAAGTGAGCCTGTGCAGTTTACAGTATCCTTGTATAAATTACCCTGGTTATCTTTGCTCGGAGTTAAACTTAAACTGAGACTCTGTTAAACAATTCCAAAGCCTCACTGAATTCAGCAACAATTTCCATTGATATGATGCCTTTTAATATGTTAAAAGATCTCATGGCATTTCCTATTACAAAGAATAATAATGCTGGTTAAAGGAGGAGTGAACGGTTTTGAGGGGGGAATTCCATAGCTTAAGGCTCAGACAGTTAAAGGAACAGCCAGGAATCATGAATTTAAAATTGCTGCACAAGAGCCCAGAGCTGGAGGATTGCAGAAATCTTTAAGGATTATATTGTAAAGGGTTGTACTTAAATAACAAAATGTGCAGCAACTTGGAGAGCAGAGAAACTGTTGCTGGAAGAAGAAAAATGACAAGCTGTGAGGAACAAACATTTGCTACAGGGCCACCAGTAGCAGGAGATTATAATTACACTGTGACAAACTTACATAGTTTCTGGTATGAACATGGCCATAGAAATGTATACTGGGTAATCTGAAAAGCTGATATGAAGTGCCCAGAAACATAAGATTAGTGATACACTTCTGTTAGTGTTGTACATTAATTGTCTGGAATTGTTGCAAGTGATTCAATTTGCCACTGTGTTAGCAGCAAAGGGACATTTGCTGGATCTATTTGATTCCAGTTGCTCAATATTTCATTGCTTTGAAAACCTTGTAATAAAATAGGAAGTGGCTCAAAACAAAAGCTTAATGTGACTAATCTATGGTACTGAATTCTGCCTGCACTGTTCTAGGGAATCCCAGAATGTTTAGCATGTTGAAGGACGCAGCCAGTGTGACATGATTGTTTTTAATTTACTTGATACAGCTTCACTGCTTATTTAATTGTCATGAATCATTAGTTGTATTACCAACTACCAAATATAGTCCAACCTCTGTGCCAGCCTTTAAGAATTTACTTCAGGAAAATAATTTCTGTGCTTCCTGTAATAAATGAAAAGGGTTGGTTTCATTGCCGATAATTAAACAAAGCACATTGTATATTTGTTGAAGATTTCACTTGGGGTACCTAGTTTTAAATTAATTTGGAGTGTTTTAATGATGGTGATAGACTTGAAGCTGTGGAGGAACAAAGGAATTTGTGTTCCCAGGTACAGAAGTTGTTAAAAACCAGTGCACAGGTGCAAACGGTAAACAACATGCTTATGGAACCTTGGACTTATGTTAGGGCTGTCTTGTGGCACAGTGGTAGTGTCCCTACCCTTGGGCCAAGAGGCCCATGTTTAAGTCCCACCTGCTCCAGAGGTTTGTAATAACATTGTAATTTGTAATAACATCTACCAAATGAACAGGTTGATTAGGGGGAGAAAAAACAGAACTTTAGACTTTGTTGAGGGAGTTGGAATACAGAAATGAGGAAGCAGTATTGCAGTTATACAGAGACTTCACCTGAGTTCTATGCAGTGTGCCTTAGGAAGGGCCTCTTGGTCTTGGAGGTAGTGCAGATTTACTAGGAGGATACCAGAACTTGGAGGATTGAACAGAGAGGAAAATATGCCTAAACTTGGTTTATAGTCCCTTAAAGATTAGACATACTCCATTCAGGTGTGCTGTCTGGAGGCACTTCTCCCGATACATGATGGAAATCTGAAACTGTTCATGTTCATGCCCACCCCACACCCCACACACAGGGCTGCCTGCCTCAATGATGAGGTTGATAGATTTTTGCAGAAGAACCTCAAGGGATATGGAGCAGAGGCAGGTAAATGGGGGTGAGAGATAAATGGACTGCAATCGTCGATTGTAGAACAGATTCATGTGGCTGAATGGCCCATTTCTGTTCCTTGAATCTAGAGCTTGATAAGGTCATCAAATTTCTATCTGGCCATCATTACATCTGTGTATTTGTTGGCATGTTTATGTCTGTTGCTGTAAATGTTTGATTAATAGAAACTTTCTGTGTAACAGTAACATTGTGTTTCTTTTTGAGAAACTGCTGTTTTCCTTTTGGGTGTCCTAATGAGTTCCTTGAAATGTATCAAAATTTGTGTGACGTTACTTATGCGCAAGTTTTAAAACCAGTACCCAATGTTACTAATTAATCTCTTGGTTTTCCCTTGTTTTCTGTTTATTTCCTGCCCATTTTTTTAAAGAAAAGTTTATTAAGTTTTCCTTCTGACTACATCCATGCATTTTCCAGGGAATAATCCTAAAACTCTATTCTATCATCGCTTCATAGGACTGAGAGAGATTTGTACACTACAACATCCAGATCTGTTCCACCACTCACTTCAATTATATTTTTTTTGTCAGGTTCATATATGTTTAACATTTGGCCTGCCCACATGCAAAAATTATCTTTCTTGACGTTAAACATGGTCTCACTAATTCTACCCCTCTCAATTATGTATTCTCTAGCTTTGTTTGCCCTTCTCTCTAGTGATTTTCCATTTGCCACTTTTCTGCCCATTCAGCCAAATGATATCAGTCGACCATTGTTCATTGTTTCCTGTCACTGAGTCAATTGGATCCATCTCGCTACGTTCCTCTGTATCCCATGGGCTTTTACTTTTCTGACCAGTTTGCCATGTGGAATCTTGTTAACTGCCTTACTAATATCCATTTAGGTAACATCCACTGTATTACTCACATCAATTCTCTTTGTTACTACCACACAAAAAAAATTCAATCAAGTTAGTAGGACATTACCTTTCCTTAATAAAATCATGCTGACTATCCCTAATTAATCTGACAGTTTAGACAATAGGTGCAGGAGTAGGCCATTCGGCCCTTCGAGCCAGCACCACCATTCATTATGATCATGGCTGATCATCCACAATCAGTATCCTGTTCCTGCTTATCCCCATAACCCTTGATTCCATTATCTATAAGAGCTCTATCCATCGCTTTCTTGAAAGTATCCAGAGACTTGGCCTCCACTGCCTTCTGGGGCAGTGCATTCCATATATCCACCACTCTCTGGGTGAAGAAGTTTTTCCTCAACTCTATTTTAAATGGCCTACCCCTTATTTTTAAACTGTGTTCTCTGGTTCTGGACTCACTTTATTCATCCCTCAGAATTGATTCTAATAATTTGTCCACCAGCAAGGTAAGAATGGCTAACTTATAGCTAATTGTCCTATTTCTCAAATCTTTAAGCAACTCTTGAACAACATTTGCACAGCTCCAGTCCTGTAGTAGTTCATCTGAATCTAGCGACAATTGGAAAGTGACCCTGGGAGGATCTGACCTTTTCTGTATGGCTTCCTTTAACGACCTGGGATACAATCCATTTGGCCCAGTGATTTTATTCACCATTGAGGATGTCAGTTCCTCCATGCATCTTCTCACATTGTGCTGGTTATATTTAATAATTCACACTTCTCTTTAACTAAAGCACCTGCATTAACCCTCTCCTCTGTGAAGACAAAGTACTTAGCAAGAACTTTGCTTACACCTTCGCTGTTCCCAGTACAAATTACCTTGTACCTGTCTCAGACACTCCATCCAATCCTTTGTCATCCTCTGTTCTTAATTTATTTTTTCATCACCCTTGTACTTTCTATATTCTTTAACGTTCCATTTTTTTCTGACTGTTATAAGCTTTCTTTGCAAACAAATATCTCCAAACAGATACAAATCTGTTGGCTACAGCTTTCTTCCTGAGATATTTCGGCCAATTTCCAGTCTACTGCAGTAGATTACTGCTAGTCACTCAACTCTGTCACTTTAAGATGTGTCTTCTGAGGCATCGTATCAAAGAATAGTTGTAAGTGCTCGTAAACAATGACTACCTATGTTTCAGACTTAGCAGCAGCATCTTCAAACAGTTTATTTGGGTAGGATTAAACCTTTTACAGAAGACAAGAAATGTCCCTGATAAGACCTTCTCCATCTGATGTTATTTGAGGCATTTCTAATGATATATAAGCATATAGTAACATGCCATGTTCCCTTTTTGAAAATAGAGACTTTCTTTGTATCCTTCCTGTTTAGAGGAACAGCCCCTAACTCCAGAGAGCCATAACAAAAAACTCATAGTCCACTCACTTCATCTCCTTAAGGGCTCAGGGTGGTTGTTCTCTGTCTTATTTTGGGGTAGAACACTCTCTTCAAAGTGGAGAAATAGCAACAAGTTAAGGTCCTGTTCTGTTTTGTAACAAACTTGGGACAAGTGATTGCAGCTCCAATTCTGAGTGTTTGCATATCCCCACACCTTATTGCTCCATCAGTGGCCGTATCTCTTGCTCATTAGGCCTTAAAATCTGGAATTCCGTCTCTAAAACTCTCCACCTAGTCATTTCCTCTTCTTTCTTCAAGACACTCCCTTAAAGCTGATCTTTTTGTCTAGGATTGTTGTCATCTGCCTTGATATCTCCTTATGTGTCACTGTATCTAAATTTATTGTATTCCTGTGAAGAACCTGGCGCCATTTCACTGTGCTAAGCTTGGTATATAAATGCAGGTTATATTGTTACAAATGATCTTATCTCATTAATTTTCTGTACCCACACCCATCCTATTCTGGGTGTAAAGTGTGTTCACCAGAAGGCAGTAAAGATAAGAATATGACTGGTTCATTTATGTAATTATAGCATTTATACACAAGCCAGTTTTCTGCACTGAGTAACATGTAATAGGCTTCTTGTGCAGCCTTTGTGTTGATGTGGTGTTAATTTCAATTATATTATTATGTGCTAACAATAGCTGTGATTTTGTGTGGGCAGTGTCATTTTGGCGAGTCTCTGCCTTTGTTTGAGGTTCTATGATTCTTGGTTTTAACTGCATGATGTGATTAAGAGGATTCTCTGTACATCTAAGAGAATGTCTAATGAGAAGGTGTTTAATTAGAAGTGTCTTGTGATAATTAAATGAAAGTAATCAACATATAAGAAAGATAATCAGAACATATGTTCATAAAATGGATTTCACCACTTGAGGATGTCCCAAAAAATATACAGCTAGTTATAATTATGAAGTGTATACTTCAGAATACTTTTGAAGTGTAATCATTGCTTTGTTTCATGATGTTGAGGGATAAATATTGGCCAAGATACCAGGAAGAAATTCCCCTGCTCTGCAAAGGCAATTTGAGGCCTGTAGTTAAGCCTTCCTGATAATGTTACTTCTAACCATTCGGTAGTCCCTCTGTGTCAGCGAGGATTTTCTACTGAAGATTCTGGAATGAGGTTAGAATCCACAACTACAAAAAAGGTTTGAAGCAAACTGAAGAATGAAAGAGTGCGAGAAAAATTTGGAAATTGCAGTAGAAGGAAGGGCATGATCTCCTAGTTGCTAATAGATGTAAGAGGTTTTTGAGAGAGTGCAAGTTTTTTGAATTTTGAAACGTGTTATGTGATTTACGTTTTATTGCATTGTAACTTGTAGTATTTTTCCTTTTATGTGGTGTCACCCAAAAGCAGTACTCAAATTTTTTACTCGGGTATTCTTCCGTTGTATGACAGACAAAACTCAAGGAGTCAGCCCAGACTTTAATTAAACAAACGCTTCTTTAACTCTGTAGGAGCAAATTACTGCAAGTGCTGGAATCTGTACTGAAAACAACAAATGCTGGAGAGAGAGCAAGCTAACATCTCGAGTCTAGATGATTCTTCATCAGTGCTGAGACGACTTTAACTCTTTTAAGTACCAATACTCAATATAAAATATTGATTCATTGAAACATTTACTTGTTACTTCATCTAACTTAACTTCAACTCACTTGAAACAAAATGAAATTAAAAGAACTTATCCCAACTGTCAACTTATAGTTAAAGTTTGGCTTGAAACAAATACTACCCCAATTTGAATCAAGTGGCCGACTTTGCTCTTGGTGTAGATCTTGCCTCAGGGTTCTTTGTCCCTGAAGATAACTTCTCAAATGTTGGTCTTGGGGGCTCACTTTTGCAAAATCCTTTATTCTGGTAACTCTTATCCCAAAATATATTCACTTTCCAGAAGCTCCTCTGGCATTCAGATAATGAATTGACCAAACCCGATCACACAGTTTGAACCTAGCCAATGGAGTTTACTAGTAAACAATTGCCAAATGTTTATATCAAGTTGTAAACAGCCGTGTACCATGCTCCATACAAGGTGATATGGTGCCAGAGGTATGTCTAGCAGGCCACTATAAAGCATGGAACAAAAACAAAGTTGCTGGAAAAGTGCAGCAGGTCTGGCAACATCTGTGAAGAAAAAAACAGAGTTAACGTTTTGAGTCCGTTCTGTTTTCCCCTTCGCAGATGCTGCCAGACCTGCTGAGCTTTTCCGGCAACTTTTTGTTCCTGATTTACAGCATCCACAGTTCTTTTGATTTTTATCCACTATAAAGCATCCCTTATTTAGTCAACACAGGAAACTGCAGGTCACATCTTACAGGACAGGTCACAACATGTCCTGGCTCCTGTTTTAAGTAGCTTGACTGAAGTTTCCAGCATGCTTGATTGTATCTATTAACCAGTCTCAACCATTTCCCCTACTGGCTAGCTGGCCACTGTGGCGTTAGTAACTTAGGCCATTTATGTTACCTGTCACAGTATATGACAGTTTGAGACAAAGAAACTTGGATCAGAAAGACCTGAGCTAAATTTGAATAAAGGTAATTACATAGGGATAAGGATAGAGTTGGCTGAGTGGACTGGGCGAGGAAAAGATGGTTGAGGAACAATGGTAGATGTCTAAGGAAATAGTTCATGGTCATATCAAAGTGAGCAAGAAGGATTCTAGGAAGGGAACAAGCCAGCTATGGTTAAACAAGGAAGTATCAAGTTCAAAGAAAAAAACATCACTGTGTCAAAGATTAGTGATCGACTATATTAGAAAGTTATAAAAAAAGATGATCAAGAATAGAGGGAAGAAAATAAACTGAGGGGAAACTGGCAAGTAACATAATAGAAGTCAAAGCTTTTTTCAATATATAAAAAGTAAGAGGGAGAACATAAATAACGTTTGTGGGAAATAGTAGGGAATCCGGCAATGGCAGAGGAGTCAAATAAATATTTTCCATCCGTCTTTAATGTAGAGGACACTAATTGAATTCCAAAAATACTTAACAATCAAGGGGGTGGGTGGGTGCAGAGAAAATAAATAAAATAACTATCACCAGGAGAAAAAACATACCAGGCAAACTAATAGAGCTGAACCTAGAATATTAAAGGAAGTAGTTGCAGAGACAGTGGACGCACTGGTAGTAATCTTCAAGGAATTCTTAGATTCTAAAAAAAGTCCCAGAAGATTGGAGAATGGCTAATGTAGTGCCTTTAGTTATAGAGGGATGTAGACAAAAAAATGGTAACAATAATGACAACTGTCATTGGGAAATACTAGCGCCCATTATAAAGGATATATTAGTAGGGCATTTAGAAATATGTAATCGGATCACGCAGAGTCAACATGGCCTCAGGAAGAGCAGATCATGCCTAACAAATTTATTGGAGTTCTTTTAAGTTGGTAATGTTGCAAAGTTGGGTAGAGTACTCGTGGTTTGGGAGGCAAGAAGTTAGAATTTGGTGTTCATACAGTGTGGTGGGGAGGGGTCGCGGACAGCATTGCGTGGTCCCTTTTAAACAATGATGTGCTTTTTCTATGCTTAGACATTTCAAAAAGATACACAGCTCCCAAATTGAAATATTTGTATCAAAAGGCTGTACAGTTAGCAGGCTAAGCAGCAGTTTTACTGAGACAGCATGTTTTTGAATTTAGCCAATTGACTTGTACCAGGCACTGAGATACCAAACACCAACTAAATTTAATTCAATGGTTTGACAACATAGGACCAACCCTACTATAAGAAATTGATATGTCATCAAGGGTATAGAAGAAGGGAACAGTTGGACAAAGACAGGAGAGAACTAACTCCCAGAGTTAACAGCTCTCGGTTCTCAAGAGAATCGCTGGCTCTCACAGACTCCTCTAAGTCTTGGAGAAAGCATCATCTAAAGAACAAAGGTACCCATGGCACAACTAGTTAATATCCCTGACAGAAGAATTGACCGAGAAGGCGTTCCCATCACAACATTTGACAGTGAAGACACAGAGTATTCTGGAAGATACTTAACTTGGCTGTAATTTCTAAAGACTAAATTGTATTGTTTTATTTATTTTATTTTCTACAAGTGGGACTTGTATTTATTGGAACAGCATACAGTTAGAATCTTGTTTTATTTGGTAATAGTTTGTAGTCAGAAGGGATTTATTCAGTTAGTTAATAATTTAGTTAATTTTATCACTGATAGAGTTAGATAAATTTGTTACTTGTTGATTCTAAAGTGAGTGTCAGGGTTTTATTATATTTAACCACTAGAAGTTGCTGAAAGGCAGGTCACACCACTTTTCACGCTCCTTTTACAGATTATAGGGCAAGGTGCTCCTCTTTGGGTATTTTGGTTTTAGTTCTCAGTGGGCAGAGGTCAACTTCTGCTTTATAACACTAACAAGCAGTTTAGATGAAGGAGAACAACTGGATGTAATGTATTTGGATTTCTGGAAGGATTTTGATAAGTTTTTGCATACAATGCCACTTAATAAGCTAAGAGCTTATGGTGCAGTATTGGTATATTGCCGTGGATAGAGATTTGCTGACTAATAGAAGAAGGAGAGTTGGGATGAAAGGAACATTTTTAGGATGCCAACCTGTAACTAATGGAATGCCACAGGAATCAGTGCCAGGCCACATTTATTTAAAACATATATTCATGACATGGATGAAGAAAGTGAGTGTACTTTTGCCAAATTTGCAGATAACACAGTAATGGTTGGAAAGGGAAATAGTAAGAATGACAGAGTCTACAGAGGGATTATAGACAGGTTAAATGAGTGGGGAAAACTTGGCAGATGGAACATAATGTGGAAAAATGTAGCGTTATGTACTTTTGGCAGGAAGACTAGAAAAGCTGAGTATTACTCAAGTAGGGAAAGACTGCAAAATGCGACAGCGTAGAGGAATTTGTTGGACCTTGTACACGAAGCAGAAAAAAGCTAGCACCAAGTTCAAGTAATGGGAATGCAAATGGCCTTTATTAAAGGGAATGGAATATCAAAATAGTCTTGCCGAAACTGTATGAGGCTCGAGTGAGACCAAACCTCGAATCGTGTGAACAGTTTCGGTCGCCTTCTCTAAGGGACAACATACTGGCATTAGATGCAGTCTTGAGACGGTTCACTAGATTGATTCTGGGCCTGGAGGGTATCCTTTGAAGGGGGAGGCTGTTTTATAGATCCTTCCAGTTCCGAAGAAAAACCGTGCTCAACTTGAAGTGTCAACTCTGTTTCTCTCTCCACAGATGCTGGCAGACCTCCTGAGCTTCTCTAGCACTTGGTTTTTATTTCAGATTTCAAGTATCTGCAGTAGTTGAGTTTGGCCTTGTATCCATTGAAATTTAGCACAAGAAGAGGAAACCTTATTGAATTTAGGGAGTTCGACAGGGTAGATGCAGAGAGGTCATTTCCCCTTGTGGGAGACTCTAGGGCCAGAGAGCATTATCTCTGAGCAAGAGGTCCCCAATTTAATCAGTGAGGTAATTGAGTGTTATGTTGAAAAAGTAAGAAAGTAGGTCTGAGAATTTATCAGATCAGCCGTAATCTCAATACATGTTAGAGCGGACTCAGTGGGCTGAATAGCTTATCTCTGCACCTACACCTTATGGTTTTGTGGGTTATATCTGAGCCAGTTTTGTTCATTTCCACTTTCACTTACAATTGAACTGTTGAATGAAATGACAGCAATCCCGACGTATGTTTCAACGTATAAGCACAAAGAGTAAATGTAGAGTAAACAATGAGTAAGACAAATTGATGTTTACAGGTGATCTATCAATATTGCAGATAATTTTTAAAAAGTATTTCCTAATTGATATTCGTCATGTTTTAGGTTTACCTTACCATTTGCCATCCTCTATTCAATGAATAATCATGTTTAATTTTTTCTGGCTCTGATTTGTGGACTCAATCACTGATTCTTGTTCAATTCCTACCCTGCCTCTGCTTTCCCCCTACTCCTGCACTGAGGTATGCTGGGAAAAGTGCTGCCAAGTTTCGTCATTGCATTCTTGCTCGAAGTTCAGTGTCTGCAGGACTGCTTGCTTAATGTATCCCTTCAGGTTTAATGCTGGTGCTATTTTATGACTCTTGTCAGTACAGCCTATGAAATAATAACTACTGTTATCTGCTTCATGGTCAGATAAGTATAGGGACTTGTTTTTGTTGTGGTAACTGTTATTGTTTAAAGCAATCAAGTGTAGGAAACAGTCATAAAGGCCCAAGGGGTGGAGTGGTAATATTGCTGGACTGGTAAATCAGAGGTGCAAACTAATGCTCTGAGTACGTGGGTCCATATCCTACTTTGGCACTTTGTAGAATTTAAATCTACTTAATACATCTGGAATTGTAATCTTGTTTTGGTAATGGTAGCAAGGAAACTACCATCTATTTCTTTAAAAAAAAGAAATCTGGTTCACTAACATCATTCAGTTGAGAATCTTCATCCCAAACTGATCTGGCCTACATGAAATGGCCTAGCAGTGCACTGGTTGAAGAATGAGCAACCAATGCTGGCTTTTCCATTCATGTCCCATCCCCTGAAAGAATACCTTTAAAAATCCAGCCACCTGTCCAAGACACGGCTCTCTTTATCTGTTTCCTTTTTCTGCCTCATTCCACCCTCCAATTTCCCTCTTTCCACTAGGACCTCACTCTTTTCTATATCCTTGTCTTTTTCCCATTCTTTTTGATAAGCTAGTAATTGTGTGAAATTACAAAAAATTGGACTGAGCCATATAAGGAAATATAAGAACAGTTGGTAAAAAGATGATCAAAGAGTTAAAGGGCATCTTAAAGGAGGAAAAAGAAGTGTAGAGGTTTATGGAGGAATTTTCTAGACAGCTGAGAGGTTGGTCATCCCAATTTAAAATTGGGAGTGGACCAGAGGCTGGAATCAAGGGAGTGCAGAAGGAGTTGGTCCTGAGAGCGAATAAGTAACTAGATGAAAGGAGGGAAAATGTACTGTGGTGCGCAACAAATAGTTAGAGTACATAGCAAATGCTAATTTTTATAGCAATATTTTTCAGGGCCTGAGCAAAAGTACAGAAAGGCCTCGCTGTGTTTTCTCCAATCTCTGGTTAGTATCACAAATACTTTTAATGTGACAGTACAACCCTAATTATTTCATGACATCAACTTGGAAGCTGTTGTCTTTTTGAATTATTTTCCTTGTGCCATTTAGAAGAGTGCTGGCTCTGTTTGCTGACTGAGGATTTCTTTGTGAATTGAGTTTCTCCCAGATTTTGGGTATGACCCATTTACAAAGGACACGAGAACTCGGGACTACTCATAGGTTGCTAACTTTTGACATCTTATCTCGCACCAAGATGATATAGGATATTGCATGGATGCAGTAGACAGATAAGGGTGAGAGAAGCAATTTCTTTTGAAGTAGGATATGGCTAGGATGAATGAGAGATTTTTTTTTCTCTTATTTCTACCACAACTTACACAACTTCAAGACCCAAAACGCTTGACAGTCAATGAACTGTAGTCACTATTCCAATAATACAGCGCTCCCTTAGTAATGCACGTGTCAGGCTATATATTAAAAGGTAAAGGGAACCTATGGTCTAGTAGGTCTCTGGCACCTGTCTAGAGAGAGAAATGACTGGCAGTGATTTAACCTGAGGGTCACCATGCATCAAGTGAGGGGAGAGGTTGAGAAAGAATGTACTGTATGGTAACATCAGGTGATGCGAGAACTGAACCTGCACTTTTGTCGTTACTTTGCATCACAAACCAGCCATCCAGCCAACTGGCTTGGAGAGCAAACCTACAGATGGTGATGTTTGCGTATATCTACTGCCCTTGTCCTAAAAGTTGGTAGAGGCTGTGGGTTTGGAAGGTGTTTTGCTTTCGGGCTGAAGAAATTCTGACAGAAATAGTTCCATATCTCTGATTTATCTTGAACAACAGTTGAAATTTTAAGCATGTATACGGGATCATACATGGTGTTGGGAGATAATAGGCAATTATCCTGACAGGGCAATTCTACGGTCAGTTGCCCACCTGGTACATCACATGAAGCAGAATTACTTGGACAAGTTCATAGGATAGGAATGTACAGACAGGAGTAGTTCTTTCAGTTCCCCAACCCTGCTCCACTATTCAGTGAGATCATGTCTGATCTGTGGCCTAAGTTCATCTCCCTGCCTTTAGCCCATTTCCCTTAATATTTTTGCTTAACACAAATTTATCTATCTTACATTTAAAATTAACAACTGATTTAGCGGATATCTACTTCTATCTAGTAAATACTGGATGAAAACAGTTGAAGAAATTAGAAGTGGGTTAAAATGAAATTGCTAATAGTTAGAATATTTCTTTGAATAGTTAACTAATTGGAGAGAATGAATTTAACTCCATGAGTTCTCTACCGATTCCACTCCTGATCTGTCAATTAGGAGGAGTTGAAAATGAGTTGAAGTTATGTGCCCCCAAGATGACTGGGTCTGTTTCTGGTGAAGGTTGGACCTGTACAAGTCCAGTGAGTTGCACCTGAGTTCAAATGGAACCAGCATTGTTGTCAGGGGTTTGCTAGTGCTGTTGGTGGATGTTTAAGTTAATCTGGCAGGGGAATTAGATGCCGAGCGGAGGTACAGTAGGTGGTGAAACACAGATTAAAAATAGAAGGAAAAACAAGTGGGTCTGGAAGGCAGAGTGCATATATTCAAGTTCAGGCACAAGGGAGCACAGCAAGGACACATGGCATTTATTTTAATGCAAGGAGTCTTGCAAGTGAGGCAGTTAAGTTAGGGCACATTAACACATGGGATTGCTTTCAGGGAGACATCATTGAGGAAGAGACAGAAGTCACAGCTCAATATTCCAAATCTTAAGGAAAGACAGGGAGGCATGTAAAAGAGGAGATGGTGAACCAGTATTGACCAAGGAGACAATTATGACAGTATGGACAGATGATATCTTACGTAGTTCCTCAACTGAAGCCACATAAGCAGAACTTAGAAACAAAAAGAAAGCAATCATATCGTTGGGAGTGTAGTAGAGATCTCCACATGGTCAGGGAGAGATAGAAGGGCAGATATGTAGGCAAATTTCAGAGAAGCATAAAATTAATAATAGGTTTAACCTTCCCCAGAATTAACTGGGATAGTTAAAGTGTGAAAGGCTTAGAAGCACTGAAATTCTTAAAATCTATCCAGAAGAGTTTTTTAGGCCAGTACATATGAGAGAGGGTGGTGCTCAAATCTAATTTTGGGAAATGAAGCCAGGCAAACTGTAGATGTGTCAATGGGAGAGCATTGTGGTGATAGTGACCATAAATCAGTAAGATTTAAGGTGGTCATGGAAGGTCACATTAGAGGGTAAATCATGTTTAGCATTACACCATAAAGATGGCACCTATGACAGTGCATCAGTCCTCTTCAGTTCTGTACTAGGAATGTCAGCCTAGGCCTTTGTGCTGAAGTCTTTGGAGCAGGGCTTCATCCCGCACCCTTATGACTTGGAGATGAGAGTTTTATGTTTTGTTTGGTCATGACAGACACTTAGATATGAAGAAAGCTGATGACTTGAACTGTGGCCAACACATTGTCAGATGGTGTAAATATCTCCCTTTCCCTCTGTCTTTGCAGACACTTCTGCTATTCCCAACCTGGGAGAGCTAAATGCTTCTTCCATTCCAGCTTCTGATTGGCACCAACTCCTTGGTGTTCCATGGGTTTGGGCACCCTCTTTAAAAACCTAGCCGTGCCTGATCCTGTCCCAATGCAGTATCTATTTGAAAACATTGGCTGACTTCCCACTCCAATTAGCAAACTCTTCTGAAGCACAGAAAAAAATATCCAAACAATGTATAATAAATTCTGGAATGAATCACTTTTTTTCTTCCCCAGGAATGACCTAGAATACTTGCTGTGATGATCTCTTGTTTTAAAATGGCAGATTGTGATCCTGTTGGACTTTTTTCAGTAACACGTTTATCTCGGCTTGCTCCTAATTTTGTTCAGTCATCAATCCTGTGCTCACTAACCTTTGACTCCTGGTCCACAATTTTAAATTTCTTACTCTTGTCTTCTTTCAAGTGCTCCACCCAAAACTGCATCTCTCTAATCTCCATCCAAACAGCCTGATCTCTTCCAATTGTAACCTCTTGAATATTTGCAATTTTAGTTGATCTAACTTTCATGGAAGTGTCTTCAACTGTGAGGCCCTAAGTCTTGGAATTCTCAAACCAGTTCTCCCCTGCTCGCGCTCTTGCACGCTTGCTGTCTCTTGCGTGCTCTCTCACTTTCTCTCTCCCCTCCACCTTCCCTCCCTTTAAGATTCTGCTTACAACCTACCTCTTTGACAGAGTTTTTGGTCACTCTTCTGAAGTGCAATTTAGAATGTTTACTACGTTAAAGGTACTATATAAAAGCAAGCTGTTGCTTCGCCTCAGCAATTTTTATTTCTAATTTGGGAGACAGAGAGAGAGATACCTAAGCCTGGATTTTAAGCAATGATGTTTTTTTCCTCAGTTTCCTAGATATGCAAACGTGACTTCAGAAACAGGTACAAATGTAAAATGGTAGCAGTCTTGAAAGCTAATATTTAGTTGTGATCCCCTGTACTGGTTCACTTGCCTGAAAGGTTGAGAAATTCTGTGCAGCATTTTCCTTATTGGCCCTGGTTTATTTTTCTTTTCCTGTTGCCTCTCCAGAAGATGAGGTGGTAGTGTCTGGTCATGACAGTCTAGACATTGTGATCTGAGGCTTGATGGAGCAGCTGGCCTTTTCCTGTCTGATACTTTCGTGTGTTTATGATCTTTATGACTCATTTCTGCAGTTGTACAACAGGGCAACTATGTTCAACTTTAGAGAACATGGTTAGACCACATACTTGGGAGCTCTGATCTCCATATTTATAATAAGGATGTGAAGTCGGTTGAGGACGTGCAAATAAGGAGGTGGATATACCAGAAATGAAAAGTTATAAGAAAAATCTGAACAACCTGGGACTCTCTTCTCCCCACAAAGAAAAAAACTGATCAGGTGACCTGATAAAGATGTTTAAAATTGCAGAGTCATTTGATAATGCATAGTTGGCTTCCTGTAAAATAATTTTCAGCTTCCTACTTTACTGAGTATTCATATTCATTTTCTCTCCCCAAGTACACATTTTATAATTTACATGGCTTGTTCTCCAAAAGCCAATGTTGGTTTGCACAATTATTTAAAATATAAGATCAATTTTCAGCAGAAACCATTTGCCCCCAATAAAACCAGTGAAATGTCATCCATAAATTCAGTGTCTGTATTTTGAAATCAAAAGCCACAGAAGAAGTGATCGGAATGTCAAAACGAGCCTGCTCCCTCTTGTTTTTATCTAATTAATTCTCATGATGCACATGTAACTGTCAGAGTTAGGGTTTATTGCTCATCCCTTGAGGAGACGGTGAACCATCCTCCTGTTCACATCGACTGACTGGCCTGTTGGGTTAATACAGAGGATAGACAGCAGTCAAATGTACTGTTGGGCTGGAGTTCCCTAAAGAACATGTGATTTTAAAAAGAAAGTGAACTGAAGTTCTCAAACTGCTATGATTTGGTATTTGATTGCATGTTCTGTTTTATTAATCTAGACTTTTGATACTCCTGTAACATAATCTCTGGTTTGCAATGAAGCATAATGTAACATAGATGCTGTAGATAAGACAGCAAAGTAAAGCAACAAAAGATCAAATTGCATCAATTCTGTACAACAATAATTTTCTCACTAACAATACCATAACTTGCAATGCATAACTTGCCAGTTACAGAATGGCAGACTTCTGCAATCATATACCAGAAACAGTTTGTGTATCATTTCTCCATCTCTTCTCTGCTACTCTCCCAAGTTCTGTCTTATCTCCCCTTGGATGTTACAAACCATTCCCTGAGCACTGGTAACCTTCTAGCCTAGTTAGATTTTCCATTCTTGGCTGTGTGGGTGGTGTTGGTACTGTGACCAGTGACTGAAGGCAGAGTATCGGAAAGGCCTGACTGCTCCATATATTCCCCACTTTAGCAATTAATCGTCTTCCCCATCTTACCCCAGCTCCTTCTCTCTCAACTCCCTTCAATCCAGAGAATGCTGAAAGCAGCATAGTATCAGCTAACTCAAAATAGCCATTAAGCCTGGGATCTTCCAGCTTATTTCCCTACTGGGCAATGTGCTTATCAGCTGAACCATAGATAGGAAATAAATGTTTGTGTGCCCCATCTCTGACACTTGAGAATGGAATCTAGGCTGGTACTTCATTGCATTACTGAGAGGGCATTTTGCTATCAGAATTGCTGATTTTTTGATGACAAATGAAAATTAAATTGCCTAAAAAATGGCATAGTCATGTTGTCTTGTTATTTTTGTAGGTGTACAGAATTATATATTTATTAAGCTTACCCGACTTTTTTTTGAACAGCAAAATGGCAGTTGAAGAAAATGACTGTGGCCGGATTGTTATTGCTGTTAGGAGGAATGTATATTTAACAAGATGGCATTAATGCACAAGACCAAATATATATGTTACACAGTCCAATAAAGAACATAACTTGTAATATACACAGATTAATAAGCGTAAAAGCTTAGCTAAGCTTACAAAGGGATCTTGATAAATTGGGCCAATGGGCTGAGGAATGGCAAATTGAGTTTAATTTGGATAAATGCGAATTGTTGCATTTTGGTAGGATGAATGACATTAGAACTTAAATGGGAGGACCCTGGGGAGTATTGTCAAACAGAGACATCCAGGGGTTCAGGTACATAGTTCTTTGAAAGTTGCATCACAGGTGCACAGAGTGGTAAAGAGGGCATTTAACACACTTGGAACATAAAACTGTACGGCATAGAAATGGACCCTTTTGCCCACAATGTTGTGCTAAAAATGATGCTAAATTAAACTAATCCCTTCTGCCTGCCATTGGTCCATATCACTCTATTTATGTGCTTATCTAGAAGTTCCTTAAACGCTCCTATCATATCTAACTCCACCACCACCCCGACAGTGTGTTCCATACTCCTACCCTTTCTGTGTTTAAAAATAAACCACCTGCCCCTCGCATGTCCTTTGTGCTCTCTCTCTCTCTCTCAAACTCTCATGCACTCATACCATTCCCTCTAGTTTAGACATTTCTACCCTGAGTGAAAGATTCGGACCGTCCTAATCAAGTCCATCTCTCAGCCTTCACCATTCCAGAGAAAACAACCCAAGTTTTTCTAGCCTCTCCTTTATAGCTTATACCATCTAATCCAGGCAGCATCCTGGTAAATCTCTTCTGCAGCCTCCTCAAGGCCTCGACATTCTTCCTGTTATGTGGCAACCAGAATTGAATACAGTATTCTGAGGCCTAACCAGGGTCTTGTGAAGCTGCAACATGGCATCATGACTCTTGTCCTCAGTTCCCCAAGCAATAAAGGCAAGCATGCCATATGCCTTCTTCACCACCCTATCCACTTGTGTGGCCACTTTCAGGGAGGACGGGCTTGAACCCTAAGATCCTTCTGTACGCCAATGCTGTTCAGGGTCCTGCCATTTTCCTTAAGATCTGATCTCCCAAAGTGCAGCACCTCATACTTAGCCGGATTAAACTCCATCTGCCATTTCTCCACCCTTATCTGTAACTGATCTGTATCCCGCTGTATCCTTTGACAACCTTCTACACTATTCAAAACTCTATTCATCTTACTATCATCTGCAAACTTACTAATATATAGTTTATGTATTATCACATGCAGCAGAGGTCCCAGTACGGATCCCTGTGGAACACCACAAGTCATGGACCTCCACCCTGAAAAACAACCTTCCACCACTCTCTGCCTTCTATGGTCAAGCCAATTCTGAATCCACGAGGCCAAGTCACCATGGATCCCATGCATCTTAATCTTCTAGATGTGCCTACCACGAGGGACCTTGTTGAAAGCCTTACTAAAATCCATGTAAACAACATTCATTGCTCTACTCTCATCAATCACTTTCGTCACCTCCTTGAAAAATTAATTTAAGTTATCAAGACGACCTACCCTGCACAAAGCCAAGCTGACTGTTCCTAATTAGGCCATGCTTTTCCAAATGCACATAAATCCTATCCCAAAGCATTCTCTCCAATAGCTTCCCAACCACCAATGTGAGACTCGCTGGTGTACAGTTTTCAGGATTATCCCTATTTCCTTTCTTGAACAGAGGAACAACATTGCCTTCATTGTTCAGAGCATTGCATATAGGAGTTGGAATGTCATGCTGTGGTTGTACAGGATGTTGGTGGGGCCAGTTTTGGAGTACTGCATTCTGTTCTGGCTGCCCTGTTATAGGAAGGATATTATTAAATTGGAAAAAAAAACAAAGTTGCTGCAAAAGCTCAGAAGGTCTGGCAGCATCTGTGAAGAACAAAACAGAGTTAATGTTTAGGGTCCAGTGACCCTTCCTCAGTGTGTATTAGTAAATTGGAGAGGGTTCAGAAAAGATTTACAAGGATATTACTTGGACTGGATGGTTTAAGTTATAAGAAGAGGCAGGATAGACTGGGACTTTTTTACTGGAGGTTGTGAGGGGTGACCTCAGAGGTTTGTAAAATCACAGGAGGCATGGATAAGTTGAGTAGCAAAGGTTTCTCCCCCCTAGAGGAGGGAAGTTCAAGATTAGAGGGCATAATTTTAAGGTTAGAGGGGAAAGATTTAAAAGGGACCTGAGGGGCAGTGTTTTCACTCAGAGGGTGATTTGTATTTGGAGTGAACTGTTAGAGGAAGTGATAGATGCAGGTACCTTTACAACATTTAAAAGACATTTGGACAAGTACATGAATAGGAAATAGACTGGCTTCTGATTTGTGAACAATTTGAAACAATTCTTGTGTCAGGAGGTTGTGATTTTTGAACTGGACTCCAGATGCTAGAGCACCTAATCTGGATTGACACATTAGTACAATGCTGAGGGAGCGTCGCAGGTGCCATCATCCAGAGGGACGTTAAACCGAGCTCTCACCCTCCGCCAGCCACAGTGGTGGGTGGTTGTTAAAGATCTTGAGGTGGAGGTGGGGGTGGTTTGAAAGAGACTAGGAGTTTAATTGATGGATTGCTTCTCACCCTCCCCCCACCAATACCAAAATCAGAAAACTTGTTGCTGCATTTGGAATGGCAATTTCATTTCCCACTGAATAGTCCCTACCTTTCGCTTTTTATATCAGGTGGGTAAATGACGCGGAGCAGGATGGTGTGAGTTACGGTCAAGGTTATGATGTGTTTAAAATGAGGCTAGTACTTGAAAATAAAATGCAAAGTGGCCACTTTGTAAATTTGTTGCAGTTTACCTTTTTGAAGAAAATGGTAACAATTTCTCTGTGGTATAAACATCTGGAACAACAGCGTGATGAAATCATTAACTATTTGCCAGACAGTGAAATTGTGAAGCAGCTCCTACACCAGCCTGACCCAGTGGTGAAATAACTAACCAACTCTCATAGCCAACTTCATCATGTTGTCTAACCATCTCTCCCACTCAAGAGGCTTGGTCGAGATTTCATTGACTGGGAGCTGCTTAGTGATTTCACCGAGTTGCTCAGTCTGGTTGAGAGAGCTGGTTAATAAGTTTACACCAAGGAAAATATGTTGCAACTTACCTCTTGGTTGGTTGGTGGGTGGTGGGGGGGATGGGAAATGGGTAATGTGATGGCCACTAACCTGTTCAGTGAAATTGCTAATCAATTCTCTCACTAAACACAACCCAACCAATGAAATTGCTGTAATTCCTTACTGTTCATCCAGAACATTTCTGGAACTCGTTGCTGATTACTTGCAAAGTTTGAACCTTAGGCTTATGCGTTTGTACAAGATCTCAAACATCAGTGAACAAATTAAACTGACTGATTCATCTACTCTCCTTTGAATCAAGATTTTTTTTATTTCTGTTTGAAAATAGCAAAGACAGTTTCCCCACAGGCTGCTTAAAGATTGTGGGCAGCCAGAGAAACAGATGTTGGAGCCTCAATCCTGGGACAGCAGTTGTTCTGCGTGCCTTTCTTTAAAAAAAGTTCCTTTTACTACTGTCCCTCAACCAATGTAAAGCTAGCCAGAACCAAAACTGAAAAGTGCTGGAAATACACAATGAGTCTCTCCATTGCTCGGGAGAGAATTGACAAGTTTACACATCGAGTGCCAACTTTGTTAGAACTGAGAGCTTTGTCAAAGGGTCAACACCAAAAATATGAATGAACCCTGAAGTAATTAATAGTTTTTCAACCCCAAGTCTGAATTTGATTTCCCCATTCTAAACTTTCTCTGCGTGGAGAAGGATTTTGTCCTGAGATCATTATACTAAACATCATATCATACTTTCCAGTAAACAGAAAACTTGATCTTGCTTTGAATTTTTACAATATTTTTAAGGGGACAAATTACAAGTTGTCTTTGGCTAAGTTTCTATCCCTTTGGAATTTGATTCCTTGGTGGAAGGCGGTTTAAAAATTGACAGGAATGCAAAAAAAAATGTGTGAAAGAAACTGGGATTGAAATAATAAAATTCTTCCCAAACTGTGTTTACAAGTTTGAGAGCCGAACAAAGAATTTGACTTGATACCAGCTAATCAGCTGCTGAAGCCCACATCTATGCCTTTCTACCTTTGTGCACAGATTCCAATATTCTACAACTCTCCTGGTTGGCCTCCCATCTGTCATCCTCCTCAAAACTGAGGTCATCCAAAATCCTGCTCATACCCTAACTAGTTGAAAATAGCATTCACCCATCACTTGGTACCCACTGACCTGCCCCAGCTCCCAGTCTGACAACACAAGGATTTTAAACTATACATCGGTCCATGCACTTGCACCTCCCTTTCTCTGCAATGTCCCACTGTTTGAGAAATCTACACTGACCTCTCACCTAGACTAAATTTCAATTGCTGTACTGCACATGGCCATGTCTGTAGTTGCTACGGTCCTAAGCTCTGCAACTGCATCCTTAAACTTCTCCCTCTCAGCCTTCTTCTGAAAATCTACTGCTTGGTCACCTACTTTTATACTTGCATTTATGACAATTCTGGTCTAAAACCACCTCCTCTAAAATTTCTGATGAAGGGTCTAGGCCCGAAACGTCAGCCTTCCTGCTCCTCTGATGCTGCTTGGCCTGCTGTGTTCATCCAGCTCTACACCTTGTTATCTCGGATTCTCCAGCATCTGCAGTTCCTATTATCTCCTCTAAAATGCCTTGGGATGCTTTGCTTTGTTAAAGGTATTAAATAAATGCATGATTTTGTTGCTGTTGATAAAGGCCAGGGATTAGGGTCATTCTGATACAGTGCAGCAGGAGGCAGATGAGAATGTTTTTACTCCTAAGGGTTGTGTGACTTTGCAACCATGCCTCACAAGGAGGTGGAGGTGGGGTCATTGAATAATTTTTAAGCTGAAGGTAGGTAGGTAGGTAGGTTTAAGTTGGCAGGGGAATTAACAGTTATCGGGATAGATGGGAATTTAAAAAGTAAACAAATCAGGCATGACCTTCTTGAATGATGGAGCAGCATTCAAGCACTGAATGGCTTACTTCTGCTCCCAGTTCATATTTTCTTATGTAGCCAATCATGTGTAGTGGGTGCTGGCGTGTTGCAGAAAAAAAACTGCAGTCCTTGCTGTTTTTACAATATCAGGTTTGCTACTAAATTACTTAGCTTTGATACCAGAAACTAAATTCTTTGACCTTGATGAATATGCAATAAAAATGTCAAAAATAGCTTTGTATTCTTAAATGTACTTTTTTTTTTTAGTCACAGCTTTTGAATTTCAAATCTTATACATTGGTGAATTGTGGTTCTCTAATATTCCCCACATTCTTCAGATCAGGTTACTCTTTCTAATATTCTGCCCATGTATAATAGATGGGGGCTAGAAGTAAAGTGCTACAAAAAGCTGAAGTGCTATCGAGTGATTTGTGTTCAGCTTCAACTAGAATCCTTCATACACTTGCATACACACTTAAGTATGTGGTTTTGTGGAAACAACTGAAAAGATTGTAACAGGCTGGGCAGACCCCTGCATTTATGGGCTTTTCTTGTTATCCATTCTTAAAAATTGAAGTTGAAGATGACAGAGTTGGAGTTCCAATAATTACTATCTACACTCAGTACAACAAAAATATCCCCATACAACTCCCCCATAATTAGGAGCAAGAGGAGGCTGTTTAGACCTTCTAGAATGCTGATTTAATGAGACCATTGCTCATTTATACCTTAAAACAAGCTATTCACCTTGGTTCCTTAACCTTAATGCCCTTGTATAACAAAAGAGGGACACTTTTAATTCGTTCACAAGTTCTGGGTATCACTGACTAAGCCAGCAATTATTGCCCATCCCCAATTGTCTCTAAGAAGTTGGTGGTGAGCTACCTTTTTGAATTACTGCAGCCTCTCTGGTGTATGTCCAACCACACAACTCTTTGCTGGGGAGTGCCAGGATTTTGACACAGTGAAAGCGAAGGAATGGCATATGTTCCAAAGTCACGATGGTGAGTTGCAGGTGGTGATGTTCCCATGCATTAGCTGCCTTTGTCCTTGTAAGTGGGAGAGTTTGTGGGTTTGGAAGATGCTGTCAAAGGCGTCTTGGTGAATTTCTACAGTGCATCTTACAGATGGCACACACAGCTGGCACTATGCATTGATGGCGAGAAGAGTGAACGTTGAAAGTGGTGGATGCAGTACCTGTCAAGTGGGCTGCTTTGCCCTGAATAATGTTGAACTTCTTGACTGTTTTTTGGACCTGTGCCAATTCAGATAAGTGGAGAATATTTCATCACACTCCTGACTTGTGCCTTGTGCTTGGTAGATCGCATGTTTTTGTTTTCTTTATTCATTCACAGGATGAGGGCATTGCTGGGTAGGCCAGCATTTATTGTCCATCCCTAATTGCCTAGAGGACAGTTCAGAGTCAAACAAATTGCTGTGGGTCTGGAGTCACATGGAGGCCAGACCAGGTAAGAAAGGCAGTTTCCTTCCCTAAAGGACATTAGTGAACCAGATGGGTTTTTCCTGACAATCGACAGTGGATTCATAGTCATCACTAGATTCTTAATTCCAGATATTCGTTGAACTCAAATTCCACCTTTGCTGTGGCGGGATTCGAACCTGGATCCCCAGAACATTATCTGGGTCTCTGAATTAACAGACCAACGATAGTACCACTAGGCCATCGCGTCCCCCAACATTAAGGAGACAACGAAAGAGTTACTCATCACAGAATTCCTAGCATCTGACTTGCTCTTGTAGGCAGCGGTAACCCCAAGATGCTGATAATGGGACATTCAGCAGTGGTAATACAATTTAGTGACAAGGAGAGATGGTTGAATTCTCTCATTGTATGTAGTCATTGCCCAGCAGTTGTGCAGTGCAAATGTTAGGTATATCCAGATAGGTGATAACTGGAATTGTCCAGTTTTTGTGGCACGTGGGCACAGGCTGTTTCAGTATCTGAGGAGTCACAAATCATGTCAAACACCTTGCAATGAAGATCCCCACTTCTGACCTTTTAACAGTGGCAAGATCATTGATGAAGCTCATCTCGTCTCTAGAACACCCCATCCAATGCACATGTGTGCTCACTCATGTACTTGCACACTCTCTCTGTGTGTCTCTCTCTTCCACCTCCCATCTCTGTCTCTCTCCCCCTCCCTCCCCCGTCTCTCTCTCTTTTCTGCCTCCCTGTCCCCATCACCATCACCACTACCACCACCACCACCATCTCACCCATTAATTTACGAACAGCAGATTATGTAATGTTGATTGCGAGATAGATATTGACCAGGACACTGAGGTAATGCCCTCGTCCTTCTTCAAAACAGTTCCGTGAGATTATTGATGTGTACTTGAGAGAGAACAGGAAGCCCTGATTTAACATCTCTTCTAAAACTTGGCAACTCATAGAATCCCCACAGTGTGGAAAGAGGGCATTTGGCCCATCGAGTCTGCATTGACCTTCCGAAGAGCATCCCACCCAGCCCCAGACCCCCACCCTATCCCATAACTCCTCATTAGCCATGGCTAATCCACTTAACCTGCACACCCCTGAACACTGCAGGCAATTTAGCATGGCCAACCCACCTAGCCTGCACATCTTTGGACTGTAGGAGGAAACTGGAGCAACTGGAGGAAACCCACGCAGACACTGGGAGAATCTGAAAACTCCACACAAACAGTCGCGCAAGGGTGAAGTGGAGCATGGGTTCCTAGCACTGTGAGGCAGCAATGCTAACCACTGAGCCACCATGCTGCCCACTAAAATCAAATTTTAAGGAAATTCCAGTGCAGCATTCCCTCAGTACTGCATTATAGTACCAACTTTGAACTCAGATCTGGGGTAGGACGTGAAATCAACAATGTTCTTTCTTAGTTGCGAAAATGTGACCAACTGGACCACAACTAGTGTTCATTTATGCCCCTTTGTTCTGGATTCATTCATTTGAGAATTACTTTCTCCACATGCAAAGTCTATATCAGCTCCCCTCTCTAGAAAAGATAAGACTTGATTGAAGTTCATCCTGTTACTTAACTCAACATTCAGTGTATACTAAATGTGACACTGCCTTCAAACTACATGCAAGCACTTGCTAATAAGCTGCTGACTTTAAAAGAGACATGTTCCCATATGCCTGTAAAGAGCTTCACTTTACCCCACAGGTTCAGATTACTCACTGCAGCATAATACATGAGAGTCTTACTCAAAGTTTGGCATGATTGATCAGAACAAGCCATTTTTGGTATTGTATTTCCTATCTGGGTTGTCTGGGTAGTGACATTACAGCAAAACATTCGTTAAAGCAGTGATCTTGTCAACTTAGATCACAAAGCTACAAGCTGATCTCAAGGTTTAGAGTTGTGTGGTAAGACTACAATGATGTGGACTTCCCAGCTTGTGAAAGAGAATGAAGAGTGATATTGAAGGAATTAACATAATTTCATTTTGAAACTGGCTTTGAACTAAATTATCACTAGGATAAAAGGAGGCTGTTTGATCCAACATTCTTGTGCTGGCTGTCTAGAAGAGCTAACTTAGTGCCTGTCTCCCCTCTTTTCCCATCCTTTTGTTTTCAACTATATAGCTAATTCCCTTTTTAAAGTTAGTACTGAATCTGTATCTATTGCTCTTGCAGATTATCATGACTGCTCAGTGAAAATATTTTCATCTTTCTTGTTCCTGTCACACATTTCTGCAAGATCTGTGTTTTCTGTGTTTTACCAATCCTCTTATTAGTTTCTCCTTATTTTTTCTATGGAAGCTCTTCAATGGACATGTTCAAAATCAAGAATTTTCCCTTATATCTTGCTTCAAAGAGAATAATCCCACCATTTCCTGTCTTTGCATGTAACTGAAATCCCACCTCCTTGGTACTATTCTGGTAAATCTCATCTGCATTATTCCTATAGCAGAGCTTTCCAGGGCAGAGAATTCCAAGGACATTTGACCTTTTTAATGCAGAATTTCCTTCTTAGCTTAGTCATAAAAGGCTAAACCCTTAGTCTCAGACTTTGACACCATGGACCACTCAGCTAGAGGTAACATATTCACTCCGTGTCTACTCTACCAGATCCAAATTTTATGTTTTAGTTCGATCATCTCTCATTGACTTGATACCCAGGAAATAAAAGCCTAGTCAACACTACTGTCCATCCAGACAATTGGTTATGTTCCCTCTAGTGTGGGTATGTAGTCCTTTTGGTATAGAAATCAAAATTGCACACAGTCATCCACTGCTTGCCAGTTTTTGTAAGACTTCTTTACTCTTTTTTATTCCAATGCTTTGTAACAAAATCCAACTCACCATTTGTCTTCCTAATTGCTGACTGTGCCTGCACGTTAATGTTAACGTTATGATCATAAACAGGGACATTCAGACATTTCCCAGTCTCTCTCCATTCAAAAACAGAGTCATACAGCGTGGAAACAGGCCCTTTGGCCCAACTTGTCCGTGCCAACCAGGTTTCCTAGACTGAACTATTTTAATTTGCCTATGTTTGGCCCATATCCCTCTAAGCCTTTCCTATCCATGTTGTACCCAAATGTCTTTTTAAATGTTATAATTGTACCCACCTCTACCACTTCCTGTGGCAGTCCGTTCGATACACACACCACCCTGTGAGTGAAAAAGTTGCCCCTCAGCCTTTTTTTTTAAACAGAAGTGGATAACTTTGCACTTCACATTGTATGTCATCTGCTATGTTCTTGTCCACTTTTCAGCCTGCCTGTACTCTTCTGTGGTCTTTTTTCAACCTATAGCAGAGGCCCAAGTTCTGATCCTAATGGTGCCCCTTCATAGCAGCTTGCCAAACTGAAAGTGTCCCATTCATTCCTGCAATCTGTTTTCTGTCCATTAACTAATCCTCATTCTTGTTCGTTTATTACTTGCAAATCTCCTGAGCCCTCATTTTGTGCAGTAAGATGTCATTGGTCTAAACTAGTAAAAGACAAATTTAGAACTGATAAGTTTTTCATAAATGCACAAGTGGAATTCCCAACAGAAGAATGGAGACAATAACAGTCGTTCAAGAATCACATCATGAAGCAGCAGCAGAGGAGCAAAATGTTTAGGATTTTGCCGAATGGGTGAATCGTGATGAGCTAAACAACTTCCATCATCTGCAATTTTGTTGAAAAGACATTATCCAAAAGATACCACCTCTGTCAGTGCACTCCTCCATCAGTACTGCCATCGTTGACAGCACAGACCTTCCTGTCTCCTGCGTTGGCATGTTAACTTGGACTATGGGCTCAGGTCTCTGGAGTAGGAATTGCATCCATGATAGTAGGAACTGCAGATGCTGGAGAATCTGAGATAACAAGGTGTAGAGCTGGATGAACACAGCAGGCCGAGGAGCAGGAAGGCTGACGTTTCGGGCCTAGACCCTTCTTCAGAAAATGGAAAATACTTCATTTTCTGAAGAAGGTTCTCGGCCTGAAATGTCAGCCTTCCTGCTCCTCTGCTGCTTGACCTGCTGTGTTCATCCAGCTCTACACCTTGTTATCATTGAATCCATGTTGTTTTGTTTCAGGATTTTATATCCAGGTGACCAAGCTCAAAGAGCTAATGAACACAGTGGATCATTTCAGTAATATAGCAGCATCTGTGAAGTGACTGGGGAGTTTGGTTGCCATCTTGACATTTTGCTTTGATTGTTGTGCATTCATAGCTTTTTTTGTGTGACTCCTGTTGTGCAAGTTTCTCCCTTGCCTTGTCCTTTCTGTCTTTGTAACAGGAGGGAGAAAGCTGGATTTCCTTCTGGAGTAGAGAGCGTGAGAAATAAACAGCTGCTGTGCTTTGCCTTCGCAACAGCTGTTGGGCCACATGCTGTGAATTCAGAACATAAGTTGCATCTTGAAAAAACATTAACTGTCTTAGTGGCTCCTAACACTTTCAGAAAGAAACTCTGGACATGTATTCTTAAAGGAAAGATTGAATAGCCTTCTTACCAGATTCATCAGTCACTTCTTAAGTAATGATCATCACTGACATTTCCTCCTTTGTTATGGTGCTACTATTTAACTTGTTTAAAGCAAACATGTGTAAAATGTTGCAAGTTTATTTTTCATTTCTACCGTTCTCCCACTCCTGTCATGCTCCTCCCACCATTACTCCTTCTGAATCCCCAGCATAATCAAAATTAAAGGGGAGCTTGTTTAAGCACTGAATGTTGTTAGACTGCTTTTTGAAAATTTCAGTCTTGGAAAATAGGCGTGGCTGACAATGGCTGCATTTATTTTCTAGCCCTTATTGTCCTTGAGAAGTGGGCCACCCTCTTCAACCACTAGTCCATGTCACTTAAGTACACCCATAATCCTATTAGGGAGGGAGTTCCAGGATTTGGTGCCAGGTACAATGAAGGAACAGCAATGTAGATCCATGTAAGGATAGTGTGTGACTAAGGCAGAAACTTGCATGTGCTGGTCCACCCACGAACCTTATTGTTCTGGGATTTAAGAACTGAGTGTTTGATAATATCAACTATGTAAGTTTGTCCAGAACTGCAGAACCACAGGATAATGCCTGCACTCAATTGGGGAAATTCAAAACTGATCTGTGGAAACGATATTTTAGTACGCAAATGCCAATCCATGAAACAGGCTGCGAAAGGAAATGGTGAGAAAGTCATAATAGATTTATTTCTGGAAATGTTATTTTGGTATATAGTATATGAGCAATTTTAGATATGGCATTTGTAACATTAACATTATATAGACTGTTAAAACACTGAGACAGGCCATTTGACACAGTCTGTGCTGGTATTTGTGTTCTGAATGAGCCTCCTCTCACTTCAGTTCACCCAATCAGCATAGCCTTCCATTTATTCTAAAGGTGGAATTCCAATCAAAGGCACAGTTGCCAGCAGTCGAACAATGTAAATTAGGAATGTACAAGAGAAAAAAAAAATTGGAAGAGTGCAGAGATTTTGCAAATTGTTGGGGCTTGAGGAGATTGGAATTACACAGATAGGTAGGGGTGAGACCAGGGAGGAATTTGCACACACAGGAGTTTTAAATCTAGGTGTTGCTGGGCCAGGAGCCAATGTAGGACAGGTGAGCTCTGATGAAGAGTCAGTAGACTTGAAACGTTAGTTTGCTCTCTGTCCAGGGATTCTGTTTGACTTGCTGTGATCTCCAGCATTTGCTGTTTTCAGTGCAGATTGCAACATATGCAGTAATTTGCTCCTACAGTAATAAAGGGTCGTTGGGTGAATGGAACTTGGTGTGAGTTAGGATACAGGCAGCAAATTGTTTGAATGAGTTCAAGTTTATGAAAAGAGTGATGTGGGAAGCCTGTCAGGAGTGTGTTAGATTAGTTAAATATCAAGGTGATAAATGCTTAAGTGTGGGTTTCTGCAACAGATAGGTTGAGGCAGTTGCAGACTTGGGTGATATTAGAGAAGTGACTATGCAGTCGTCTTGATGGAGCATTGAAGTTTGTACATACAGATTAAATTAATTAAATTGTATAATATTAAATAAATAGATACAGATCATTGTAGTTTGAAGCTCCTTGAATACCGCACAGGCTATGCAAGGAAGAAATCGCATTTAGGTTTTCTCCTGCTGTAATGCAGACTTGATGGCAAGTTTATAGAGCTGGATTTAAATTCTTTCTGCTCATATAATAGGTATTTTGCAAAGAAAATTGGGCACCATATCCAAAGAAGACGACAATTTGTACATTGTATTATACTTGGGTGATAAGAAATATTAAACAAGATGTGTACTGCTGACCTTGTCATAGAACAGTGTGTCCTGTGATGAATAATTTTAAGAATTTCAGCCATGGCAATACATAGGAAGTAGGTCAATAAAAGCAATTTATTGCATATTGAACAAGTGTGGATACGTGACTTTAAATTGCTATTCTAGTGGCATGAGGCCTCCTGTTCTTTTCACCAAACCTACAGCACAGAGACAAACCATTTGACCCAACAGATCAATACAGGCAGTTTTATTCCACAGGAGCCTCATCTAGTCATCTCATTCCATCAGAATATACTACTGCTTCTGTCTCGCTTGTGTTTATCTAAATTTCCCTTAAATTGCATCTGTGCTATTTGCCTCACCCACTCCTGTTTTTCCTGAAATGCCTTTTTGAAGCTAGTAGTGACTCATACATTTATGGTCCTAGCTACTGTCAGTTTTGCAAGTGGAAGCATTCTTTTGGGAAAAACGTATTAAGTACATAATTTTGGAAACATCTTTGACCGAAGTAAATCGAAGGCCCCACCTGTAATCTCGGGTAGATTTATAAGATTCTATGGAATTTATGAATACTGTAAAACGAGTGCTTGCTGACTAATTTTGTGATAGATGTGTATATTTTACGCTGAGTAGGTCTTCAGTCCATAGCTTGAGAGGACAGTGTAGGACAGTAAATGTAAACAACAACATAAATTCATAAAACACTTCCAGCGTTTGTAAAAACTCCTGAGAAAATGGGCTAAGAGACAGGAATGGACGACTCGTAGGTTTGATCGAAAGTTAGATTGAAGAGACAATTCTTCAAGGGAGGTGGAAGGGTTTAAGGGGCAAGTCAGAAAGAGTAACATTAACCAATATCACTAAAAGCAAATTATATGAAGGTTATTACATTGCTGTTTGTGGAATCTTGCTGTGCTCAAATTGAACATCATGTTTTCTACTTTACAACAATGTCTGCACCTCAAACATAATTACTTAGCTGTAAAGCTCGGAACATCCTGTGATTGTGAAAGGCACACTAAAGATTCTAATCTATCTTTTATTGTTTACCTTTCCAACATATTCAAGTCCTGTGTAATCTCCCGTTGCACTTAGTGAGTATGTGGAAATGCGGCTTATGTATCAGTAACACTGACTTAGCCTTGGACTGTTAAAATAACCAAATTCGTCCTGGGCTGGGTTTTCCTATCACTGGCACCATTGACTAAAGTAATATTGCGGTATGCAGGGAAATGGTTTGTCTGTCGTTCCATGCTGTCAGCTAATCTCTGCCACTTGTTTCAATGTCCAGGAGGAATTTGCTGTGGGTTCCCTACTCTCATATAATGAGCATGTCTGTGCAAACTTTTGTATTGTTCTCCAAGTATTATTTGTATCTGTATCTGTCTCTCTCAATCTCTTTACCCATCTTCCTAATTCTCAAATATAGTTGGATGCAACCTTCATTTCTGCAGCACTTTTGACATTGTGCAACAGAGTGAGATAATTTACGAACAGGACTAGAGAGGGGGGTTGGGAGGGAACAAACAAAACTGGGGGAGAAGAGCTGTGAGCAAGGCTGTCTGATATAGAGGTAGGTTCAAGAAGGCCATAGTAGGGTTCTTAAAGCCAAGTTCAAATAAATTAAATCAATCTGCTGGGAATGGGAGGCTGGTGGAGGTTGTTGAGAGGACAAACGGCGGGGGGGTGGGGGAGGGTGGTCTAAGATGAGATGTCGAGTGGAAAGCGGTTCAAGAATTTGAGATATTGGAGATGATGAAGCTCCTTTAGAATGATGGAATGATTCAGAATGAGGCCATTTGGCCAATCATGTCTTTGCCAACCCTTTTAAAGAGCTATCCAATTAGTCCTGCCTCTCTGCTAATACACCATGGCCTGCAAATTCTTCCTTTGCCTTCCAAAACTATTTTTGAATTTGCTTACACCACCCTTCTAGCAGTGTGTTTTGGATCAATGTACCTTGGTATTTTTAAAAAAAAACTCCTGATCCTGAGGCAGGATCATTCTATGTCCCCTGTTCAACATAGAACATACAACAGTGCAGCACTTCAGCCGTCCATGGGCTGGGCTGACCATGATGCCGTTCTAAACTAATCTCAGCTGCCTGCACGAGGTCAATATCCCTCTATTCCCTGCCTCTTCACGTCTGTCTAAATGCCTCTTAAACATTGTTATCATATCTGCTTCCACCACCTCCCCTGGCAGCACATTCCAGGCATCTACCACCCTCTGTATAAAAAACACCTTGATTTGCACATCTCCTTTTAAATTTTCGCTGTGTCACCCTAAACCTATGCCACCTAGTATCTGACGTTTCCACCTTGGGAAAAAGACTCTGTGACTATCCACCCTAGCCATGCCTGTCATTACTTTATATACATCTATCTGGTTGCCCCTCAGTCTCCAAAGCTGTAGTGAAAACCATCCAAGTTTGTCCAATCTCTCCTTATAGCTAGTACACTCCAATCCAGGCAACATCCTGGTAAACCTCTTTTTGTTTTGCACTTTCTCCAAAGTGGCCACATCTTTCCCATTGTGGCAACCAGAACTGCACACAACACTCTACTTGTACTCTAACAAAAGTTTAATAGACCAATAAAATGACTTGCCAACTTTTATACTCCGTGCCCTGACCAATGAAAGCAAGCATGCCGTTTGCCTTCTTTACCACCTTAACCACTTGTGTTGCCACTTTCAGGGAGCTATGGATATGCACCCCGGATTCTACTGTTTATCAATGGCCCTCAGGATCCTGCCACTTATTGTACACTTTCCTTTTGCATTTGACCTACAAAAATGCATCACCTCACACTTGACTGGATTAAACTCCATCTGCCATTTCTCCACCCAACTTTCCGACTGATCTATATCCTACTGTATTCTTTGGCAACCTTCCTCATTGTCCACAACTCCACCAATTTTCATGTCATCTGCAAACTTACGAATCAGATCATTTACATTATCATCTAAATCATGGATGTATATTGCAAACAACAGTCATCCCAGTACTGATCCTTGTGGAACACCACTGGTCACAGGCCTCCAGTCAGAAAAACACCCTAGGTATTCCATATCAAGCCAATTTCATATTCAATTTGCATGGACCCCATGTGACTTAATCCTCTGGACCAACCTTCCACAAGGGACTCTGTCAAATACTTTACTAAAGTCCATGTAAACACTCTTACATATGCTTCCTTTTTCTTTGTGACTAAACTTTCAATATCTCTTGTCATCCAGAGTTCCTGAACCATGCCATTCTTATCTTTCATTCTCCAAGGAACATGCTGGTCCAGAACTCTGATCAATTGGCCTTTAAAAGGCTGCCACATGTCAGATGTGGATTTATCCTCGACCACACCCAATCTAATTTCTCCTGTTCCTGCTTAATACTGTTTCAATTTACCTTCCCCCAATTTAGCCCTTTCTCCCAGGGACCAGTCTTATCCTTTTCCATAACTATCTTAAAGCTTACAGAACTTTATTGAGTCCTCGAGAAATAGTGTCTGTTCTTGTAAACTCTTGAATCTTATTAAGTCTCCCTTTGCCCTTCCGCACTTTAAGGAGAGTAATCCCAGGTTCTGTGGTCTCTTGGCAGTAGGGCTAAAATAGTAATGGAAATAAGCAGCCTTGGTATTGAGCCAGGTTTAAGAACTCAGCTCAGTCTCTAGCAGGCACAAAGTTTACACATAGGTCAGCTTCACCTGTGTTGAGAAGCTAAGAAGGGACTGGAGTTGGAGCTTAAGTGTCTGGCAGACAGATAAGCAGTAATGTTTGAACTCACAATTGATGTTGTCTGATCTCCTGCCAAACAGAAATGATTTGTATTTTTTAAGTACCTTTAACTTGATAGTTCTCAGGCAATTCGTAGGAGCGTTATCAAACAAAAAATTGGCACTGAACCACATAGGGCGATATAAGGACAGATAACCAAAAACTTGTTCAGAGGTAGGTTTTAAGAACAGAAGAGGGGTGAAAAGGTTCTGATCTTGACATCTGAAGGTTTGGAAGCCTTCCAAACCTGCACGTTAGTTGGAAATCACATTGTGGCTAAGACAGAACTTGTTAGTCAGTTCTGGCATTCGCAGAATTTATAAGAATTAGTATGATTGGACCAGAATGTAGGAGGTTGAGGCCATTCAGCTCCCTCACCTGTTCTGCCTTTCAAACAGGTTTGAGTCCTCAAAATAGCATATTAGCAGTTTACACATGGCTTATAATTCCTTGGGTTTTTAAGGTTGATGGGTGAGGAAGATGAGATAGATGTTTGAAATGTTATTGGATAGAGTAGATGAAGAGGATTTATCTCCTTTGCAGGTGGAGCAATATCTGGAACAATCTTCAAATTAGAGCTAGATCATTTAAGTGTAATGTCAGAAAGCGCTTCTCGTGCAAGGGGACTAAAAATCTGGAGCTTTCTCCTGAAAGCTGTGAATGTTCCAATTCAATTGAAACTTTAAAGACTTAGCTGGAGTTGTAATACAGATCAGCCATGATCGAACTGAACAGCAAAGTCAAAGTGAGGGGCTGAACGGCTTCTTCCTGTTACCAATGTGGTGACACTTCCAAATGCAATTGTTGGGTGCTGAGGAATGTTGAAAGGATGAAATGTCGGGAAGCTGGCAAGTGGCCGTTGTAGAATTGGTGCAGCTGGGGAGCAGAACCTTTCAGAACCATTTAAATTGATATTGCCAGGCCTGATAAAGGCAACAGTGACCATTGTCAGTACCCAGGGAGAATTTCGGGCCGCTGTGTATGTTTCTATGATAGAAACCCATTGTCCTGGGTCAGGATACTATTGTGTAACATTAATAGATATGTGTGTATAGATGCAGTTTGTGTCACTGTGTGTATTATGTTAACCTTTTGTTATTAAAGTTCCCTGGGTTGTACTCTGAATCTTAGCTGGCTGGTGTCAACCTTAGGTCACACAGTTTCCTGAGTCTAAATGTCATGAGTTCAAATTCTACTTTATAGACTTGAGCATGACGATCCAGATGGATACCCTCAATGCAATATTTAGTGGTGTTGGAGGTAGTCAGATGTGACTTTTTTTTAAACACACAGTCTATCTGCTGTCTCAGTTGTAAAGAATACCTTGACACTTCAAAGAGATGGGGTAATTTCCTGGGATCCAGGCTGATATTCATTTTGACTTTAAATAAAAATCATCTGCTCATTACCGTAATGTTATTTCTAGTTCTTATTATACAAAAATCAGCTGCTAGGATTCCTGGATTACGGTAGGTATGGGTGAAGCAGGTGAGGCATTGGAAAACAAGCATAAGGACTTTGTTTCTCAACCAGGAAGCAATGTATGTCAATGAATATGGGTTATGGGATTTTTTTATCCATTGAGAGTGATCATACCATACAATGAATTCCCTGAATTGAGTCGTGGGTGTGTAGTCACTGGAATGAATCAAGAACTAATTGATTGGTGCAGTGTTGAAACTTCAGGGCCATTTTGCATACATGAGCTATGATGGGCTGATTGGCTTCTCTTATCCATGATAATCTTATATATGTTGGACATCCAGTTGATCAGAAAACAAAATCTGCAACTGGTCTTATTTCACTCACAGCCTCTATTGCTGAAAGAGTTTCCACTGTTCCTTTAAATTTTTCAGATCTGCCACTTCACTTGGTCTTAGAGTGCAATTGCCGGTTTGTTGCCTAACGCTAGTTTTGTGCTGTGGGACTTGCTTAACACTGTGTTCGTTCAATTAGGGCCCTTACAGAAAGAGCTTTGCCAGACTAAATCCAAACCACAAATCTACTCCATGGTTTTAACCTTTTGAGTTACCCACCTTTCTGTTTTCTATATTGGAGTAACAGGAGATTGATTCAGGCTGGATTGGTGCTAACTTGCATACAAGTGATATAATGTCATAGAAATTTACAGCACAGAAAAGACCCTTCAGCCCATCATGTCTGCACCCATGCCAGTCAAAACCAGCTGCCTAACTATATGATCAGAGTTAGCTCTAATATGTGTTTAATAATCCAAGACTTGGCATTCAACTAAGGTGTATGGAGCATAAAGGGTCCATATTGTGGCCAATCCATATTAACATATCGAAATAAAGATTGTTGAAGAATTATTGGTGTCACCAGGTTTTCCAACTGTACTTGCGTGGGCAGTTGTAGAACAAGAAAGCACAATAAGTATGCTTGTTGTACAGAAAATGCACTCACTAATCCCCAAAGTTAAAGAGAGATCTTGCTTTGCAATGTCAGGCTAGCTCGCAATCAATGAAATGCTTTTGAAATACATCAATTGTACTGTAGGAAAGATGTTAAGTTCTCAGACTAAAATGTGATGGTGATTTTTGTTTTTAAAGAAGTTGGCTGGGAGGTAAATATTGGCTAAATCACCACCTCCTTACTCCTGTTCAAATTAGTATCATGAGATCTTTTAAATCCGCCTGAGTAAGGTTGCTGTCTCGCTTTACTGTGGGACTGCTGCTGAATGTGCTGTGCTAACTTTCAAAGGTGACAGATTTTTAGTGTATGTTGCAGCTGCCAAGCATCAAACAGGGTGTAATCAAACATTAAACCTCATCTTCTGTGATAAAACTGAAAGAAGTTACATCCTCTGGGTTCTTGATGGACGGAAATGTGTTTTGAAGGCTTTGGGCAATGGGTAAAGGATGATGAGAGAAAGCAGCAAAGTGTCTTTTCTCTGTCATAGAATAGGACCGTGACTACTGATCACTTTAGGCAACTTTGTGGTAAGGTTATAGGTCAAAGGAAGAAAGTGAGTGATTGCAGCCTCTCTGATTCGGTGTCCGTGCTTTAAGAAGTGAAATTACCTAATTTAGTGGCTGGATTTATTTTGTGTATTTCTAGTCCTATGTTTATTTTTTAAATCAATATGGTTTTGTACATTGATTATGTAGTCAGACTTGAAAGTTAGAGAACCTAACACCAAATCCTACCAGTTTGATGATATGAATTCATTTTGATTAATTGATGACCCTCATGGAAAGAAACTTGCTACCCTTACCCAATTTGGGCCCATAGGTGACTCCAGTTTCTCGTCAATGTATTTTGATTCTTAACAAACCCCTGTCCCTCAATTTGCTTTCTCCTTGTCTCCCTCTGTCTGTCCCTGTCACATTCCCTCTGTCTGTCTAACCAGTGTAAAATTTGGACTTAGAGCAAAAAGTGAAAACATTGTATCATACATTGGAAATCAGCCATTAGTTATCTCTTCCCATTATCATTGCTTAATGCTGCAGTCTTACTCTGTTTTTAATTAAAATAAATTCAGGACTGCAGCGTGAAGAATATTCCCTTGTGAAAAGGACCTAAAGAAGTATGCATGGAATTGGATTCAGTATGACCAGAGCTCTCGCGAGTCTAGGGAAATGCAGATCTTGTATACACACTATTCCAAGATCATTCTGAAATAGAAAAATAAACCCTGTTTCTGTTCGCTACTTCAAACTGTCATTTTCCTTATTGCTCTCCACCCACATTTCACCTCCCCCTCTTAATTCTACTTACTGCTGTGTTCACCCCAAAAACAAGCTCCCGACTGACTTACAAAACCCACTTCTTTGGCCTTTGTCCTCCATTCAGCTGCAATATTTCTGCAGCTTCTGATTTGCTGAACCATTCCTGCTTTTCTAGCTTTTGTCTTGATCCTCATTAAAACCATTCTCTGATCTGGCTGCTCCCCCAATACTTCTCTCATCCTAAACTCCTTTAAGTCCAGGAAATACAGACAGGAATGGATGTTGGAAACAAGTAGTTTAGTCATTCCATGTCAGATTTAACTGGATCACATAAAGCACTCTTGTCTGCCAAAACTACTCACTGTTCTAGGATCATAATTAAATGCAAAGATAGCTACTTCTGGCTTTTTTGTACTGTAAGCAATCTTCTTAAACCACTGTGATCTCCACCTTCCTTTCCAACAAATGTAAAGAGACTGTACACATCAAACAATGAGATTGTCTGATCAGCCTTCTCTGATTCTTCCCTCCCTTCCACTTAGCCACATGCATCAGCAGTAGTTAGCACTGCTGCCTCACAGTGCCGGGGACCCGGGTCCAGATCCCCCCTTGGGCGAATGTTTGCGTAGAGTTTGCACATTCTTCCCGCGTCTATGTGGGTTTCCTCCCAGATGTTCTGGTTTACTCCCATGGTCCAGAGATGTGCAGGTTAGGTGGATTGGCCATTCTAAATTGGCCATAGTGTCCAGGGATGTGCAGGCTAGGTGGATTAATCATGGGAAATGCAGGGTTTGGGGGGAAGGTGCAGTGGGTCTAGGTCGGATGCTGTTCAGAGAGTTGGTGGGGCTTAATCGGATGAATGGCCGGCTTTCACACTGTAGGGATTCTGATTTGTGTGATTCCATGAAGGTTCTTCCTGCCCACTTACCCTGAACTCACCTACATCTTTCTCCAGTTTCTGTATAACCCACCTCATGTCCCTTCTGAGCTCATCCTGTTTGTGAGACCCACCTCCTGCTTCATCAACCCTATTCTGACTGAACCAGCAACCTGCATATCCCTGAACCATTTCAAACCCTGTAACCTTCCATTAAATCAAACCTGCTCTAATCTTTCAACTCCTCCTCCTACTCCTTGGACGACATGTCCATCCTGGGCTGCCTACAGTGCCACAACGATGCCACCTGACGGTTGCAGGAACAGCACCTCCTATTTTGCATGGGAACACTGCAGCCCAATGGTATCAATGTGGACTTCACAAGCTTCAAAATCTCCCCTCCCCCGACTGAATCCCAAAACCAACCCAGCTCATCCCCGCCTCCCTATCCACTCCTCCCACCTCAAACCCCACCCCCATCTCCTACCTACCAGCCTCATCCCGCCTCCTTGACCCGTCCATCCTCCCTGGACCGACCAATCCCCTCCCTAACTCCCCACCGACAGTCTCACTTTTACTGGCTCCATCCCCACCTCTTTGACCTTTGTCTTGTCTCCTCTCCACCTATCTTCTCCTTTATCCATCTTCTATCCGCCTCCCCCTCTCTCCCTATTTATTTCAGAACCCCCTTCCCCTCCCCCATTTCTGAAGAAGGGTCTAGGCCTGAAACGTCAGCTTTCCTGCTCTGATGCTGCTTGGCCTGCTGTGTTCAGCCAGCTCCACACCTTGTTATCCCTGCTCTAATTAAAGTGTTCTATGCATATCTGATTGTAATTACTCCAACAGTTCCTGTGCTTTCATTCTCTTTCTCTTTCTGTCTGTCTCTCTTTCTCTTTCTGTCTGTCTCTCTCTCTCTCTCTCTCTCTCTCTCTCTCTCTCTCTCTCTCTCTCTCTCTCTCTCTCGCTCCGCTCCTCGCCATCCCTTTCTTTTTGTCTCACCCCGTCCCGTCTCTCTCTTCCTCCGCCTTCTCTCCCCGCCCCACCGTCCCGTCTCTCTCTTCCTCCGCCTTCCCCCCCTCCACCGTCCCATCCCATCTCTCTTCTCGAGCTCGCTCTCTCTTTCTCGCTGTCTCGTGCTCGGGCTCTCTACCTCCTTTAAGAATGTCCTTTCTTAAAAAAACTTTGATCAGGTTTATGGTCATTTGCCCTGGTATTTCTGTTAGATGTTGGAGCAGAAGTAGACCAGTTGGCCCACTGAGCCTGCTCTGCCATTCAGTGAGATCATTTCTGATGTGATCATCCTCCACTCCACTTTTTTGCCTTATCCCCATAAACCTTGATTCCTTACTGATTTTAAAAATCTCAGCCACGAATGTACTTGATGATACAGCATTGACAGGCTTCTGTGGTTATCAATTCCACAGATACACTACCCTCTGACAGGGAAGAAATCATCTTCATCTCTGTCTCTAATGGGCCCCACTGTTATTATTCCCTCTTGTCCTAGACTCTCCCACAAGGGGAAATAGCCTCTCTGCATCTCACCTGTCCAGGCCCCTAAGGATCTTACACATTTTAATAAGATCTCCTTGCGTTCTTTGAAATGTCAAGGAATATTAAGCCCAAACTACTCAACCTCTCTTCGTCAGAAAATCCCTCCATACCCAGGATCAGCTTAATGAACCTTATCTGGATTGCCTCCATTGTCAGATAAGGGATCCAAAACTGTTTTCAATATTCCAGCTGTGGTCTTACTAATGCCTTATATAGATTTACCAAGATGTGTCTATTTTTACACTCCATTCCTTTTTAAAATTAGGGCCCACAGTCCATTTGCCTTTGCTATTACCTGCTGAGCTTGTGCGTTAGCTTTTTGTGATTTGTGTATGAGGACTGCCAGATCTGTGTTGCAGCTTTCTGCAGTCTTTCCCCATTTAGAAAATATTCAGCTGCTCTTTTCCTGTCAAAGTGCATAACCTCCCATTTTCTCACGTTATATTCCATCTGCCCACTTCCCCATTTTCCCCACTCCACCTGCTTCTATCCCTTTTGTAAACTCTTTGTGTCATCCTCACTGTTCGACTTTGCAACTATTTTTGTATTATCCACAGACTTGGTGATGCATTTTAACTTTCCTCATCCAATTCATTAATATGTATTGTAAATAATTGTGGCCCCAGCACTGATCCCTGTGACACTGCACTAGTTACAGGTTGTCATCCTGAATATGCCCCCTTTATCCCAACTGTTTTCTGTTAGTTAGTCAATCCTCAACTTATGCTAATATATCGTCCCCTATATCAAGGGCTTCTGGTTGTTACCTCATGTGCAGCACCTTATCAATAGATGAATGTTGGGTGAATACGCTTTTTAATAGAGGAAAAAATTAGGCAAGTTCGTTTGGTTGCAAATAAATGATGCATTTGAAGAGGAGGCGATGGCCTAGTGCTATTATTGCTGGACTGTTAATCCAGAGACCCAGATCATGTTCTGGGGACCCGGGTTCGAATCCTGCCATGGCAGATTGTGGAATTTGAGTTCAATAAATATCTGGAATTAAGAATCTAATGATGACCATGAATCCACTGTCGATTGTCGGGAAAACCCACCTGGTTCACTAATGTCCTTTAGGGAAGGAAACTGTCATCCTTACCTGGTTTGGCCGCCATGTGTCTCCAGACCCACAGCAATGTGGTTGACTCTTAACTGCTCTCTGGCCAATTAGGGATGGACAATAAATGCTGTCTAGCCAGCGACACCCTCATCCCATGAATGAATTTAAAGTAATTTGAAACAGCTGATTGGTCATACTTTTGGACACAATTTTAAAGGAGGAGTTGGGTAAAGGTATTAAGTAGAGAAAATGCAGGTCTGCATGATTTATTTTATTTCAAATTGCTGATTCTCCAGAAAAACCATGACAACCTGAAAACTTCACTGGAATTGATGTTGGATGAATTGACTTCACTTAAAAGTCTCGGCTAGTTTACCGTGCACATTTAAGATCGATTATACCTAGACACCCCAATACTAAGCATCAACTGAACCTCTGTGACTTCTATTTAATTAATTCTATGCTGCTTCAATTTTAGATTAGTAACAACAATATGAACCTATATAGGGTGTAGAACAGAGTATAACAGCCTGTATCAAGTAAATTTTGACGCAGATACATGAGACATTAAAACAGATGAACAGAGGTATAGTCAAAGAGGTTTTAGGGAGCACATTAAAGGAGATAAGAAAGGTGAAGGGCGATCGGGTGGTTTAGGAAGGGAATTTGGGCTTTTGGCAACTGAAAGCCTGGAATGGCAGTGATGGGGGAAGGAAATTTGGGACTGACTGACAGTGTAAAGGACGGGGCTAGAAAAGGTGTAGAGGTGGGAAGTGGCCGAGACATTGAGGAATTTAAGAGTGCAGGTGGATGAGGACTACAGTTCAGAAGCTCACAGCCCTGGTAATTTAAAATAAGTGAGATGCTGCTTTTCTCAGTGATTTTATAGGAAACTGTTAACCTAAACCTCTTGCATTACAGGTGGTGATGTTGCTTTTGGATGTTGAAGTCATGTGAGAAGAGAGAGGGAGGGAAAAGACTGGATTACCTGCCACCACCTGCTCATTGCTGTGGCTGTGGTTCATAAATATCTTTATGAAGGTGGAAGATATATTGGCGACTGCCAGTTCAGGATGCTGATGGCCACTGTCGAAGATTACCAGCTTAACAGGCACTTACTGTGGTTGGTTGAGAACTTTCATCATCATGGCAGTGGTACCTCCAGTGGGTACAGTGAGCTGAAGGCAAATGCTGAATGATTCTGTTTGTTCAGCAACCTCGAGGAGAGAGAGACAGAAACACTCTTTGTGGAAGGAAAGAGCGAGAAAATGAAATTTCCATTCTATTGGTGTTGAGTTGTAAATAGCTTATGGAAAACATCTAAAGCAAAATACACAGTGAGCCTTGGGGCAGTGAGTGAGATTAGATTTCCTCGTCATGGCTTCTGATCAAACGTGATTGATTGTGAGAGGGTTTTTCCCCCTCTCCCACTTTTTATTTTAGTTAAAGAAACTTGTTTCCCCCAACTCTAGCCAGTTTATATCATGCTCCGGAACGGAGTTGTTGGGAATGTAGGGCAGCCGTGCATGCTACGATGGTCCAATCGCATCCGGTTGACCTGGCTCAGTTTCACCCTGTTCATCATACTGGTGTTCTTCCCGCTGATTGCCCATTACTACCTGACCACCATCGACAACCTCGATGACTCTGGCCCTCGCATTTTCGAGCCACGCTCAGGCAATGCCCTGTGTGAGGTCAAGCACGTGCAAGATCTGTGTCGCATTCGGGAATCAGTCAGCGAGGAACTGCTGCAGCTTGAGGCAAAGCGGCAGGAGCTCAACAGCGAAATTGCCAAACTCAACCTGAAGATTGAGTCCTGCAAGAAGAGCATTGAGAATGCCAAGCAGGACCTGCTGCAGCTCAAAAATGTCATCAGCCAAACTGAGCACTCGTACAAGGAACTGGTGGCACAGAACCAGCCAAAGCTCTCGCTGCCAATCCGCTTGTTGCCAGAGAAAGACGAGACCAACTTCCCATTGCCAAAGTCCCCTAACAGTTGCCGCTTGCACTCTTGCTTTGATTACTCCCGGTGTCCACTTACATCAGGATTTCCTGTTTACATCTACCCACTGGATCAGTACCAATTCAGTGCATTAATTGATCCATTAATCAAACAGGCATTTCTGGCAACTGCTCGAACTAACACCTACATTACAAACAATCCTCATGTTGCTTGTGTCTATGTGGTCTTGATTGGGGAGCTGCAGGGCCCTACAGTACTGAAATCTACTGACCTTGAAAAGCAATTGCACTCCCTCCCTTATTGGCGGTCAGATGGGCACAATCATCTTCTCATCAACCTGTCTAGGAGATCCCAGACACAGAACGTGCTCTACAATGTCAGCACAGGCAGGGCTATGGTTGCCCAGTCTACATTCTATGATATGCAGTATCGTCCTGGCTTTGATCTTATCCCCTCACCACTCATCCATGCCATGTCCGAACCTAACTTCTTGGAGATACCTCCCCAGGTTCCAGTCAAAAGAAAGTATCTCTTCAGTTTTCAGGGCGAGAAGATCGAGTCACTCATGTCCAGCTTGCAGGAAGCCCGTTCCTTTGAGGAGGAGATTGAGGGAAATGCTCCAGCCGATTATGATGATAGGATCATTGCTACCTTGAAGGCTGTCCAGGACAGTAAGTTAGACTTGGTTCTTGTAGAGTTCACCTGCAAAAACCAACCTCAGCCTGCCTTGCCTACGGAGTGGGCACTTTGTGGAGAGAGGGATGACAGGTTAGAATTGCTGAAACTTTCCACTTTTGTATTAATTATAACACCAGGGAATAGCCATCTCATTGCTTCCACTGGCTGTTCCATTAGGCTTTTTGAAGCCTTGGAAGTTGGAGCCATCCCAGTTATCCTTGGGGAACATGTGCAGTTGCCGTATCATGACACGATACATTGGAGTGAGGCAGCTCTAGTGGTGCCAAAGCCTCGCATAACGGAAGTTCACTTCCTTCTGAGGAGCATTTCTGACAGCGACCTCCTCAACATGAGACATCAAGGTCGTTTCCTATGGGAGACTTACTTTTCCTCTTCGGATAACGTGCTGAGCGCCATCCTGTCCACCATGCGAACCAGAATACAAATTCCCGCTGCTCCCATCCCAGAAGAGCCCTCCAAGGAGATCCCTCACAAGACAGGAAAGACTGCGGGCACTGATCCCAACATGGCGGACACTGGAGACCTAGACCTGGGACCCGTTGAGACTGAGCCACCATATGCCTCACCAAAATACCTGCGGAACTTCACAGTGACCATTCGAGACACTTACAGAGCCTGGAACACTGCCCCAGGACCATTCCATCTTTTTCCACATACCCCAGTGGACCCCACATTACCCTCTGAAGCCAAATTCCTTGGGTCCGGGACCGGATTTCGGCCTATAGGTGCAGGAGCTGGAGGCTCTGGGAAAGAGTTCCAAGCTGCACTGGGCGGGAATGTTCCTCGGGAACAGTTTACAGTGGTAATGTTAACCTACGAGCGTGAAGAAGTCCTGATGAACTCTTTGGAGAGACTGAATGGCCTCCCTTACTTGAATAAAGTTGTTGTAGTGTGGAATTCTCCTAAGCCACCTTCTGAGGACCTTATATGGCCTGACATTGGAGTGCCCATTGTGGTAAGGATGTTTTCTTTACTCTAGTTTACAGCCGTGTTTCAGTTTAATACTTTTCTATGTAGAATGTTAAAATATGACAAAGGACCAAGCCTCCCAGGTCCAAGAAGAATCCTTTTGCAATTGTGCAGGTAAATCATCTACTGACATCCAAGGTTCCTTGAAGATTTCTTGAATGTTTTTTGTTACTTCTATGCCTCTGCTGAATTTGTGATCTACAGCATGAATTAGTACAGAGTTTCAATAATTGACCACGTTCCAGGATTGATTTAATCATACTTGACTGCACAAATTGCCATTGGTAGCCCTCCAGTTAAATCCTCAGCTGTCTTTGCCTGAGACAGATTTTGGTAGCCCAGCAGTATGAAAGCTGCAGTGTTTTGGTAAGAGCAGGTCTGAACTTTGTGCATTTCTTTGGATACTAGGAGTACCTTTAGAGAGGCAAGGTGCACCTTTTTGATAAATCAGCTGGAGTCCAAAAATGGGGAATTTCAAGACAATAACAGAAGTGTTCATTCTAATAGTCCAAGAATATGTAGAGTGAGACCTTTATTGTACATCAGTCTGTTGGTTAAGTAAACGTGCTGGCTTAGATCCTTATGTTCAAATTGTTTGATCTGGTGAGTTGTTTTGATGCTAATCATTCAATTGGGTCTGATTCCTAGGTCTAAATATGCCATTGAAATTATTATTTACCCTTTAGGTTGTTCGTACAGAGAAGAATAGTTTAAATAATCGTTTCTTACCCTGGGATACTATTGAAACGGAAGCAATTCTTTCAATTGATGATGATGCCCACCTTCGCCATGATGAAATTATGTTTGGCTTTCGGTGAGTATGTGACAGTGTATAATCTGCCGGAGCAGAGCATACAGAGCAGAGCAAATAGAAAGCTGAATAGGTTTGTTCACGGTCTGTTCTAAACGGCTGGTTTGCATTGGCCTTCTTTACTTCCACGTTGGCTCAGATTTTTTTATGCTTTCACTACAGGGTTTGGCGGGAGGCCAGAGATCGGATTGTGGGTTTTCCTGGCAGGTACCATGCTTGGGATATGACCCACCAGTCCTGGCTCTACAACTCCAATTATTCCTGTGAACTGTCCATGGTGCTGACTGGCGCTGCCTTCTTTCACAAGGTTTGTGCATGTCATATTGAGATTGTTAATTGTATTTTAATTGTTTATGATTGTGTGCAGGTGGTGGCTAGGAACTGAGGATTCACTTATGATCCTTTAAAAAGAAACAGACTGAAAATGTGATTGTTAACTGAAGTGCTGAGTGTTTTGTAATTAGTAATTCTGTAAATCTGTCCCAAATACGCAGTCTCAAATCAGGCATCTCTGGGAATGGAGCCATGTCAGATTTTGAACTTTACTAGATTTTGAAATACCTGTTACCTAACACTTGCAAACACACGGTAGATTCCTGATCTGTGTTTCAATTGCACATGTTCTGTGAAAAGGCCAATCCGTTACTCCATGAATGAGCTGAATCATGAAAAGAGCAGTCCAGGATAGTTGCTGAATGTAAACAATGAATATAAATGGACAAGGCAAATTATGTAAAGACTGTAAATTTTGACCAGTACCCAAAGAGGAAAAACATGCAGTTTTTGAACCATTCTGATTTCTAAACAGCCACATTTTGAAGTACTGTTCCTATAATTGGCATGTGGAAAGATAAAGCAATGATGTGGTTCCAGTGGTTAGTTATAGGAGGGAATTCGGGGAGGGAAGACTGTAGAGGTTTAAAGTGTATCCATTTTATTCCCTGATCCTCATGAAAATGACTTGTGGAAGATTGATTCACAGCCACTGCCAGTCTTCCATAGGAACAAAAACAGAAATTGCTGGAAAAATTCAACAGGTATGGAGAGAAAGCAGAGTTAAAATTTTGGGTCCAGTAACCCTTCTTCAGAAGTGATGGTAACTAGGAAAAGGTTGATTATATATGCTGAAGGCAGAGTGGTGAGAAAGGGAGGGGTAAACAAGAGGTTGAGATAGAGCAGAGAGAGAGAAACAGCAATTACACAATGTTCAGTGTCATTTGCAACAGCTGATGATACCTTCCATCACTTTATTGATGATTAATAGTAGACTAATGGGGCAGTAATTGGCCAGGTTGGATTTATCCTGTTTTTTTGTGTAAAGAATGTACCTGGGCAGTTTTCCACATTGACAAGTTGATGCCAATGCTGTAACTACTGAAGCAACTTGGCTACGGGAGTACAAGTCTTCAGTACCTTGCCAGAATGTTGTCAGGGCCCACAGTCTTTGTAGTGCCTCCAACCCTTTCTTGATATCACATGGGGTGAATCAAATTGGCTGAAGACTGTGTGTCTGTGGTGCTGGGGTCTACCTGGGGAAGCTGAGATAGATTATACACTTGGCGCTTTTGGCTGAAGGTTGCTGCAAATGCTTCAGCCTTTTGCACCGATGTGTAGGTCTCTTCCATCAATGAGGAGTGGGATATTTGTGAAAGCTCCTCGTCAAGTGAGTTGTTTAATTATCCACCATCATTCATGACTGGATGTGGCAGGACTGCAGAGTTTAGATCTGATCTGTTGTTTGTGGAGTTGCATAGCTTTGTCTATCACTTGCTGCTCATTCTACTTGGCATGCAAGCAGTCCTGTTTGGTAGCTTTGCCAGGTTGACACCTCACATTTAGGTATGCCTGGTGCTGCTCCTGGCATGCCGTCCTGCATTCTCCATTAAACCAGGGTTGATCCCCTGGCTTGATTGTGATGGTTGAGTAGGAGATATGCCAGGCCATGAGGTTGCAGATTGTATTCAAGGGTAATTCTGCTGCGTTAGTGGACAAAACACCTCATGGTTACCCAGTCTTGAGTTGTTAGATCTGTTTGAAGTCTGTCCAATTTAGCATAGTGATACTGCCATGTATGAGGGAGGATATTCTCAGTGTGAAGGCAGGACCTCATCTTGAGAGGGACTGTGCGGTGGTTACTCTTACCGATACTGTCATGGACAGTTACATCTGCAGCCCTACAGATTGCTAAGAATGAGGTCAGAAATGTTTCTCCCTCTTATTGGTTCCCTCACAACCTTTGTGCAACCTCCCTGAAGGTTTTGTTCTTGTCTTTCAGTACTATGCGTATCTCTACTCCTATATCATGCCGCAGGCCATTCGCGACATGGTGGATGAGTACATTAATTGTGAAGATATTGCCATGAACTTCCTTGTCTCCCACATCACCAGGAAACCACCGATAAAGGTTAGTGCAACCAAGATTGATATAACTGTTTGTTTGACTCAACAAGACTGTCATTGACATGCGACATAAATAAGTACTTCAATACTGTATGTTATAATTGAACAATATTTTAATTTCATGACGGAGGAATGACCAGAGCAAGGAACTTTAGTAAAGCATTGAATATGGGAGGTGCTGTATGTCTGTGTGTATAAAGGGAATGTTGTTAGGTGCTTTATAATGGGAATTCTGATATGACTGAAAGAGGATTGATTTACAGTTATGACGATATCTGTATATTTTCTATTAATGAAGCTCTAAATTTCACTGCAAAGGACATAATCCAGGCTGACATTCTATAATGCCAGTACAGAGTGAAACTTGTGCTGTTGGCACGGATGACTTTTGAATAAAATGTTAAAATGATCTCGCCCCTCTCGGGTGCATGTAAAGGATCCCAGGGACGATTCAAAGAAGTGTAGCGGAAGTGCTGCTTGACATTCTGGGACCAATTTTTATCCTTCAACCAATTTCACAGAAGTATAATCGGTCCATTACTAGATTGCTGCTGCATGCAAATTCTGTTACATTTCTTACGTGAAAAAGTGGCTGTGCTTCAAAAACATTTCATTGACTTAAAAACTGCTGTGGTTTACATATCGATGTTATTTCTGTCCCTTACTCAGCTTGTGCTGCTGTTGTATTATTTGTTTTGTATTATTGCTTTTATAACTAGCCTCCCATCTTGTATTCTCCATAAACTAGAATGCATCCAAACTTTGTCTATATCCTAACACGTACTGAGCCTTGTTCACCCATCACCCTTGTGCTCACTGACCTGTATAGTTTGTCAGACCAATAGTGCCTTAATTTTAAAACTTCCATTCCTGTGTTCAAATTCCTCAATGCCTAACCTCGTCCTATCTTTGTATGCTCCTCCATCTCTACACCTTCTTGAGGTATCTGCATCCCTAATTTTAATCACTCCATCATTGGCAGCCATGCTTTCAGCTGCTAAGCTTTGAAATTCCCTCCATAAGCTGCTCTGTTTCCCTTGTCTCTCAAGACTTTGTTTCTTTTCTTTGCAGCAAAAGCAGAATTTCCAATCTGTTTTATTTTCCCTTTGCCTCATTGAGAGTTCAGGCCTTTAACAGAGGGATTTTTAAGATTTGAGTTGTGCCACCCCTTCCGTGGGTGTCATAGGACAAGAAGCTGGGGTTGCAAACGTGCTCTTGACTATTCTATCGATGGACATTGGAATAGATTATTCGGTCGGATAGTCTTGAAATCAGCTTTTAATGTACTCCTCCTGTGCGTGCTTAATTGTTTTCTTGTCTGATTCAATCACATGGTTGAATGAAATGAGCTCTGAGGCTGATTCCTGCCCCAACAGAACTTGTAAAATGGTAGAACACTCCTACCACACTCGGAGCATTCCATATCGTTATACACGGTCTCAAATAATCCCCCTCTGCTCTTGCAACGTTTTTTCTCCCCTGTTCACTCTTTTATAATTCCCCAAACCTGCCTCTACACACCCTATTCTTACTGGAGTTGTGGTCATTTCCACGCCTTGAGATGAGATCACAATGGGGATGAAGTTTGGGAAACACTGCTCTAACCTCTCCACATTCTCCACCCACCAGGTCACATCACGCTGGACTTTCCGCTGCCCAGGATGTCCTCAGGCTCTGTCGCATGATGACTCCCACTTCCATGAAAGACATAAATGCATCAACTTCTTTGTGAAGGTCTACGGGTACATGCCGCTGCTCTACACCCAGTTCCGCGTGGACTCGGTCCTGTTCAAAACACGGCTGCCGCACGACAAGACCAAGTGTTTCAAATTTATCTGAGGGACCTTCTGAATCCCATTTGAGAGGGAAGGGACACCAAAAGTTATTTCATACCATTTTCACCATGAACACCTAACAGGAAGCAAGTCGGACATTATTTCAAAGAAAAATCACCAAATTCTCTCGCTGTGTTTTACTGTTAACTAGTAATCATAGGGTTGATTTGATTCTAAATAACCTTCATCGTAAAAGACTGAAGAGAGGATAATGAGCGAAGGTTTGCCATTTGGAAAGTGTAACATGATCCTACTCAAAATCCCAGAAAGATGTATGGAGGTTGTTTATTGGGCTGGGGGAGTGAATGTGGATCATGGACAGAAATTGGAAGAGATTGCTAGTCAGCTCGGAAATATTTCACCTTTTTCACCCTCTACTCAAAACTGTCTTGTTCTCAGTGCATCTTTCTCTTTGGAATTTTTTGTTCTGTTTAACACATGGGACAGCCTTCATCAGGAATAGACTGAGGCACTATGAGGGGAGAAGGAGATGTGTAAATTGTACTATCATTTCCATCACTTCTTCTCCCAACTTGCCCCTCCCCTCCTCCCTTCCACCCCCATCCATGTCCTGGGGACATCAGTCAATCACAGGTATAGTCCGTATCCTCACTGAAATGATAGTTGTGTCAGTTCACTGCCGCACAGACATAACACTGTTTCTTAAAGTATTAAATATTGGGCTTTATTTACAACATTGTTTTCCTTTTAGTTCTTTTGCCATTTTGTTTATGTCTCAGGGTTCTTTTTGGAATTGCTCATTTTGTATTTTGAAATTAGCCTTTGAAAAGTGACAAGCTGATGCTTTGAGCAGTGGCTGGTGGTGGAAAACGTTTGGGATTTGTCCAAAGGTACAGGCTGGTGGGGGTGTGCAATAGATCAGTCACCATCTAATAGAATGGCAGAACTTGTTGCCAAATTCCCATTGAATCTGGGAGGTTTGGAAAGACCTGTTCTTCCCTCGTTTGTCATCAAAGCACCAGAGGGTTACAAGTTTAACATCTGGAGCAGTCAAGTTAACATCTTGCAGAGCAGAAATGAGATGTGGAGCAGATTTAATCAGATGGGATATTTGACAAAGAATGCCTCCCCAGAAAACATGTTGACTTGCATTCCATGAAATCACTGCACATCTGAGCAGGGGCATTCTTGCTCTGGCTATTACTTGGACATTGATCTGTAGAAGCCTCTTTGAGGAGGAAGAGTATGGACAGTTTTGAAACCACGCTGCCTCAAAAAAATCAGAGCATTTTTCCTCTGTTTAGCTGCTTGAAGAACTTGGAGCTCAGCTCATGATATCGGAAGCCTGTGGTGAGTTAATAATATTGCAATCACTTCAGGATACCCAACATCCTTGTATATATCTTTATAATAAAGGTAATTGTATCTATCGTGTAATCCTAGTCTAATGACATCTGAATTACTTAGATTCTGTGTACACACCAAGCCCCATCCCAAAAATTACTTAACAAATAGCTCCCTGGGTGTAATTGTCTCCACACCCTCCCCCCAAATTCTAAAGGGTCTGTTCCCCCCCATATGAACTGGCTCTGATTTGTTTTAGACTTTGTTTTGACTAAAGCAAAAGAGCTTTTAAATCTCAGAACCCATTCCATTAATGAACAGCTTATGAAGAAAGGTTCAACAGGATGGGTCTATGCCCATTGGAGTTTAGAAAACTCCAAGATGACCCATTGGGATCTTAAGCATTTCAGTGGGTCTTGATAGGGTTGAAACCAAGAGCAAATTTCCTCTTGAGATTAGAACAAGTCAGTTTGAGAATAAGATACCTCCCTTTAAGATGGGGATGAGGGTTATTTTTTCAGACATTTGTATGTGAAGTTCTCTTCCTCAGAAAGCAATGGACACTGGGTCATTGAATTTACTGAAGGCAGATTTGAGTGTTACAGGGGACAGATAGGAAAGTGGAGTTGAGACCACAAGCAGATCAGCTATGATCATATTGAATGGTGGAGTCGGCTTGAAGGCTCTTAAGCCTTTCTTTCTGTATTGTTTCAAGACTTGTGTTTCTTGATTTCTGGCTTTTTTTGCATCTTGGAATTGAAAGATGTCAATTACATTATTTTCACTGTGTTAGAGTTGATTATTTGCACCTTTGATAGTGAACACATCCATGACTTTTGACATATCATGTTTAGCTTGAAGTTCTGTACCCTAAATGATAGCTGCTTAAATTGAAATCTTCAGAACCTCAATATTCAGCAGTTGGAGCTAGTCCAAGACTGGCTTCATCAGACTCCAGTCCCAGATTTGTAAAATTTCAAAAAAAAATTCACATCTAACTAAATTAAAATCTGACAGCACTGAGTATTCAATCTGCATCATAATTTATGCACTTGGTGAATACACAATCAGTTGATTGCAGTGGAACAAAGTCTTGTTTAAATGAAATTGAGAAGAGTGAGAAAGTTAAGATTGGAAAAAACCTTGCTTGCTGTAATATCGTTGGTTGAAGGATGATTGTAAATTATTTAGATTTCTTACCAGAGCTTTGAACATGTTAACAAGTGTATAGCCCAGAACATTATTGACTCGCCGGTGTGCGGCATACTAAGCAAAATCAGGATTTATACAATCGACAATCCTATAAAAATGTGACAAGTTTTAAAAAGGTGCTTGTTTTTTGATTACACCAAATATAAGAATCACTTTTTTGAAGTGGTTTATCAGTCACCAAATATTGTGTTCATAAAATGTAATTAAAATAAGGAACACACAGGAAACAGCATCTTGTCTTCCCAGTCTATCTCATAATTGTGATCCTTCATCCTCCACTGCCCACTCCAACTGGAGGTTTGTGATCGCTTTGTTGAGGTAGGGAAAAAGAAGGTGAACTGAGGCTGATTGGGGTAAAAAGGTGGAAAATTTATTCCTGGCCCTCTTAGGCAATAGAAACTAGGCCCAGAAATTGCTCTGGCTCTGATTTATGTTACCAGATAAACCTATTGTACGAGTTGATCTGCACTTCAACGATAAATGTGTCTAACTCTTGATTGAAGGAATTCAGTCCCTCTTCAGCACACGATTTCTATTCCAGAGGTCCACGGCCCACTGAGAAAAGAACAATTGCGTAACATTCAGTCTGGATCTGCAGCTACATGATTTCTAAGTACCATCCCTGGCCCTTCCTAAAACAATCTAAATTTTTTTCTATATAAGCACATTTAGCCCCTTCATTATTTACAAAGCTTCATCAGAGACCGCTTATATAAAACAAGCCTTGAACACACATTGACCTGAATCAGTTAGAGGTTGTTGCCAAGTGATGGATTCTGGTGAATATTTCTTTTCACCCCTTATTTCCAGTTCCAGCTGAAACTTATTCTTGCTGTAAGGATGGATTTGCCACCCTAACGATCAGCAGTATAATAAGCAACCAGTTGTTATAGCCTGAGCCTGGCAGAATCTGAGGTGAACAACAACACCCTCTTCCACCCTCCATCACTTATGTCCTTTAGAGAAGGACATTCTTACATGGTCTGACCTACATATGACTCCAGTGGTTGACTTTTAATTGCCTTGTGGGCATTTAGGGAAGGGCAATAAATGCTGGTCCAGCTGTGAAGCCTAAATCCTGTGATTGAATAAAGAAAATTAACCAGTTTAAAGTTCATGCGGAACTTCATCTCTACTTTCACATTGATAGTATCCTGCGTTGCGTTATGTGGCATTGTGCTGCTTGAGATAGACTTCCAATAGATTGAACACCTCACAACTTGTGATCGATGAGGTGCTGAGAGCTGTCAGCTGTCAGCAGCAGAATTGTGCTCTAGTGCAATCTGTAACCTCATGGCTCAACAAATCCCATGTCCTGCCATTACCAATGAGCCAGGGGCTCAGTCTGGGTTCAGTGAAGAGTACAGAAGGGGGCAGCACCAGGCATACCTAAAAATGAGCTGTCAACCTGGTTAAGCTATAAAACAGGACAACTTGTATGGCATTGTAAGTGGCCAGTGACAGACCGGGCTGAGCAGTTCCATAACTAATAGATCAGATTTAATGTCTTGATTCATGTGACATTTAGTCATAAATGGTGGAGGACAATTAAACAATTCACTGGAGGAGGAAGAGATTCTGCAAATATCCCTATCCTCAATGAAGAAATATTACAGCAAAAGATAAGTATTCACAATGAGCTTCAGCCAGAAATGCTAAGTGGATGATTCATAGAAGATAGGAGCAGGAGGAGGCCATTCAGCCCTTTAGCCTGCTCTGTCATTCTTCAGATCATGACTGATCATCCAACTCAGTAGCCTAATCCTGCTTTCTCTCCATAACTTTGATCCCATTTGCCCCAAGTGCTATATCTTGTCACCTCTTGAATACATTCAATGTTTTGGCATCATCTACTTCCTATGGTAATGAATTCCACAGGTTCCCACTTTTTGAGTGAAGAAATGTCTCCTTATCTCCATCCTAAAGAGTCTGCCCCGAATCATCATACCATGACCCCTGGTTCTGGACATACCCACCATGGGGAACATCCTCCCTACATCTACCCTGTCCAGTCCTGTTAGAATTTTAAAAGTCTGAGATCTCCCCTCATTCGTCTGAACTCCAGCGAAAACAATCCCAACTTAGTCAATCTCTGCTTATATGCAAGACCTGCTATCCCTGGAATCAACCTGGTAAACCTTCACTGCACTCCCTGGAAAGCAAGAGCATCCTTCCTCAGAAAAGGAGACCAAAAGTGCACACACTGTTCCAGATGTGGTCTCACCAAGGCCCTGTATAACTGCAATAACACATCCCTGCTCCTGTACTGAAACTCCTCACAATGAAGACCAACGTACCATTTGCCTTCTTTACCGCCTGCTGCACCTACATGCTTACCTTCAGCAACTGGTGCACAAGGATTCCCAGGTCCCCGCCACACGTTCCCCTCTCCCAATTTTCAGGCATTCCAGTAGTAATCTACCTGCTTGTTTTTGCTTTCAAAGCGAATAACCTCACATTTATCCAAATTATACTGCATCTACCATTGATTTGCCCACTCACCCAACCTGTCGAGATGATGCTGAAGGATCTCTATATCCTCATCACAGTTCACCCTCCCACCCAACTTTGTATCATCTGCAAACTTGGAGATGTTATGCTTTGTTTCCTCATCCAAATTAATATGTTGTGAAAAGCTGGGATCCCAGCACTGATCCCTGTAGCACCCCATTCATTACCCCATCAATTTGAAAATGACCCATTAATTCCTACTGAGATAAAAGGTACTGCAGATGCTGGAGAATCCGAGATAACAAGCATGGGGCTGGATGAACACAGCAGGTCAAGCAGCATCATCGGAGCAGGAAAACTTGACGTTTCGGGCCGAAACCCTTCATCAGTCTTTGTTTCCTCTCTGCCAATGAGTTTCCTCATCCGTCTTAATGCACTTTTATCTTACATGTTAATCTCTTATGTAGGACTTCTGTCAAACAAATTCCAAATATACTACATATACCAAATATACCCAGGTCAACTCTACTAGTTACATCTTCAGAATTTCAACAGATTTGTCAAGCATGATTTCCCCTTCAGAAATCCACACTGACTCTGTCTGATCCTGCCATTCCTTTCTAAATGCTCTGCTATAAAATCCTTGACAATGGATTCAAGAATTTTCCTACTACTGTTGTTAGGCTCAGCAGTCCAAATTTCCCTGTTTTCTCTTTACCTCCCTTATTGAATATTGGAGTGACATTAGCCACCCTCCAGTCTGCAGGGACTGTTCCAGGGTCTACAAAATCCTGGAAGATGACCACCAATGCATCCACTATTTCTAGAGCTACTTCCTTAAGTACTCATCTCAGCCTGCTCCAGTGATTTACCCCAGCATCACAGTTGCCAGTCTTCAGCCAATTCAGTTCACTCCAGAGTGATATCAAGGAACTGCTGGAGGCACTGCAATGGCTATGGGCCCTGACATCTTTCTGGAAATAAGACTGGAGACTTGCACTCCAGATCTTGTTGCACCTCAAACCTATTCCAGTACAATTACACTGGCATATACCCAACAATGTGGCAAATTATCTAGGTACACAAAGTAGGACAAATCCAACCTGGCCAATTACTGCCCCAACCAGATAAAAGAAAGATTCCATGTGGATGGTGGAAATCTGAAAGGAAAAGAGAAAATGCTGGAGAAACTCAGCAAGTCTGGCAGCATCTGTAGAGAGAAACAGTTGACATTGAATTTGATATTAAAAATTGTCACATTGGAATCAAAACATTTAACACAATTTCTCAGATAACAAGGTGTGGAGCTGGATGAACACAGCAGG
>JAHRHZ010000111.1:12990940-13058504 GCA_024137785.1 Ginglymostoma cirratum | reverse complement strand
TGAAAATAACAAATGCTGGAGATCACAGCAGGTCAGACAGCATCCATTTAGAGAGAGCAAGCTAACGTTTCGAGTCTAGATGACTCTTCATCAGACCGAGACTCAACTTTATTTTCTGATGAAGGGTCCAGGCCCGAAACGTCAAGCTTTCCTGCTCCTATGATGCTGCTTGGCCTGCTGTGTTCATCCAGCTCCACACCTTGTTATCTCAGATTCTCCAGCATCTGCAGTACCTTTTATCTCTAACACAATTTCTCTCTTCATAGATCTGCTGAGTCTGTCCAGCATGTTGTCCTTATTTATTACCACCCCATCATTCTATCCTATTCATCAGTACAGTGACAGAAAGTTAAGCAACAATGCTATCAAGCAGCACTTAGCAATAACCTTTTCACAGATACCTAATTTAAGTTATTTCAGAGACACTTAGCTCCTACCTTTGTAACAGCCTTCGTTTACATATGGATAAAAGAGCTGAATTCCAGAGGTGAGGGAGAGTGACTGTCCTTGACATCAAGGCTGCATTTCACAAAGTGTGACATCAAGGAGCAAAATTGCAGTCAATGGGAACTGGCGAAAACTCTCTGCTTATTGAAATCATGCCTGGCACATAGTTAGATGGTTGTGATAGACATCAGTCATCTTGGAGCCAAGACATCTCTGAAGGAGTCCCTCAGGGTATTTTCCTAGGCCTAACCATCTTCAGCTGTTCATCAATAACCAATAACCTTCCCTCCATCATTAACCAACATCCCCACTTCTGACCTAATGATTGCACAACGCTCAGCAACATTCATGGACTGCTTCAGTATCTGAGGAGCCATCTTTAAATGCAGCAATATCCAAATTGGGGCTTACAAGTGACATTTGTGCCACCCAAATGCAAGGCAATGACCATTTCCGACAAGACAATCTAATCACTGCCCCTTGACTTTCAATGGAATTACTATCACAGCCTTACTCTCAATATCTTGGGAGTTATCATTGACCAGAAACTAACCTGGATTAGCCGTGTAAGTAAGTATTATGGCTACAAAAGCAGTACAGAGACTAGGAATCCTTAACTTCAGCTTCTCAAATAGGCTCAACAGTCTTGGTCCATGTGGAATACAGTAGTCTCAAATGAAATCACAGAGGTCTGTAAAACATTTAAAGAGCTTGATGGCCTCCAGTTCAACAGTTTGCTGGGGATGACAGAAAACAACTTTAAACTAAGGAAAAGTAGACAACGATGGGTTGTTCTTTATAAGATACTGAACTTCTGGAATACATTACTGGTTTGATATGGCCACTGCTAACTCTGTACCACTGTATATTCTTAATTCCTTATTATCTCAAAAAGCTACTCTTTTTTGGATACTCAGTCTCTAGGTAAATTCAAACAGAGTTTGTTGGTAGATAGAATTCCAAAGATTTGTCATAGTTTGAGTGAAGATGTCCCAATTCTAAATGGCTGATAACCAATGTTGAGACTGTACATACATAGTTATAAGTTTGCCATTCAGATTAGACAGTCTCCCAATATCAACCCTGCTAAGTCCTTTCAGGATATTATTTATTTCAATTCTGTCATCTTTCACACTCCTAAACTGCAGGGAGTAAAGGCCTAGTCAACTTAATCCCTTCACACCAATCCTTCCATCGCTGGAAAAAGTTTAATCAGCCTTCATCACATTCCCAGAGGCAGTAAGATCTCTCCTTGGGAGGGCTGTTATAGCACAGTGGTCATATCTCTATCTCTGAAAAAGGAGGCCTCAGTTCAAGTCCCAATTGCTCTAGAGATGTGCAATAACATTTCTGTGACAGGTTGATTAGAAAATACCTATTCCCCCTCGGGTAAGGAAAGGCAAAACTGCACACAGTATTCCATATGAGATTTCATTAAGCCCTATATAAATTTTAGTACGACTAAACCTTTTGTAATAAATGCTAACATACAATTTGCTTCTTTAATTGCTTTGTCACTGAACATTAACTTCATAATTCTGGCTGAATGTCAACATTTCCTAGTATTGCAATGTTTAGAAAATATTCTGTTTTCTATTTGAAATAACTTCACATCTTACATCATATTTCAACTGCCATATTATTGCCCACTCGCCTCTTCTGTTTATATTCAATTGCATTCTTCTCAAATCTTACTTTCAAACTTAGCTTTGAATAAGAAGCACACTCGGGTATATTCCTGGTACACTTAACTAATGTTAGCTGTATATATCTGAGGCTCAAGTACTCTGTAGAAAGCAGGCATCACTAATTGGCCAACCCAAAAATTATCTTTAGGGATACATAACAAAATGGCAGCTTTGTCAATGATGCTTACATCTCAGAAAAGAAAGAATAATTTTATTCCTACTATTTTGTTTTTCTCTTGTTACACCTCACCAGGTTTTGTACTAGAAATCAAGCACTGCTATTCCTAGAATAATCTAATCTAGAACAAAAAATTACTATTCCTTACAAATAGAACTGACTACTGATAATAATTATGAACTGTTAAGAATTCTAAGTATTAAAAGAGCTGAATTCCAGAGGTGAGGGAGAGTGACTGTCCTTGACATCAAGGCTGCATTTCACAAAGTGTGACATCAAGGAGCAAAATTGCAGTCAATGGGAACTGGTGAAAACTCTCTGCTGATTGAAATCATGCCTGGCACATAGGAAGATGGTTGTGATAGACATCAGTCATCTTGGAGCCAAGATATCTCTGAAGGAGTCCCTCAGGGTATTTTCCTAGGCCTAACCATCTTCAGCTGTTCGTCAATAACCAATAACCTTCCCTCCGTCATTAACCAACATCCCCATTTCTGACCTAATGATTGCACAACGCAAACTCTAAGCCATTTCTAAAACTTCTGCTTGATACACAAATATAGAGAGACAAAACAGAATGGGTTTTATGGACAGCGTGAAAGACTGGGATGCATTTCAGTGGTCCCTGTCCACAGGATTTGCTGAAATGATTTATTTGCTGCTTATAACGCTGCTTTTTGATCTTCCTTCTCCAGCTGCTTTCACTTATTTGCAGGAGCCACAGGGTGACACTTGGAAAGATTTCTGACTTATTAACTAGAAGTTACACCTTACAGCAACTGATGAGGAGAAATAAACCAGCTATCTACTGGTGTGAAATGTTTTTTGCTGCAGGATGAAAGCAGCCCCTTCCCTTCCACAGGTCCAACAACTTTTTAGCCAAACATCACAACCCCAAGCTGTTCAGTCACCTGGGAGCCATTAACAGTTGCTGGCACGCAGAAGGCCTTTGTGATCAATTTCACAGACCAATCAGTAACTTGTTACTGACCAAATTTCCTCTTCTACACAGCCTCCTGGCTCCATCTTGACTGTAAATGGGCTTCCCCACTGTTTGAACCAACAGCTGTGCAAACAGCACTTAGTGATTTTTAGTTACCTTGCTTTCATAAAGTATAGTAATCCGTTGATTTTAAAACACGTACTTTTCCATTTCAAATCAAGCAAAAATACAAAGAAGAAAGAAAGATGCCATCTTTACAGTCTCCGTGAACCTAGGGGCTGGGAACAGACTCTTCTCCCCATTAGCAACTATGCTAGAGCTATCCCTGTAATTGCATGAGGGGTGGTCTTGTCATCAAATAGGAACCAGGACAGTTTGATATCTAGCGAAGCCATAGGCTGTTTCTTCAACTCTGCCTTCAAAGTCTGGCTTTTCCTGCCAGACCACTGGATGATGGATGGTATGGAACTGTCCTTATTTGATGAATACCATTTGACTTTAGGAAATACTGAAATTCCCTGATGGCCTGTTACCTGTGGCCAACACTTGCAGGAGTCCTTATAATGCAAAAGGTGCACGCAGTTTTTCTATCGTCATTCCCGTGTTTGACGAATGAACTCCTGTGCACGTCCAACCACTTTGACTGGGCATCTACAATGACCAAGAACAATGAGCCCACAAAGACACACACAGTCTGCATGTAACTGAATGCAGGATATACCTGGCCATTCTAACGGATTTGGGGAAGCTGGACTGGTGGTAATTTTTAATCTTTGTTGGTATTCTGGGCACTGCCCCACCAACATGGCTTTGTCTGCATCCAAGCCTGGCTACCAGACAATTTCTTGCTAACATCTTCATTTTGCAGACCCCGAGGCGACCCTGTTGGAGTTCAGCCGGTATCTGGCGGCAACCTTCGCTCAGAACAATTTCTCTTGCTCCCCATAATTATATGCTGTTCTCTACTGTGATCTGGTCTCTCTGGGTCTGAAAAGGTTTCAATTCTGGTTGTGTCAGCCCTTTGGCATTCCCCCCGCCATCACCACCAGCTGTTACAGTTTTGTCACCACCAGATCTTTGTGTCCAAAGTCTGATATTGCCAGCTGTGACTGGAAGTGTGTTTAAATGGTTTAAAACCATTACAGACTCTTCCGGTGGTGTATCTGCCAGTGGGAGCTGATTCAATCCAACTGCATTTGCTACTTGTCTCCCAGATGGTGTTCCAACTTGTAATTGTATGCGCTTAGTATTAGAACCCATTGCTGAATTCTCCCTGAATCTATGGGTGGCACTGCCTTGTCCTCTCTAAGTGCACCTTCTAGGGGTTTGTGGTCCATTATTATCACAAATTTACATCTATTAAGGTACTGATGGAACTTCCCAACTCCAAATATGACCACCAAATCTTCCTTCTCTATCTGAGCATATTTGTACTCTGTGTTAGCCGAAGTCCTGGATGCATACAGTATTGGACATTTGTCTCCATTGGGTTACCTATGAGTTAATACTACACTGATGCTATACGGGGAGGCACTGCATGTCAATACCAGCTCTTGCTTGGGATCATAGTGTGCCAACACCTTAGAGAATGAAAGCTGTTTCTTCACTTCCCTGAAAGTAATGGCTTGGCTGCACAACCACTTTTAGGAGGTGATGCAAATCTGCCAGGATGGAAGCCAGGTTATGTATGAACTTTATGTGAAAATTCACCAACCCAAGGAAAGACCTAAGCTCCGGTACAAATGTGGAAGTTGGGGGACCTTTGATCACCCTCAGTTTATCTTCCAATGGGTTAACCCGATCTTGTCAACTCTGTAGCCCAAACAGATAGCTTGGGGTGCCTGGAGCACACATTTTCCCTTCTTAGGATTATGCCTGCCTGGAAGAAACATCTAAGGACTATGTCCAAGTTTTGTAAGTGCTACTCGTTTGTCTTCCCTGTTGTTAGCACATCATCTAGATAAATGGTGACCTGGGGAAGACCTTTCAAAATATTCTGTCATCTGCTGAAAAATTGCACAGGTTGATAATACCCCAGTGGCAGTCTTCTATCATGGTACAATCCCTTATTGTTATTAATTAGAGTAGATTTCTGGGAATCCTCATTTAACCATAATTGCAATTAAACATGGCTCATTATCCAGCTTTGTGAAGGACAGCCACCCTGCCAGCTTTGCATATCAATCCTCCATGCAAGGTATTGGGTATTTATCCAGCTGCAAAAAGAATCTTCCGTTTGTTTAAAATCCCCACAAAGCTAAATCGACCTGTCTGGCTTCAAAATCGGTACAACCCGTGCTACACATTCTGCAAACTGGACTAGTTTGATGAATTCCTTTGCAGCCCAGCCTTCTGATTTCTGCCTCACAAATGGCACTGGGTAGGCCTTGCAGAATTGCTTCCTGGTCAACATGCAAGGTAGCCTTGGTTTGTTTGATAGGCCCCGGACCTTCCTGAAAGACTTCCTAGTATTTCATTAGGATTTCACTCAGGCAGCCATTTTCTAATCAAAAAATGTTAAGCAAATCTAGGTGAATCTCTCTCAACCAATTTTGCCCCATCAAGCTTGGGTCCCAGCCTTTTACTACAATCATTGGTAACTGAAACAGCTGCTTCTCATAAGAAACTGGAACTGAAGTTGTACTCTTAATGTGTAAAGGTACCCCAGTATAGGTTCGCAGTCTAGCTGAGGTTTTGTGCAAACTTAAGGGTTCAGTGATCACGGAAACAGCCGCGCCGGTATCGATCTAGATTAGAATGGGTTGACTATTTAACCAGACATTTGTTTTGATTGTTTCTGTTTTGAATGTTTCTAAGCAATTAACTGTTCCAGACCAGATGCTGGTGGGCTTTTCAGGGTATGCACTCTCCTGGATACTTATTCAGTTTAGGTTTCGTAGGACTCCTTTGCTGTCTCAAGTCTGCATACTGGCAGCAACCACAATGATTTGCTGGCTTGATTACTTAACAAAATTTTAACCCTTGGCTGATGCTTGGCTTTGTTTTTTGGGGTTTTGCTGTGGGCTGACCTAGAGTCCCTCTGCTCAGGGTATGTCCTGAGTGTGCTATGCAAATGCTTTCACTCAAGTTGTATTCCTCAAGCTCCCTCAGACAAGCAAGGATATCCATTTCCATCAGAATACCCTATAACTCATATTATCCATTTGCTACATTTGCCAGTGATAAAGCCAGTTGTAGTTCCTGTTTGAAGACCTGGTTGTAATATTCCTTATATCTGTCAACTCTTGAAAGGTTTCAGTATCTGGTACCTCGGGGAAAGTCAGGCTCCTAATAACCAATAAAGCTGTGAGTCCAGAGGCTGTCAGGAGAATTACTCATTGGTTTTCACCCGCCCCAATGTGATTTGTCTGACAAAAATAACACTTTCTTTCTACATATTAGGCCCAGTCTTTAATGGCAGATTCGAACGAGTCAAGCTTCCCGAGTAATGGCATGATGCCGGAAATGCTTACCCCAACTCAAAGATGACTGTCACAAATGAGTTTCTTTAGGACTGTGCTTTACTCGCATCACCACTGAAAGAACTCTACAGATGCCAGTATCCCTTCTCCGAGTCACCCTTTATGTACACATGCTCAGTCCTTGATACTGGTCCAGTTCCGTCAGAGCCTGCTCTGAGTGTCAGAATATCTGACACTCCTCTTTTAATCTATCAGACACGGCTCCCTGATTGGACCAGATTAACATCCTCAATCAGGGAACTTTTCTATGAGATCCACGTAGGACACAGTATGAGGATTCGGGGTAGATGATTTAGGACGGAGATGAAGGACATTTCTTCACCCAAAGAGTGGTAAGCCGATGGAATTCGTTACCACAGGAAGTAGTTGATGCCAAAATATTGAATGTATTCAAGATGCAACTAGAAATAGCATTTGGGGTGAATGAGATCAAAGGTTATGGGGAGAAAGCAGGATTAGGCTATTGAGTTGGACGATCAGCCATGATCGTGAAGAATGGCAGTGCATGCTCGAAGGGCTGAATGGCCTCCTCCTGCTCCTATCTTTTATGTTTTTATGTTTCTATCATTACAATCACTACATTCCCATGAATTATAGTTTAGTGCAATCACCATCATAACTGTTTATGGAATGTTCTTTTGAAAATCTAAAATCAACATCCACTGGTTCCCTTATCTGTCTGCTAGTTTCAATCTCAAAAACTCCATCAGTCAATAGATGTATCAAACACAGTTTTCCTTTCATAATTCTGTGTTTACTTTTCCAGTTCTGACCAGTCTAATTGAGCAGAATGATCAGAAGCAAACCTCTTGCACATTTTTAAAAATAAATCTTTGATACATTCATGGCTGTCTTTTTGCAGGTGTTGGAAGGGATGCAGTGTCAATGGATGTTCAATGCCAACTGAGAAACTTCATATCAATGCAAGTAAGGTCTGTGTAGCCAATGACCAGGTGTCGACTCAGTGGAGCGGGTGACGAGGGAATGGGGGTCATAGTGAGGATAATTGCCCCAAAGGCCTTTCAGTAACACTTATCCATCACCAGTGTCACACACTGAGGCCTGAAAATACTCACTGTTTAAAGAAAACTACAAGAGATTAGTCTTGCTTTCCCAGTGCCCTATTATTTCATTCTAAACTTCCCTGTTGACAAGGAGCCTTCCATTAATTTAATGCCTCTCATGATCCCAGGCTATCCCAAAACACACTCCAACCAATGAAGTACTTTTAATGTCCAGTCACTGTTGTAATATAGAAAATTTGCACAGAGCAAGCTCCCACAAACAGGAGTCTGATAATGATCAAATAACTCTGTGTTGATTAAGGGGTAAGTCCGAGCCAGCTCCATGCTCTCATTTGAAATAGTGTCATGAGAAATTTTACATCCACCTAAGTAGGCAGACAGATCAAGTTCAAGACAAAACATCTGAATTTTCTAATGCTATCCTCCCATCCTTTAGGCACAAATGAAAGTGTTCCACCAGCAGTAAACAGCAGATCTCAAGATTAGAATTCCACGCATAACACACCATGCATTTCCTTTGATGTGAAATACGGATTTTATTGACAGTTTTCAAAACCCAGGAGCCAGACTAAACAATAGAGATGAGCTGACAGACTGATTGGGAAACAGGATGGGGCAAATGCTTCAAGCTGTTTGTTTCATTCCACCTCGCATTGCTTTGTGTGCCAGGCTGCTTCTATAACAGAGACCCTCAGATTGGTCCTACTACCCTCACCACTTCCTGTGTTTGAGTCCTTTGTGAACCACTCTCTTCTCCTACATCATTCTTTTTTTCACTGATATCTAACTGTAATTGGATTCGTTAATTGCCACAAATACTCTTGTGATGCAGTGACTTGTTCTGTTATGCATCAAAAGTATACATCAATAATTAACTTTGAAAATATTGGATCTCCATAATCTGAATTCTTGGCTAAACCAGCCCACATACAAATAAGTTCTGCTTTATGCAGCTGGTGACTTTGTCAACAGCAGTTTCAAAGCTTCTGCATAATTTAGCTAGTTTGGGAACTACATGAATGTTTTTAGGAAGGATCTTAAAGAAGATTTGGATGGGAGGGACTGAAGTGATACGCTAGAAATAGAGTTTCAAACTTAGATTACTGATGGTCTTGAAAGTGGTGGTGGGGGTAGGGGCACACAAGAACCCAGAGCAAGAGATTGGAGAGGGAAGGGTTGCAGGAAAAGAGGAGGCTATAAAGGTGGGGAGGTGTTGGAGGCGAGGTCATGGAAGAATCTGAATAGCAATGAGAGTTTTCAGTTGGAGGCATGGTGGACCAGAAGTTGATGCAACTAAGCAAGGGAGTGTAACGATTTAAAAGTAACAACTGTTGGTCGGAAAGATGAACCAATTAAATTTAGTTCCATTGCATGTTCTTAATAATACTTCATTAGCACAAACAAACATGACTTAGAACAGATTACAGGAGAACCACCATATTAAAAAAAATGGGCAATGTAAGTCATTTTTAACTATTGGACAGTTACACAGACCAATGTATTATGTTTGCTGTGAAGACTTAATTTTTTTTATTTCTGTATTTTTTATTGTGGACTGCAATTGGAAAAGAACCATTTTAAAAACCAAGGACTGATGTAGGATTGCTGAACTGTTTAAAAGCAAGTAACCTAACACTCAAGTATTGTTTATGTAGCCCTGGTTCAAGCAAGGTGGATGATTTGCAGATGAGCTAGAGTCAAGGAGTCATGTATAAATGGAGATTCAACTGGCAACAAGTGGCTGATTTATTTTGTGAATTAACAATCAGTAATGGATGACAAAGGCCTTCTGCCTGCTAACAACTATGTGATTGTGATTGGTTCCCAAGTCAATGAACAATTTGGGTCTGTGAATGAAACGTGGAGAAGCCATTAGATGTCTGCAAGCACAGGAGCTTTCTCTGTAGAAAAAAGGCACTGAATCTGAAGAATTAAGTTTATTTTTTCTTCAATAGTCGTGGTGACTTATTAAATTAATAAGTCAGAGCCATGTTGTAAGCACGAACCAGTCACCCTCTACCTCCTGTAAACATCAAAAGAAGGAAAAGCAAGAAGCAACACAAACATCAAAAGAATCATGGCAGAAAATCCTTTGAGTAGGGACCACTGACCTGCCTTCCCCATTTTTCCCCTCTGGCCATAATACCCATGGATATATTTTTGTCTACATGCACTCCGGTGTAGAGAGGGAGTTTATGAAGGGATTGGAGTTTTAACTAACAGTTATATGCTGATGCCTCAGTTGTTTACAAATAAACAGAATGTAGCTACAGGTAATAGATAATAATTATTCTTAAATACAGAAATCTGACCCACACTTACTGCATGCCCTGCAAATATAAATCAAGCAGGTTCACATCATGCATGAGTACACCATAATACAAACACTTATGTACTTGCAGGCTCATTTTATTATGTAGATACAAACACTTGGGTAAATGCATTCATCATCCATGGGCCCATGCACACCAGCTTTGTTCAGTGTAATGAGACCATCCACTATCTTGCTTACACCAGTTGATACCTGTCATTTGATGTTCACATATCAGTACATGTCTGCAGTTTCTGACCATCCAGAGTGAAGCTCAGGCATGTATCACCCACGGCAAAACTCAGATATATATAAATGTGAGGACAAATGTTGAGGTTTTTCACCCTGTGCTGTTTACATGGCCCACATTGGCTGTTTCAGCAACTCACACTTGGTTAGCCAGAGAATAGGGACTTAAAAGTGACACCATTGGCTTGTGGAGCATGTAAAACCCTGTGGTCAGGGCAGAGAATGGTTCAATCCTTAAGCCAAACTATACGGTCTGTCCTTCTCGAGATTTAATGAGTGGAATCAAACTCATTAAGGGACCAACTTCAACCTCAAACAGTCTTGACAACAGCACTTCTCTGCATCCTTCTGTCTCCAATTTGGACCTGTTCTCACAGCTCCAGCCGACACATTCCCCGACTGGAAAAGATGCCTTTTAGTTAGCAACGTTTAGCTTTCCCTTTCTTTGTGTTGTGAAGTTCTCCTTAATCACTGCTAGACTTGTTCAGTCTGTAAAGTTCTCTGCCGGCTGCACACATTCTAACATGACGGCCTACTGCCCTCTCATGGGGGTACTGTGATAGCGCAGCTTCCCAGTCATTTGTACATCACGACATACTTTCTCCGCCGCGGTAACCATTATAAATCAAACATAAACTGGTAATTAAACCTCAGGATTAATACCATGGTTGCAACAGATAGTGCTTTTCACTGAGATCAGTCGGGCCACAAATTATCTGATTTTTTATTTTAAAACCAAGTACATCAATAATTAAAGCTGCAAAGCCTCGGGTAGAGAGTCAGTGGGTTTAGTTTGGGACTGATACAAGAACTATGAGCAGTGAGCATGGTGCAACGAGATCAGTCCTAGACTGACGCAGGGTGATAAGAGTGGGAGTAGTAATTGATACAGGGTCATAGTGGGATTAGTACTGGATTGATACATGGCCAAGGGATTAGCACATAACAATGGAATTTGTTTAGAATTAGTACAGAACTGTGGAGAGAAAGCAGAACAGTGGAATTAGGTTGGGATTGATACATGGACAGTGTTATAAGAAGCGCTGATGTGGTGCGGGATTAGTGTCCTTACTTCTGAGGAAAGAAGATCTGAGTTCGAATCCCACTTGCTCCAGAGTTACGTCCCATAGTGTTTGAAAAGGTTGATTAGAAATACACTTATGAGCAAAGTACCAGGACAGTGGGATGAGTTTGGGATCGGTACACAGCTACCTTTTTGTGGGGGGTGAGAAAGAGCAGGCGTCGGGCTCAGTTTTGGATTGAGAGGGTTATGTGAAGAGAATGGGGCTGTGGTATTCATCGAAATTGGTGTGGGGGCTGCCCACCGCCGATGAGTGTGGGGTTAAAGCATGTTTCTCAGTGGGTATGGGGATGTTGAGAGAACCCCATGGAGGTGAGGGTGAGGGTGAGAGTCTTGGGGAGCCCTCCCCGGCGGGGGGTGAGTTTGGAGGAATACTCCCTCGTCGGTGGGCGGGGGGGAAATGCTGAGGGACGCAGCTGTGGAATGACCTGGAGTAACCCCGCCCACCTGCGGCCGAGAGGATGACGGGAAGGACGGAGAGCGTGTCAATAACATGGCGCTGGGTTAACGGTTGCTGCAGTAGCACTGGGGTTAACGGCTGTGTCCGCTATGGGCTGGCAACTCGTCAGCCTCCTCCGGCGGGGGATATGGGCGGTGCTGACGGGCGGCTGCTACCTGGAGCCCCAGCTGAGCGGCTTCTCCAACGCTTTTCACCTGTACTTGTGGATAATACTCCTCGGAGCCCCGTTTGTGCTGCATTTGGTGAGTTACTGACAGGACAGGACAGGACAGGACAGGACAGGACAAAGGGTGAAGCTGTGATGCAGAGGAGAGACTAGCTGTCAAGAGCGGAGCTAGTGTGGAAGGTCGTAGGTCCTGATGCAGAGGGCAGGGTTAGATCTGGACGTGGCCAATATTTGATAGGAGTGGGGTTTGTGTATGGAGGTCACCTTTAGGAGATGGTGGTTAGGGCATATTAGGGTATTTATCCTCGTGCTATTCAATGAGCATGAGATTATCACGTGGAATGGTATCCTTTATATGTAGAGCAGAATACAAAAGGGTGGAAGCCATCCTACAGTCACTTCTACCAATGCAGTGTTCCACTTCCAAAGACAATGGTGTGTACTGTGGTGGATAACTGATCTGAGTATCAAAAACAGAGATTGCTGGAAAAGCCGAGCAAGTCTGGCAGCATGTGGAGAGAAAGCAGAGTTAATCTTTTGGGTCGAGTGACCCTTCCTCAGAACCTATAACTTGAGCACCCCCTGCTGTAACTCATGAACCTCACTCCACAAAACAGTTTCTGCTACGTCTACTGCAGGGAAGACGGTGGACTGAGAAGATGCATGGGAGCTTAGGCTTATTGTATCTGTACTGATCATCAAATATCCTTCTAATTCCATTTTCCAATACTTGGCTCATTGAATTGGCAGTTTGACAGAGGCAATACTAGAGAATTCATTTCCCACAATGTTGAGCAGGGAGATGCCTCAAAATTTGTTGCAATCACCGGTCATTCTAGTTCTTGAGGTTTCTCTGATTCTTGTGCAAGGTCACAGTATTTGCATCAGGAAATGCTGGAGCATTGCCTGTCCCTCAGTGGCAGAGAAACTCATGCTGATGCTACAGGGCAATGGTTTTCCTTTCCTTGATGAGTTTAGGCAGTCAAGCTTTGCCAATGGCAAGTAAGCGCACGATTTTGATAAGCTCATCCTCCAGGGATTTGCTATCCAGTGTTGCTATGATAGGCAATCTTTCTGTGGTGTCTGGAGCTTCCTCAGTGAATTCTGTTCTTAAACAGCTGGAGAGATGGGTGGAACATTATTATTCTGATCAATAATGATGCCCCCTTCCTTTGTTTACAATGGAACTATTTTCTTTGTTGATGGACCTCTTTCCCTTTTCTTCCCTTCATATGTGCCCGTGCCACTCCCTAGTCAAAGGACATCTGGATATTCTGGCAAAAGTGTAACCAGTACTTATTGGTGAATCATCTGGCAATCTGTTTTGGATTTGACTTTGCGGGTTCGTATTGTGTTGAGTCATCTCTGTTGGATCATCTCTCTAATTAATTAGAGTGAAACTACTTGGCTTCAATGGTAGGTTCCATTACAGCAATGTTAGTTTCAAATTAGTCAGCATTTTTTTTCCCGTCTTCCTTTTCATAATTTGAGGGTCTGCTATTGTTAATGGTGTCTCCAAGTATCCACTTGCTTCTGTACTCTGTGTGGGAATGTTGGAAAGTGCCCTGTCAAATGAGCCAAGAAATTGTTGATTTTTATCTGAGAAGGTAATATCACTGGCTTTGATATAAGGGTGACATTACTGCTTTGAATGAAAAATCATTGAGAATGATGTTCACAGTATCATGTTCAATGTTGGTCAGACCCAGTTGGTGCCAATGTCTTGATCTTAACTATCTTTGGGACGCCTTGTGATCCTATTTTCTATCTTGAAGAAGACATCAGTTACACAAAGCTTGTGGTAATAGAAAAGCTCCGGTAGTCTGTGTCCATTCCCAGGCCATGAGCAGGAGGGCATGGTCTCATAATCTGTGCCCACTCTTGCATTGAAATCCCCCAGGAGATAAAGATATGTTGCTGCTCGCAATTTTAAGTTCCTCATAAAATTGGTCTTTCACTTTTGTAGTGGAGCACAGCATTGGAACACAGACACATGAGGCTAACCATCATCCTTTCAGTTGAAAGGTAGATGGGGAGAGCATATATGAACAATTTGTTGGCGTTACTGCTAATGCATGTTAATGCTATGCACTAAAACTTGAGTGTCCTCTCCAGGATGGAAGCATGGGCAAAATTTATGAAGATCCTGGGCTCCAACCATTAGGTTCCCTCTCTTCACCTCACCAACTGAATCCAAAGATTTGAATGCAAATTACTACATTTGTCAGCAGTTTGGTTGCAGGAGTTGCCAGAAAGCTATTTTTGTCAGAGTTTATTCCCTTACTGTCCCAAGACATCTGCAAAGCAGTGGAGCTATTAGGAGATCGGATCGTGAGGGTCATGAGATTTCACACTCCATACATTTGCATTCCACGTCTGGGGGTTAAACCACCTCCGACAGCTATACACGAGCATTGAAATTAGGAGCAGAGTAGGTCATGTGGTTCTTCAAGTTTGTTCAACCGTTCAATAAGATTGTAACTTTAATTCCACTTTCTTGCCTGCATCTGATAACCCTTGAGTTCCTTGTGAGTTGAAAATCTAAAAATTCGAAATTGTAGTTAAACCACAGCTTGAAGTACTGTGAATAATTCTGATCAGCGTGCCTTAGAAAGGATATATTGACCCTGGATGAGGTGCAGAATAGGTTTAACCGGACTTCAAGGGGTAAATCATGAGGAAAAATTATACCAACTAAGATTGTATTCTTTGGAATTATTTGATTTGAAGTTTTAAAGATATTAAGGTAACATTTAGGGTTAATAAAGGAAAGCCTATTTCCACTGGTTGAGGAGTCTATGGTTAGGGGACATAATCAAAAATTAGAGCTATATCTTTCAGAAATGAATTTAGGAAACATTTCTGCATGCAAATAGTTGTAGAAATGTGAAATTCCCTCCCACACATGACACTTAATGCTAGATTAATTGTAAATTTTAAATCTGAAATTGATAGATATTGTAATCTAAAAATATGAAGGTGTGTGTATGACAAAGGCATGTATATGGAGTTAGGTAGCAGATCGGCTCGACAGGCTAAATGACCAACTCTTGTTTCAATATATCTTAATTTCATCAAATCTCCTTGACTGCAGATCCTTTAGCATCCAAAAATTCTTACTCTTAAGTTTTACATTATTAATTGAGCTAGAATGTCCTGGTTTCTGTTGTTTTATTTTGTTTTCCTTAGCCACTGACTCTATCTCTTTCCCTGGTAGCTGAAATCGGCTGTTCATAGCCTGGTGTTCTGTTTCAGTCGGAGATAAGCTTTCTATCTCATCTACACTGTCACTAATTCTATTTCCACTTCTATATTGCACCCAATTCGGCCCCTGCATCAATATACCTGCTGCTGAGTTTCTCATCCATGCCTTTGTTACCTCGAGATTTGATTGTTCCACCTACTCTTGGTGCACCACCTTTTGTAAACTTGAGTTCATTCAAGAGTCTTACCTATTGCTTTTGAAGTAACTCCCATGAAGTCCCATTTATCCATCTCTTTTGCTTGCTGATCTACATTAACTCCCAGTCAAGCAAAGCCTTAATTTTAAAATTCTCATTGTTATCCCAAATCCATTCCCATCTTTTCCCGAGCATCATGTTTAAAGCAGTTCAATCAGGTTACTGCTCCTGCCATGGGACTGAAATGGTTCTTATTAAAATCACTTGACATTCTGTATGGTTGTGACAAACTTTTCCACCTCATCTGTCTTGACTGGTCTGCAGCCTTTTACCTGGTTGACCACACCATTGTATTCAGTGCATCTATGCTGCCATCCAAATTGGTGAGGCTGTTTTCACTTTGTTCCATTATTTATCTATTCATAGCCAGAGTATCACTTGCATTAGCTTCACTTCCTGTTCCCACAACATTACCTCTGGTATCCCCCAAGGCTGTGTCCTTGACCCCTTTCTGTTTTTCATCTACATATTGTTCTTCAGCTGCATCATCTGAAAGAAAACCGTAGCATTAGTTTTAAATGTATACCAACAACATCTAGCTGAACCTCTCCAGCACCTCATAACTCCTTCACTGTTGCTTAAATCATCATACTGCTTTCTGATATCCAGTACTGGAGGAACAGATATTTTCTCCACTTTAAATATTGGGAAAACTGAAGCCATTGTTTTTGATCCCTGCTCCAAATTCCAGTCCTCGGCTATCAGCTCCATCTTCTATCTGGCAACTATCTGATGGGTGGCGTGGTGGTTTAATGGTTAGCACTGCTGCCTCACAGTGCTAGGGACCCGGGTTTGATTCCAACCTCATGCGACTGTCTGTGTGGAGTTTGCACATTCTCCCCATGCCTGTGAGAGTTTCTGCCAGGTATTCTGTTTTCCTGCCACAGCCCAAAGATTTACAAATTAGGTGGATTGGCCATGCTAAATTACTCAGTGTTCAGGGATGTGTAGGTTAGGTGTGTTAGCCATGGGAAATGCGGGGTTACAGGGATAGGGTAGGGAGATGGGTCTGGGTCGGATGCTGTTGGAGGGTTGGTGTGGCCGAATGGCCTGTTTTTCACACTGGGGATTCTATTTTAAAAAATTGTCAGCCTGTATACAAACTTAGTGTTGTATTTGACCTTGATAAGTTTCCAAACTCGTATCTATGCCATTGCTAAGACTGCCTATTTCTAACTCACTAACATCACCCAGCTTTGCCTTTGTCTCAGTTCATCTGCTGAAATTCTTATGCCTCTGTTACCGCTAGACTTGATTATTTCAATGTACTTGTCTCTGATCACCCTTCTACAGTCCCTAAACTTGATATCCAAAACACTTCTGCCTGTGCCTTAACTCACCTCAAATCTCATTCATCTGTGCCATGCCTGCATTCACCAACTTCTGTTAGCTGCAGCTCATATGACATCATGCTATTAAAATTCACATCCTTGTTTCCAAATCCCTCTGTGACCATGCCACCATCCATTTCTCTAATCAGTTTCAGTACTACAAATTTCCCAGATCTTGGTGCATTTCCAATTTTAATCACTCCACCGTGTATCAACCTTAGCTTCTGCTGCTTGGTTTCAAAACTCTTAATTCCCTCCTTTTTATTTTTCCACCTTTCCACCTCATTTTCTAAATAAAGATATTTCTTGAAACTGTGACCAAGCTTTTGGTTATCTGATTAATCTCCTTATTTGGCTCAGTGTCATACTTTTTAGTTTGTAACTCTCCTGTGAAGTGTCTTTGCACATGCTATACAAATAAGTTATTGAATCTGTACAGCTTCTTGTATGCAATGCTTATAAGTTTATAAAGTATTCTGAAGTGGTCTCCCCAGCTTCGTTTAGCTGTAGCTCTGATGTTGTAGACATGCTTACCAAGCTGGTGGGTTTGGTTACAAATATTTTGTCGCCTGTTAGGTAACATCATCAGTGTGCTTCCGGTGAAGCATTGGTGTTCTGTCCCGCTAGTTATTTACATGCCTCAGTTTGCTGGGGTGATCAGTATTATGTCCAGTTTTGTTTCTCAGTGGTTTGTACACAATGTGTTTGTTGAAGGAGTTCTGGTTGGAATACCAGGTCTCCAGGAATTCCCTGGCGTGTCTCTGTTTGGCTTGTGCTATTATGGATGTGTTGTTGCAGTCAAATTCGTGTTGCTTGTTGTCGATGTGTAGTGAGACGGTTGAGAATTGGTCATGTCTCTTGGTGGCCAGTTGGTGTTCAAGTATCCATATAGTAAATTTTCTTCCTGTAGCTTTCTTGTCTTTGTTATTGCCTTCTAGTTATTTAAAGAATTCAAATTTATTCAAAATTGTATGATCTCACACTTAATTGGTTTGAATTCCATCTACCACAGTTCTGCTACCACATTTTGTCAATGTCTCTCTTGTAATTTTGCTTGTCTACACTGTTTGCAATGCCAGAAATCTTTGTCATTGGCAGGTTTAAATATAAACTTTCTGTTGTGTTATCTAAATTATTAACAAAAGATTAATAAACTAATTGTTAATGAGTTGAGGCCCCAACACACATCCTTGTGGCACATTACTAGTCACTTGCTTCTATTTTATGTCCATTATCCCTGCACTCTGTATTCTACTGTCCAATCAATCTCTTGAACCAAAAAATTATTTTTAATTTCAAGACTCTTTTCACAACCAGCCTCCTGTGTGGAACCTGATCAAATGTCTTCTGGAAACCCACATAAAGTTCATTTAAAAACATTTCTTTGCCACTGCCTCTGAACAATTATACTATTGAGATTCTGCAAACTCACTATTGTTGACACCAGTAAGAAAGCATTGTTATGAAACATGTTAGTAGAGTAATCCAATCCTCTTAGGAGTTCTGGTATGGCAGCAATATCTGTGTCAAACCTTGTGCTTTGGGTGGTGGGCTTTGAGGTGAGGTGTAATTGTGTCATTCTTGATGACTGCAGATCCATAGTGATTATTCAAAGAACAGTACAGCGCAGGAACAGGCCGTCTGGCCCTCCAAGCCTGCGCCAACACATTTTGCCCTTGCACAGTAAAACTGTCTTCACTTATGGGATCCATATCCCTCTATTCCATTCCTATTCATATATTCGTCTAGGTGCTTCTTGAATGCTGCTATTGCGTCTGTGTCCACCACCTCATCTGGCAACGCGTCCCAGGCACTCTCCACCCTCAATGTGGAAAATGTGCCTCACATGTCTCTTTCAAACATTCTCTCCCCCTGCCAACCCACCTTGCACCTTAAACCTGTTTCCCTTAGTAATTGACCCCTCCACCCTGGGAAAAGGCTTCATACTTTCCACTCCATCCATGCCATTCATAATCTGATAGAAGTTTACAGGTCACCCCTCAACCTCCTGCATTCCAGTGAAAACAAACCTAGTCTATACAACCTTTCTTCATAGCTTAAAATCCCCCATACCAGGCAACATCCTGTACCCTGTCCAAAGCATCCACATCCTTCTGCTAGTGTGGTGACCAGAACTCTGTGCAGTATTCCAAGTGTCCCCTAACTAAAATTGTATAAAGCTGGAACATAACTTGACTATCCTTACACCCAATGCCCTTCCAATAAAGGCAAACATGCCATAGGCCTTTTCTTACTAACTTATCTACCTGCACTGCTGCCTTCAGTGATCTGTGTGACCTGCGCACCCACATTAGGGCGGCACAGTGGCTTAGTGGTCAGCACTGCTGCCTCTCAGCGCCAGGGACCCGGGTTCGATCTACCCTTGGGCGACTGTCTGTATGGAGTTTACACATTCTCCCCATACCTGTGTGGGTTTCCTCTGGGTGCTCCGGTTTCCTCCCACAGTTCAAAGGTGCGGGCTAAGTGGATTGGCCATGCTAAGTTGCCCGTTGTGTTCAAGGATGTGAGGAGTTGGTGAGTTATAGAGGGGTGGGTCGGGGTGGGATGCTCTGAGGGTCGGTGTGGACTTATTGAGCTGAAGGGCCTGTTTCCACACTATGGATTCTGTGACTTCTATCCCTCGTAAGGATTCTGCCATTCACTGTGTGATTTCCATCTGTATTTGACTGTCCAAAATGCATCGCCTCACATTTGTCCAGATTAAACTCCACCTGCTTTTTTTATGCTCATGCCTCCAACTGGTCTATATCCTGCTCTATCCTCTGACAATCCTCCTCATTATCTGCAACTCCACCAATTTTTGTATTGTCCGCAAACTTTCTAATCAGACCAGCTACATATTCCTCCAAATCCTTTATGTAGATCACGAACAGCAGAGATCACAGCACTGATCCCTGTGGAACCCCACTAGTCACAGCCCTGCATTCTCAAAAGCATCTTTCCACCACTGACTCCATGTGACTTCACCTTTTCTACCAGTCTGCCATGAGGGACCTTGTCAAAGGCTTTACTGAGCTCCATGTAGACAACATCAGCTGCTTTTCCCTCATCAATCATCTTTGTCACCTCCTCAAAAAAACTCGATCAAGTTCATGAGGCACAACCTCCCCTGCACAAAACCATGCTGTCTCTTGCTAATTGGTCCATTTATTTCTAAATGCTTATAGATCTCGTCCCTGAGAATATTTTCCAATAATTTCCCTACCACTGACGTGAGGTTCACAAGCCTGTAATTTCCTGGATTATCTGTTACCCTTTTTAAACAATGGGAAACATTAACTATTCTCCAGTTCTCTGGGACCTCGCCTGTGGCTAAAGTGGATATAAAGATGACTTTCAGTGCCCCTGCAATTTGTTCTGTTCTCTTCCTCAATATTCTGGCATAGATCTCATCTCGACTCGGGGATTTATCTTAATACTTATTAAGATGCACAATACCGCTTCCTTTTTAATAGCAATTTGACACTCCCTTCCCTGAGATCATCCTCCACCAGTCCCTTCTCTTTGGTGAATACTGACACACAGTATTCGTTTAAGACCTTACTTAACCCCTTGTGGATCCACACATACACTCCCTCCTTTGTCCTTGAGTGGGCCAACCTGTTCCCTGGCTACCCTCTTGCTTTTTATACACGCATAAGAAGCTGTGGGATTCTCCTTAATCCTGAGGAAGGGTCACCAGACCTGAAATGTTAACTCTGATTTTTTTATTTTCTTCACAGATGCTGCCAGACCTGCTGAGCTTTTCCAGCAACTTCTGTTTCTGTTCCTGATTTACAACATCTGCAGTTCTTTCCATTTTCTCCTAATCCTGTTTGCTAATAACTTTTCATGACCCATTTTAGCCGTTCTAATTCCTTGCTTAAGTTTTTTTCCTGTTCTCCTTATACTTCAAGGCCTCTGTCTGTTCCCATTCATCTGGACCCTACATATGCTTCCATTTTCTTTTTGACCAAGGTCATAACATCCCTTGACATCCAATGTTCATGTAACTTAGGGCACCAATGCTTCATTCTTGCAGGAATGTGCTGCTCCTGAACTCTTGTCAACTACCATTTGAAATACTCCCACATGTCCAATGTGGTTTTATCCTCAAACAGTTGCCTCCAATCAACACTCTCCAGTTTCTGCCTAATATTATTGTAGTTCACCTTTTCCCAATTTAACACCTTGACCTGAGGACTGCTGTTATCCCTCACAACAAGTAACATAAAACTCCGGTATTATGGTCACTACTCCTGAAATGCTATTCCACTGAAACTTCACTCGCCTAGCTGGGCACATTTCCAAAACTAGATCCAGTATAACCCGTTCCCTTGTTGGACTGATTACACACTGTGTCAAGAAACCCTCCTGAATGGCCTAAGTCCCTAGCATGAAGTGACTCTGAGTCAATACAGGAGAAGTTAAAATCATCCACTGCAACAACCATGCTATTTTTACATCTTTCTAAAATATTCAGTACTTCTTTCTTGAAGCTGTCACTGTGCTGTTTGCTATGGGCCTATTCTTTTTGAACATAAGGGATCAGAGTCATTTAGGTGTTGTGAACTTTTTTGGTCTATAGATCATAGAATCCATACAGTGTGGAAGCAGGCCATTTGGGCCATTGAGCCCACACCACCCCTCTGAAGAGCATCCTACCCGGACACACCTTATCCCTGTAACCCTGAATTTCCCATGACTAATCCGCCTGACCTGCACATCTTTGAACTGAGAGAGGAAACTGGAACACTTGGATGAAAACCACGCAGACGTGAGGAGAATGTGCAAACTCCACACAGACAGTCACCCAAGGCTGGAATCAAATCCGGGTCCCCAGGGCTGTGAGGCAGCTGTGCTGCCCTGTATGTCCTGGATATGTTTGTTTTGTTCAGATCTTGTTTAATATTAACACCCAAAGAAGGCTTCACCTTCTGTAATTTATTCCTTTTTATATTTGTTGACTCAATTACAGAGATTGCAGTTTGTAATATTTCTCTTTATCTTTTGTTCATCCAGGGAATCCACTTAAAGTTTTTATTGGAGATCTGAGATTTGACAGTTAATGCAGCCCTCATTTCATTATTGCTTTCCTTGGAATGCTCAGTGCATAATTGTCTTCCTCCATTGGGAAAACTAATATAAAGTATTTGTTCAACTAACCTGCCATTTATTTTATTTTCTTATTATTTTAACTTGCATTATTACACACACTTATCTTTAAAAGTCCACATTGCTCATGACTACCTTCCTTTTCTTTTAATGTCATTGTAAAAAATCTCTGAATCTTGATTCCCAACACATTTCTTTTTTGTATTTTTTTTGGTATGGCTTATATTTGACTCCACATTCAAAAAATTATGGTTGACTTTTAACTGTCTGAAATTGTCTACAACCATGACAATTGGGGATGGTTCACTGATACCAGAGGATGAACAGGCTGTTAGTATTGAATGTGTTGGTATTGTTAATGAGGTGGGGAGGCAGCATCTTACTCTCCAGCTGAGGTGTGGAGGAACTCTTTCCTTGATCTTCCTCCTCTCCTTCTGGTCTGTCATCCATCTGTCTGGTGAGGACTGCTCAATGAAGACTGCTTTCTGGGGACTGCCTGATGACAGCTGCTGTCTGCGAGAAGAACCCCTCCTTTGATGTGGTTACTCCACAGTAGATATGGCCTAATCTGTTCTTGGCCCCTGCACAGATCCCCTCTGCGGATTTGCCCTAGCTCCAGTATGGTTACTCCCGTATGGAATCTGACCTCAGAAATTTTGGCCCCTGCACTGCATTTCCAGTGTAGATTTGACTTCCCAACTTCCTTGGCCCAAGCACGGAATTGACCTAGCCCCAATGGGCTTTCCCTGGTGCCCCCTGTCCTGAGTAGAATCATAACCATACAACATGGAAACAAACCCTTTTTGGTCCAACTCATCCATACTGACCAGAGTTCCCAAACTAGTCCATAACCCTCTAAACTTTTCTTATTCATGTACCTGACCAAGTGTCTTTTCAAATGTTGTAAACTGTTCCTGCATCTATCACTTCCTCTGGCAGTTCATTCCATATGTGCATCGCCCTCTGTGGGGGGGAAATAAAGTTGCTCCTCAGGTCTGTTTTAAAGCTTTCCCGTCTCACCTTAAACATATGCCCCCTAGTTTTGAACTTCCCCATCTAGGGAAAAGACCTCTGCATTCACCTTTTCTTTGCCCCTTTTGATTTTATAAACCTCTATAAGGTCACTCTTCAAACTCCTATGCTGCAGTGAAAATAGTCCTAGCCTATGCAGCAAGTACTTCTTTCAGATCCTGATGCTAGTTCAGTGGGCATCATGACCTCTGTTTTTGTCATTCTTTCCTTTGTTTTCATATGCCAGAGTTTTGGGAAGTTAAATACTGCTGTAATAGTTATTAAATGAAATCTCATGCTTCACAATAAATACCAGGAAAAATTTTTTTTTAAAGAAAAGGGCTCCAATATTCAACAAATTGTACTTCTCTTAATCCAGGCCATTGTCTTTGTGAACAGTCCTCTGGTAAATGTGTCCCCTTACTACATTAAGATATCACCCAATAGCTAGGGAATTCAATCTGGTTGAAGCTGGACTGTCTAATGTGCATAGTTTGCACTAGCTGAAAAAGTGAGTGTGCATTTTCAAAATTATATGATTATACTGTATAATAATAGTAATTATCAAGAACTCACTGTATGAAAGACCACATAACTAACAAAATGTTGGTGCAAGAGGGGGGAAGAGTTTAAAATGTTGTCATGAATATGAATACAGTGTGTGAATTGTTGGAGTCATAAAGTGCCAGAATCTGTCACAAGAAAACTGTCAATGTTCAGTCCACGCACAGTTAAGAAATAATTTAAACAGTCATATTGAAAGTGGAAGTGAATTGTTCTCCAAGGGTATTACGCTGGATCTCTTGCTGCAATCTGCTGCTGCTAAGTGATCTCTAATGTGTTGTTCTCAAAAGCCTTCTCTGTTCCAGGTCTCCTCCAAATCAAATCTTCCCTCTTTTTATAAGCTCATTGCCAGACAAACATGTTGTTTTGCTTAATGGCCTCCCCTTTGCTCTCCACAATTGTGGTGTGACTTGATCTGTTATTTTTCAGTAATACCCTCAGAACTAATTTTATTCAAATGTTTTCCCTCATTGGACTGTCTGCCAGAACCCAATATGACAATGGTGTGGAGATGATTTTCCAAAGGTTGAAAAGTGACCATTTTTTTTTATGTAGATTGTCTGAATTTTCTTTTTACTTGAGTCCATTGCTGGGCTATAACAGGTCTTGTCCATGTGGGCCGTGTGATTTGATTTGGCCAGATGAACAACATGACACTTTGCATAGCCAGCACAGACCGAGCAATAATGGAATAGATCACTCGGGACTCTTCCGTGGGGTGATAAACATAGCAGCAAGAGTAGACCGTTTGGTCCTTTGAACCTACTCTCCATTCGATTTGATCATGGCTGATCGTTCTGTTCCTGCTTTCTCCCCATACCCTTTGATTATTTTAGCTGCAAGAACTATATCTAATCCCTTCAAAACATTCAATGTTTTGACAGAGAATTCCACAAGCTCACTACTATCTGTGTTACGAAATTTCTCTTCATCTCAGTCTGAAGTTGTGTACCCCGTATCTGTAGTCTGTGATGCCTGATTCTGGACTCTCCGGTTATCAGAACATCTTTCCTGCATTTACTCTGTCTAGACCTGTTAGAATTTTATAGGTTTCAATGAGAAACCTCCCATCTCATTGTTTTTAAATGCCAGTAAATGTAGCCCTAACTGATCCAGTCTCTGTTCGTGCATCAGCCTGCCAATCCAGGAATGGAATGGTAAATCTTCATTGCACTTCCTCCATAGCCAGATACGGTGACCAGTTTGCGCATAATACTCCTAAGGTGTGGTCTCATCAAGCCCCTGTATAATGCAGCAAGGCATCCCTGCTCCTGTATTTGAATCCTCTCACTAGGAGGCCAGCGTACCATTTGCATTCTTCACCTGCTGCACTTATCTGCATGGAATTGCAAGTTATTTGATTTAGAAATGCCAGTCATGGAATAGTTAGTGATTGCAAATACAATTTCTGAAAATCACATTTTCTACTGTGAAACAGAATTAAAGCAGGCTTGGGTCATTTTAAAGCTTTGCAGAATGTGATTGAAAGCACCTTAGAAAGGGGCTATGACTTGTCTTCTTTTGACAAACCTGCACTACAATATAATACTTGCCTATAAGACACGGTCCACACTTCTGAAGAAGTTGAGATTGAAGGTCGGCAACAGAAATATCGCACTTGATCATTGCATTAAAAAAAAAATGCAGAGTGGTAATCCAAATGGTGAATGCCTCTGCTTGAAAGATTTGGTCCATTAGTACAGGTATCAAAACGTATGACAATCTACCTTAAGATATTTAAGTGTATAAGACACGTGATAGGAAGAGCTAAACATCTAGCTTACACGAAGGACAAAAGTATATGTTGGCAGAAAGACTTGTTTAAAAACATGCATGAGATAGTAAAGGCAGCTATATACGTATGAGTTTTATTGGATCACAAGGAATATGGTTAGAGATGCTTATAAGTAGAAAATACGCAGTCAACACTTGTATTCGCACACATGGGAAAATAGATTTACACATGCTGAGGAAAATGGAACATTGCATGCACTGAGTTACTATCCCTAGAGTACAATTCAAATTAAAACTTTGGACTTATACAGGTTGTTCCACCATCTGTACTGAAGGTAGTACGTTATGTACTACAAAACCTAGAGTAATAAAAGCTTTCCACAGTTCAAGATTCGATCGCATAGAAGCATGAACAAAGAAAAAAGGTTTTGAAGGAATGTAGGTAAAGTATGAGTAAATGTGATTACAATTGTTTGCTTCCATGCAGGGTAACACCAGTGTGGACTATTTGGGCCTAATGGTCCTTGTACCACTTCTGTCTAAATCATTACCACTTTAGACAAATCCTATTGAAAAAAATTCACAAGAAGTTTGATTAATCTTGTAAAAGAGTCCATTGTTTGTTCCTCATGTAACAGAACTAAGAAATTATGCCCATTAGAGAAGACAAAAGGAAATTGTTTCCATTTTGGGGGAAGATCAAAACTTGGAGCCATAAATCAGGGTCATTGTACTTCATTGGTATAATTTTATTTTCCTCTAATTTCATTGTAGCTTCTTTCTCCAGCAATTTCACTAGTGTAACTTGCTATTACCAATTATGTTGGCGTAATTTCCTCCTTCACAAATTTCGCTTGTGTACTTTCCTTTTCCACCAATTTCACTGTGTAATTTCTTGCCAGCAATTTCACTGGTGTAATTTCTTCCTTCACAAATTTGTGGTGTAATTTTCTTCTCCACCAACTACACTGATGTCATTGCTGCACTGTCAATTCACTCGTGTAATTTCCTCCTCCAATTTCACTGATGTAATTTCTTTTCCACCAACTACACTAATGTAAATTTCTTCTCCAGAATGTCAGATATGTCAATCATCATGGAGCCAAGCCATCTCATGGCTCTTTGTTATGTTCTCTGTTAGACTTTTGAAAGTCTCAAATTCCTTCCAAAGTTTAGTTTGCATATTTTGAGGCATGGGAGTGCCACGGGGTTTTAGAGGCTGGTTGGAGAGGGATCGGAGGTATGATGTTGGTGGGGTTTGTCTCCAGTGGGCAAACATGACCCACGGAGGAGGACTCCCCTCCCTACCCTACACCAGCTAATAAAGTAAAAGCTGCTGGTTTATCTGCTTGGCATGGGCTTCCCTTGCCATGTGTGAAAAAGCAGAGCGAAAGTGAGGCTAAAACTAAATCTCAATAAAACGAACACACCTCAGCAACTTGACATTCAAATTGACATAATGAAATTCAAATCTAGTTCACATTAGTTTTTAGTACTTTAATTACAAACCAGAATTTGATTAGATTTTTATTAGGTAGAGGTATTAAGAACTAAAGAACCAGTGTGGGTAAATAGGTTTTAAAAAACATATTAACTATGATCTGAAACAAAAACAGAAATTGCTGGAAAAACTCAGCAGGTCTGGCAGAATCTGTGGAGAGAAAGCAGAGTTAACGTTTTGGGTCCAGTGACACTTTTTCAATTCTGCAGATGCTAGTTCATAGTAAGTCTCTTAAATACATTTACCCACAGTGGTTCTGTGGTCCTTAATACAAATACCTAATAAAAAATCTATCAAACTGTGTCTTGAAATTTAAAGTATTAAAACTAACGTGAACTAGATTTGAACTTCATTTGCCAATTTGAATGCTGAGGTGTGTTCGTCTTATTGAGATTTAGGCCTGGCAGAAATCTGTGGAGAGAAATCGGAGTTAACATTTCAGGTCCAGTGACCCATTTTGAATTCTGCATATGCTACTGAGTTTTTCCAGCAATTTCTGCTTTTGTTTCTGATTTCCAGATTCGCAGTTCTTTCAGATTTCTTGCAGAGCAGCTCAAGGGGCTGGAAAGCTCTCTGATCCCACACACTGAAGTACACTGAAATTAGTGTATTTTAAAATGTAATTGACTGTATAAAGTCACACAGGAAAGTCAATGAACTTTTAAGTAACGAATAATTTCTTGAAGCCTGTTTTTCTGATCTGTTTTGCAGGCTGCATCTCCCAGCAAAGTCGCTCTTGGGATTTATTGTGGTATGGTAGCTCTCCTTTTTACTGTGATAAAGACAATTAACTATCGGCTTCACCTTATGTTTGAGGAAGAAGAAATTATACATCGCAGTGTTCAGTCTGCTGTTTCCACAAAGGATAATGGTGAACCAGAACTGATCCCGCCTTTTAGCCCTGGGTAAGAAAGTACAAAAATAAAGAATTCCTCCTTAGTCAGTTATTAAGAATGATTTATGTTTTACATCTGGATATTTATAATATCATAATTAATTTTATTTCTGGTGTTAGTCATGATTCAATAGCACTGTCGAATGCAATGAGTAGCCTCTACAATCAGAAGACTATGGGTTCAAGCCCCAATCAAGAAAATTGAAAATATTGCCCAAGTTGACTGCGCCTGTGCAATATTGAGAAAGTGTTGGACAGGTTGTCTTTCAGAGGAGAGGTTAAAGAAAGGATTTGTGAGCTCAGTTGGATGCTTGTCCTGTTTAGGTACACCTGATATCATAGATAGTCACAGGTCACAGTCAGCATGGATTTATGAAGGGGAGATCATGCCTGATAAATCTACTGGAATTTTTCATGAATGTCAGTGGTAGAATTAATAAGGGTGAGCCAGTCGGTGTGGTTTATTTGGACTTCCAGAAGATGTTTGATCAGGTCCTGCGTAAGAGATTAGCATATAAAATTAAAGCACAATGGACTGGGTGCAGTGACATAGAGAACTGGGTGGCAGACCAGAAGAGTAGGAATAAACAGGTCTTTTTCCAAGTTGCAGGAAGTGACCAGTGGGGTACCACAGGGTTCAGTTCTCGAACCCTAGCTATTTACAGCTATCAATGATTTAGATGAGGGAATTAAATGTAATATCTCCAAGTTTGAAGATAAAACAAAGCTGGCTGGGAGGGTGAACTGTGGGGAGGATGCAGAGATGCTCCTGTGTGATTTAGACAAGTTGAGCGAGAGGGCAAATGCACGATAGGTGAATTATAGTGTTAATAAATGTGAAGTTATCCACTTTGATAACAAAAAGTGGACAGAGTTATTTTCTGAATGGCGATAGATTGGAAACGTGACCTAGATATCCTTGTATACCAGTTGCTGAAAGTAATCATGTAGGTGCAGCAGACAGTGAAGAATGCAAGTTGTATTTTACCATTCATTGTGAGAGGATTCGAGTACAGGAGTAGGGATGGCTGACTGCAATTGCACAGAGCCTTGGTGAGATCACACCCTGGGTATTGCATGCGGTTTTTCCCCATATCTGAGAGTGGATAGTCTGGCTTTGGAGAGAATGCAACAAAGGTGTACCAGATTGATTCCTAAGATGGCAGGATTGGTTTATGAAGAGAGACGGGATCAGTTAGGACTATATTCATTAGGGTTTAGATGAATGAGTGGGAGCTCATTACATTGAAGATTAGAAAGTGTAAACACAGGAAAGGCATTTTTGATGACCAGTGAGTTCTGAACTAGGAGTCCTAACAAAACAAGGTAGGCCATTTAGAACCGAGATGAAGAAAATATTTTCACCCATACAGCGGTGAGCCTGTGGAATTCTCAGCCACAGAAAGCTGTAGAGACCATGTTGAGAATGTTTTCTAGAAGGAAATACATATACTCCCTAGGAATAACAGGATCAAAGGATGTGAGGAGAAAGTGGGAACAGGGTACTGAGTTGGATGATTAGCAATGATCATACTAAAATGGCAGAACAGGCTCAAATTGCCAACTCGTCCTCCGATTTTGTGTTGCTAATTGTAGTTGTGAGTATGCTGTTACACTGGAGTGCAACCATTCCTTAAGTTTCATGTCAAACATGACTGTGAGTAGACTTCTGAAGTCCAGTCCATAGTCTTGAATTCAGGCCAACACTCCGAGTGGAGTTGAGGTGAAGTGCCATTGGAGGGCTGGTACTAAGGGAAGCACCATCTGTGTTAGAGTGAAGGCACTGAGGGATTGTTGTGCTAGTAGAAGGGAAAACTGAGTTTGAGCACTGTTGGAGAGAAATAGCAATACTGAGAGCGTGCTGTACTATTAGGAGGGTGGTTTTGATATTTGGATGAGCATATTTTGCAATACTTGGGTATTTTATTAATCAAGAGTTGCCTGAGTCATTGAATGCAATAAAACAGAACCTGCAGTCAATGTGGATGCATTACAGCAGTAATTACTGACTTTTGTTGTTACACAGCCACATGAAATTATTTAATTTTAGTCAGTCTTGAGCAATAAGATTTATAATGTTTTAATGGAAAAGGGGTTCTCTAGTTGGTAGTCTCAGGCAACCTGTTCTGCAATACAAAATAAGGCAGGGATCACTTAAAAACTGAAAGTTAATATCATGTGGTGAGATTTGAAATTATATTAAAGTTGTAAAACAAGAAAATGCATGGAAATTAAGAGCAATTCAGAAATCGATGGGAATTAATGGGTTATTCAGGGTCTTGCAAGTTCTTATTTCATCTGGATTCTGAACTTCAGTTTGAAAAAGAATCAAGCCAAAGCTCTAGTATCAGTGAATGTGGGCATGAAGTTGGATTGTTATAAAAACCCAGCTGATTGTCAAAGTCCTTTAGGAAGGGAAACCTACTGTCCTCACTTGGCCTAGGTCTGCATCGGTCTCTGGTGCCACAGAGATATGGCTGACTCTAATTAGCCCACTAAAGTTGTGTGAAATAAAAGGCTGAACACCAGTTTGTTTTTTCAGGGTAGTATTGATGGACAAACAATATATACCTGTTTTACCAATAATGATGAAAAAATACTGAAAAGAAAGGGTCAGTGAAATGTAAAGCTCAGGCAGAACTCAAATTGAAAGACCCTAAATTCAATAAAATTGAAATGCTTACTTTTTAATTACATAACCTTCAATTCCTCAAGCCTACTCCACCTTTCATTTAGATTGTGGCTAATCTGTATCCTAACTCAATCTTTAACTCTTAACTTATTTTAGAAAATAATCTATCAATCTTAGATTTAGAATTATTAATTGATTGACATTTGCTACCTTTTTATTGGAGGGAATCACAATTTTACTTACCATTGTATAAAGGAGTTTTTCCTAACATCACTGCTAAATGGCCTGGCTCTGATTTTTAAGGTTGTGTTCCCTCAATCAACACACTCTCATATTAGGGCCAGTTTTAAAACTGTGGACTGAAATGAGAAAGCCGTTTTAAAATCCAGTGTTTGAAAGAGTAATTGCAGTTTTGAAATCAAGTAGCCTGACACCCATGCCTGGCATCGTGTAAACAACAGTTTGAACAAGCAGTAATTAAAGTGTCAGTTGCAGACAATTTGGAGCAGAGGGGGTTTACATTTGTAGCTTTTGCTGGCAACAAGAAATTGATTGATTGGTCTATGGATTAGTGTCCAGTTATTGATGACTGGATCTTTCAGTCTGCCAACAACTGTGATTGGTTCTGAGAAGCTGGGAACAAATTGCAGAGAGTGAGCAAGAAGTTTTTGGTTCTTCACCGGCTAGGGAGCAGTCTCTCTCTTGTCTAAAGTTAGAAATTGGTGTAAACCTGAAGAAACCAATTTATCTTTCCTGCATCAGTTGTTGTCAGCTGAGACTTGTAATTGAAAAGTCAGAGACTTTGAGTGAACCCACCACCTTGTGATCCTTATCAATCTGTGGAAGCATCTGCTTCAGTCATCTTTCTCCAATGTGCTGGCCAGCAGAGGAGTCAAAAGAATAATCTCTACAATAGCGCATGGGGCCAAAAAACTACTGAGCTGTTTTTCCAGATTTTCCCCTTTTCCGTAACTTATTTTCTCCTGCCTGTTTCTGTGCATAAGGTGGAGTTTATAAGGGAATGAGAGTTTTAATTAATAGAGTTTAATGCCAATGGTTTAAAACTGGTTACCTATTGCTGCAGTCTAATCAATAAATAGTGACTTTTGTTCAGTATGGAAACTTGGCTCATACTTTGTCAGCCAGAGTCTGAAAGTTGGTCAAATTGGGGCACTTGCTGTACTTTATAAAGTCTATAACTTTTGTGATGATTCCGGGAATAGTGAACTAGATTACTAGTAATTAACCCTTAACTGTGGGCTCAGTGAGTTGTAACAAGAAAACGTTTGTCACCATCCATCCTATTAATTGTTTCCTCTTCCTAATGGTGCTGTGGGTGTGCCAATACCAAATGGACTGCTGCAGTTCAAGGAGGTGGCACGTCATGATCTTCCCAAGGGCACTTGGGGATGAGCAACAAATACTAGCCCAGCCAGTGATGCCCACATCCTGTAAAAATAATAAATGAATTGTTTCTACAATATCGCAACATATCATTTGGGAAGAATCTTGTCAAAGTGACTGGAGATTTAACCACTGGTTAGAAAGCCAGTATTACCTCATTTTGGGAGCCCCCAGTACCTCTTGTTTCTCAAAGGCACGTGACAAGTTAGGAGTAGGCCTTCAGTAGGATCAAGAAACTCAAGTTTCACCTTTTTTTTTATATTTGCACCATCTTTACCGTTATCATCTATGATATGCTTCCCAGATGGTTTAGTAAAACCGTATATAGTTTCAGAGCTATCTGCCCTTATTGGTATTTCTAAATCAATTTAGACCAAGTGGGGAAGGATGTCCACAAAAATCTTCAGCAGAAGTAAGGCTCAATCATCCTAAACATTTAAAGGCTTATTACGTAGTATTTATTATCTAGTTACACTATATCTAAGATGTTAGAACCTTCTCTAGTGAAAACTGATGCAAAATACCTGTTTAGTTCATCTGCTACCTCCTTATTTTCTACTCTTAATTCCTCAGACTCACTTTCCAGAAACCAGCACATACTTTATTCACTTTTTTGCAAATATCTGTTAAAACGTACTATCCTATTTTTATATTACAGAAAGATCAGTGCCCGGTCGGAAGATTGGACAGCATATATCAAACGTCCCACCCAGATCCATCCCCCCATCACTATAATCCTGCATTTCCCACAGCTAATCCACATAGCCTGCACATCCTGGACACAATAGGCAGTTTAGCATGGCCAATCCTATCTAATTTGTCTCCTTTTTAATTAAACTGCTTCTGCGTTCTGGTTTGCTGAATTTAGGTCATCCTTTTCTATTGTGCTAACACTATCATTAATAAAGAGAGCCACTATTCCACCTTGTTTGCTATCTTCCTTAATGTTGTGTACCCTTGAATATTCAGGTCCCAATCTACGTCATCCTCTTACCATGTTTCTGTAATGGCTGTTACTTGGTACTTATTTGTGTTGTTGGTTCATTTGTTTTGATTGGAATGTTATGTGCATTCAGATACAGAACCTTTTAGTTTTTCTCTTTTGGACTTTTATTATTTTTGTAATCTCTAGATTGACTTGTTGATTTAGTCGTAGATTTATATTTTATTCCTTCCTTTCATTGTTTGTTTAACAGTTTCTACATCGATACATTTCTCTTTTGCTTTGTCTGTACCATTTAGTTTAAACATCTTCCCAGATTTGATCCCTACAGCTGCTGTCAGCATTCTCAAATCCTGGCATAACCCCCATTTTACCATTACTCTCTGGTCAGGGGATCAACCCTAGCTCAATGAAGAGTGCAGGTAGGCATACCAGGAGCAATACCAGGAGCAATACCAGACATAATATAAAATTGAGGTTTCCACTTAATGTAGCTAGAAAACTGGACTACTTGCATTCCAAATGGTATAAGCAGCAAGAGACAGACGAGGTTAAGTAATTCCACAACCAACATATCAAATCTAAGCTCCACATTCCTGCTGCATCCAGTCATGAATGAGGTGGGCAATAAGATTGCTAACTAGAGATGAAAGTTCTATAAATATCCCTATCTTCGATGATGGGAGCGCCTAACTCATCAACGCATAAGAGCGGCCGAAGTATTTGCAACAAGTGGATGATCCATCTTGACCACCTCCTGTGGTCCCCAGCATCACAGATGCCAGTCATCAGACAATTTAGTATACTTGACACTGACATCAAGAAATGGCTGGAGGAACTGGGTACTGCAGAGGCTATAGGCCCTGATAATATTCTGGCAATAGCACGGAGGACATGTACTCCAAAATTTGCCACATCTCTAGCCAAGCTGTTCTAGTACAACTACACATGGGCATATACCAACAATGGAAACTTGCTCAGGTTTGACCTATTTACGCAAAAGGCAGGTCAAATCCTACACTGTCAATTCCTGATCCATCAGCCTACTTGACCAGTGAAGTGATTGAAGGTGTTATCAACATTGCTATTAAGCAGCACTTACTTAGCAATAATCTGTGCATTGAGGCTCTATTTTGCTTCTACAAGGGTCATTGAGCTCCAGATCTCATTATACCTTTGATTCAAACATGGAAAGAAGAGGTGAAGTGAGAGGGACTGTCCTTGACATCAAGGCTGCATTTGACCGAGTGTGGCATCCAGCAGTCCGAGCATAACTGGAGTCACTGGGGACTGGGGCAAGACTCTCCACTGGTTGGAGCTGTACCTGGCACAAAGGAAGATGTTTGGAGGTCAGTCATCTCAGCTCTAGGACCTCTGCAGGAGTGTCTCAGGGTAGTATCCTTGGCTTAATCATCTTCAGCTGCTTCACCATTGACTTTCCGTCCATTATTAAGGCAGAATTGAGGATTGTGCAATCAACAGGCAACATGTTCAGCACAATTTACAATTTCTCAGATCCTTAAGGTGTCTATGACCAAATGCAGCAGGCCCTGGACAATATCAAGGTTCAGGCTGACAAGAAGAATGTAGCATTCATGTCACATACGTGCCAGGCAATGACCATTTCCCATAAGAAATAACCACCACCTCTTGAGATTTGGGGGTAATATCACCACTGAATCTCGTGCTAATAACATCCTGAGGTTTATAACTGACAAGAAACTGAACTGGACTGCAAAAGCTAGGAATCCTTCAGTGAGTAACTCATCCTGACGCCCCAAAATCTGTTAACTAGCAGCAGAACACAAGTCAGGAGTGTGATTAGGTGAGTACAGCACTTAAGCTAGATGTCATTCAGGATAAAGTAGCCACTTGATAGATGCCACATCCCCAATCATTCTGTCCCTCCACATCAATGCTAATTAGCAGCAGCGTGTAGCATCTACAAGATGCACTGCAGAAATTCACCAAGCCTCCTTAGACTACATCGTCCAAACCCATGACCATTACCGTGCGTAAGAACAAGGGCACCAGATACGTGGGAAGACTACCACCTGCAAGTTCCCCTCCATGCCGCTTTTCATCCTGACTTCAAAATAGTATCGTCGTTCCTTCAGTGTTGCTGTGTCAAAATGCTGGAATTTCCTTCCTAATAGCTATTTGGGCCTACTTGCATCAAACGAACTCCACCAATTCTAGAATGTAGCTCACTACCACCTTCTCAAGGGCAACTAGGAGTGGGCAATGATGCTGGCCTCAGCCTGCAATGCCCATACCACGTGAATGAGGGGGGAGAAATCATAATTAGTTTAAAACCCCCTCTGCTTCCCTAGTTGTGTGGGTCACTAGAAAACTGGTCTTAGCATTTTCTGGGTGTAGGTAATACCATACTACAGCCCGCACTTACCCAATATTGGTGCCTGTGCCTCATGAGCCAAAATCTACTTCTGCCACACCAGCCTTTGAGGCTTACATTGACTTCTCAAGCCTTATTTGTCCTATGACAATTTGCCAATAGATCAGAATCAGATGATTACCTCTGAGGTTATCCTTAATTTGGTGTCTTGCACTTCATACTACTATGCGGAACCTCTTCCCTTGTCCTCCGTATGCCATTAGTACCTCAATGGACCGTGACAACTGGATGCTTCCCACTTCTTCTAATTATCTCGAGCTCTGAGCATGTGTCCCAAGCCATTGATACTGGGCAGGCACCACTACATTCTGGATTCTCATTCTTTCAGTGCAGAGGACGTTGTTAATCCCCTGACTTTACTGTCACTACTCCTACTACTTCTGTTTTATATTCCCCACTTGAATGGCATCCTGTACCATGGAACTGTGTTCAGTTAGCTCAACCACTCTGCCTTCCTCACTTTTTCTTTCAGTAAAGTGAAAAAACTTCAAACCCTATAAAAATCTTCCATTGTTTATGATTTAAAATAACTAAAAATAACTTAATAGCTAAAAATGAAGAAATAATAACTACTTAAAATAATCCTAATCCAGTCACATTCAGTAACCTAGAGCGTGTATGTAGTCCGCTGGAACTTTTGAGTCACTGTCTGTTTGTGCTGCTTCAGGGAAATGTCAGCTGACTACTCAGTATGCTTCTTTCTGGAGAAAGAGCCACATGTTCTTTCCTGATGATTATATCCACTCCACTCTAGAATCAACTCTTAAAACAGCTTCCTCTAAATCAGCACTATTGATGGCGTTCGTGTATAAGATAATACAGAGTGGAGCTGGAGGAACACCGAAGGCCAGGTAGCATCAGAGGAGCAGGAAAGTTGATGTTTTGGGTCTGGACCCTTCTTCAGAGGGAAAAAGGACTCCCTCGTGGAGTTGTATCAGAGATAAAAGGTACTGCAGATGCTGGAGAATCCGAGGTAACAAGCATGGGGCTGGATGAACGCAGCAGGTCAAGCAGCATCATAGGAGCAGGAAAACTTGACGTTTCGGGCCTAAACCCTTCATCAGAAATGGGGGAGGGGAAGAGGGTTCTGAAATAAATAGGGAGAGAGGGGGAGGCGGATAGAGGAGAGGATAGGTGGAGAGGAGGCAGACAAGTCGAAGAGGCGGGGATGGAGCCAGTAAAGGTGAGTGTAGGTAGGGAGGAGATAGGTCGGTCCAGGGAGGACGGACAGGTCAAGGGGGCGGGATGAGGTTAGTAGATAGGAGATGGGGGTGTGGCTTGAGGTGAGAGGAAAAACAGGTTAGGGAGGTGGAGATGAGCTGGGCTGGTTTTGGGATGCGGTTGGGGGAGGGGATGTATTGTGCAGTTCTCACTTCCTTCATTTTTCTCTTTGGTGGAGTATCTTATCTTCTTGGAACCCTCCTTCACCCAGCTAAAGAGACCTAAGTGAAGTACTGTTGTTGCTTGGTCTGTGCTGATTATGCAAACAGTGTCATGTTATTCATCTAGCCAGATCAAATCACAGAACCCATGTGTACCTGACTTGTTTTAGGCCCAGAAATTGACTTAAGTGGAAAGGGAATACAGACAGCTTATATTTTTTTAAAAAAGGGCCAGTTTTCCACCTTTGGAAAATCACCCTCACAATGTACCTATGTTGGATTCTGCCAGATGGTTCACAAATTAAACCTAATTCAGCATACATCACTGATTCCTCAGTTTCATTAATTATCTTTTTGAGGTGTGTCCCAATGAAAAACAAGTAGAAAGCAGATCAGGCCAGCAAATCAAGTCATAACACAGAGGTGGAGGGCAGAGGGAGAACTGTTAAGCAAAACAATATTTGAAGGGGTGAGAGCTTGTTTGTATGGCAATTATCTTATAAAAGAGCGAAGATTTGAGGTGGAGGAGATCTGGGAAAGAGAGTGAGCTTCTGAGAACAACACATTAGAGCTCACTTAGCAGTGGATTGCATCACTCTCAGATCCAGCGTAACACCCTGGAGGAGCAATTCACTTATAGGTGCAATGTGACTGCTATTTCTTCATTGTGTGTGGACTGAATATTCACAGTTTATTTGTGACAAATTCTGGCACTTTGACTCCATGCACTGTATTCATATTCAGGTCAGCTTTTCAAACACTCCTCCCACTGGCACCAACATTTTGTTAGTTATGTAGTCTTTGATACAGCGCTTCCCTGATAGTTACTGTTATTACAGATTATAATTAGCATATAATTTTAACGATGCATGTCATTTACTTTCTCAATTAGAGCAAACTATGCACATCAAGTGGCCCAGCTTCATCCAGAGTGGACTCTGTAACTGTCGTGTGATATCCTCATTTAGCAAGTGCTCGACACTACACATGTTTTACCAGAGGACCCCTCTCAGAGACAAAGGCTTGCATTCACAGAAGTATAATTGAAATTTATTTTTTCCTTAAGTCCAGTGATATTACCGTCACACTGTCTTCTCTTTGATAAAATTAACTAGTTTGATGCTAGAAATGTAGGGGATTTTTGTGATATTCAGAGTTGTAAACCAACAGAGAGTTAGTTGTTAATGCAGGCCTTCCAAGCAAGGCAGTCTGTCCTTTGATATGAATTGACCAACCTGTCTTGCTGTTTGTTGGTTTCATGGGAAAAGACTGCAAAATAAAGGTAAAAATACAGCTGCTGTATGTCAAATTTAAATCCTTGTCTCAGGACAAGAAGGAAGTGACAGACAGAAAAGTATAGAGGGATAAAATTCCCTCTGGTTCCAGGATTTTGACCTAATCATGCTGAAGGATTGGCGATATATTTGTAAGTCAGGATGGTGAGTGGCTTGGAAGGGAACTTGCATATTGTGGTTTTCCATGTATCTGCTGCCTTTATCCTTGTGTTTTTTCAATCTGAAAAAGACCCATTACTCTTGACTCAGTCTTGTGTGTGTTAACAAATCCTCAATCCATGCTCATGTTTAGATGCAATATTGTGTGCTTCTGACTTCTGAAATAATTTTTTTATGTGGCATCTTCCAGAAATACACAACATCTACTAGCTCTCCTTTATCAACTTTGCTTATTATATCCTCAAAATATTCCTTACAAATTTGTCAAAACATGTTTTTCCCTTCTCATAACCATGTCAACTCCTGTTTGATTGTATTAAGCTTTTCTAAATGTCTTGCTATTTCTTCCTTAATAATGGACACCAGCATCTTGCCAATGACGGGTGTAAGGCTAATTGGCCTATAGTTTTCTGCTTTGTCTCCCTCTCATCTTAAGTAGGGGTGTCAGACTTTTCCAATCCACTGGAAACCCACCACAATACAGTGAGTTCTGGAATGTTTTGAGTCTGGCCTGGCACCTTGTCTTCCTTCAGTCCTATTAGATTGTCAAATACTTTGTCCTTCATGATAAAGACTGTTTCAAGACCCTTCCTCCCTTTAGCATCTTGCTTATCAGCTTTCCTTGGGATGTTTATCGTGGCCTCTACCATGAAGATTAATGTAAAATATTGGTTTAAATTACTGCCATTTCCCTGTTGGCAATTTCCTAATCACATCTCCCAAAGATCCCATGCTCACTTAAGCTACTTTTCGTATACCCATAGAAGCGCTTGCTTTTTGATTTTATATTCCTTGTCAATCACTTTCATAATCAAGTTTATCCTTTTTATTAGGTTTTTAGTTATCCATTAGTGGTTCCTAAAAAAAAAAAAACCCAATCCTATGACCTATCGCTAGTTTTTGCTGCTTTGTGCGCCTTTATTTTTGAAGTGTTTCCTGGCCAATATTTCTGTTTTACGCCTGCTGCAGTGCTCCAGCGAGGTTCAACTCTCATTTTCCACTTGGGGATCCAGCAGCCTGCAGGACTTAATATTGAGTTCAATAATTTTAGAACCTGCACACCTTATTCCAAGTCCTTTAACCACCCTCTCACTCCAGGCCCTGTCATAGCATGGGTTGTTTTCAGCACAGCCAACCTATTTTCACCTACTTATGGTTCCCATTATCAGCTCTTTTTCTTCCCTAGTTTATTATCATCCCTATGTCTGCATAACTCACTCGCTGTCTTGCTCCAACTACTTACACCCCCACCCCCATGTGTCTTCAGCTTATACACCACCATTGCCTAGCTACTGTCAACTCTGAAGAAAAATTGGATTTGAAACATTTAACTCTGCTTTTTATTTACAGGTGCCAGCAGACCTGCTGAGTTTCTCCATAAGTTTCTGTTTTTGAACAAATGAAAAAGTACAGCGCAGGACAGGCCCTTCGGCCCTCCAAGACAGTGCTGACCATCGTACCCTAATTAAAAACAAACCTTCCATTTTTCAATCCATAATCCCTCTATTCCCTCCCTATATATATACCTATGTAGGTGCCTCTTAAATGTCTTCAATGTGCCCACTTCCTCCACCACTTCTGGTAGTGCATTCCAGGCTGCTAGCACTGTGCATGAAAAACTTCCCTTGCACATCTCCCTTAAACTTTCCCCCTCTGACCTTGAACCTGTGCCACCTTGTATTTGAGACATCCACCTTGGGGGTGGGGGGTGGGGTGGGGAAAGCCCTCTGACTATCCACCCTATCTATGCCTCTCATAATTTTGTAGACCTCTATCGGGCCTCCTCTCAGCTGCTGTCTTTCCAGTGAAAACAATTCTAGTCTTTTTAACCTTTCCTTATAGTCAATGCCCTGGAGACCAGGCAACATCCTGGTGAACCTTTTCTGTACTCTCTCCAAAGCTTCCACATCCTTCTGGTAGCGCGGTGACCAAAACTGCACACAGTACTCCAAATGCGGCCTGTCAAGGGGTTTATATAGCTGCAACATGTTTTGCTAACTCTTGTACTCCACGCGCCGGGCGATGAAGGCAAGCATGCTATATGCCTCTTAATCACTTTGGCTACCAGCGTTGCCACTTTTCAGTAATCTGTGGACCTGGACGCCCAGATCCGTCTGAATGTTGGTGTTCCTAAGGGTTCTGCCATTTACAATATAATTCACACCTAAATTTGATCCTCCAAAATGCATCATCTTGCATTTGTCTGGATTAAACTCCGTCTGCCTTTTCTGTGCCCAAGTCTCCAATCTGTCTATATCCTGTTGTATACTTCCACAATCATTGGCACCATAGCAATTCCTCCAGTCTTCGTGTCATCAGCAAACTTACTTATTAGACCACCCACACTTTTCATCCAGATCATTTATACATACAACAAAGGACCTAAGACTGAACCCTGTGGAACACCACTAGTTACTGGTCTCCATTCTGGAAAAAATCCTTCCACCACTACACTCTGTCTTCTATGACCAAGCCAGTTTTCTATCCATCTAACCAGGTCATCCCGAATTCCTTGTGAGTTTAGTTTTTGTACCAACTTGCCATGTGGGACTTCATCAAATGCCTTACTAAAGTCCATATAAACCATATCCACAGCCTTTCCCTCATCAATTATCTTTGTCACCACTTGAAAAAATTCAATCAGATTGGTGAGAAATGACCTTCCCTGGACAAAACCATGCTACCTGTCACTAACTAGTCTATTTTCCTCCAAATGCGCATATGTCTTGTCCCTCAGTATCTTCTCCAAGAGCTTCCCCGCCACATACATCAAGCTCAATGGCCTATAGTTTCCTGGATTATCCCTGCATCCTTTCTTAAACAAGGAAACAACATTCGCTAATCTCCAGTCCTTTGGAACTTCACTTGTGGTCAACGAGGATGTGAAGATATCTGCCAATGCCCCCGCTATTTCCGCCCTTGCCTCTGAGTAACCTGGGATAGATCCCATCTGGTCCTGGGGTCTTGTCTATTTTAGTGCAATTTAGGATTTCCCAAAACTTCCTCCTTCAATATGCTGACATTCTCTCGCGTATTCAAGCACTCATCCTTGATATCAACATTAGTCATGTCCTTCTCCTTGGTGAAAGCCGATACAAAGTACTCATTCAAGGTCTCCCCCACTTCCTGTGGCTCTATGTATAACTTCCCTCCTTCGTCCTTGAGTGGGCCTACTCCTTCCCTTGTTACCCTCTTTCTCCTAACATATGGATTAAAAAACCTTGGGATTCTCCTTGACCCTGTTTGCTAAAGACACTTCATGGCCCCTTTTTACCTTCCTAATTGCACATTTAAGTTCCTTCCTAATTTCTCTATACTCCTCCAGGGCATTGTCAGTTTGTAGCTGTCTAGACTTGTCGAATGCTTCCCTTTTTCTTTTGACCAACCTCATAATTTCCCTTGTCTTCCATGTTCCTAAATCCTGCCATTCCTATCCTATAGTTTTGCAGGGACATGCATGTCCTGCACTTTAGTCAATTGGTCTTTAAAAGCTCCCACATGCCTGAGGTAGATTTGCCCTCAAATAACTGCTTCCAATCCACATTCTCCAGTTCCTGTCTAATTTGTGTGCAGTTGGCTGTTGCTCAATTAAGCACCCTCACCCGAGGAAATCTTATGGAGTTATAGTCACTAAGCCCGAAATGCTCTCCTACTGAAGCATCAGTCACCTGTCCTGGCTCATTCCCTGGGACCAAGTCTAATATGGCCTCCTGTCTGGTTGGATTGTCAACGTACTGCCTCAAAAAGCCCTTGTGGACACAACTAACACATTGCTCTCCATCCGAGCCCCTGGCTCTAAGGGATTCCCAGTCAATTAGAGGAAAGTTGAAGTCCCCCACCACGACTACCCTGCTCTTTTCACACTTTTCCAGTATCTGACTACATATCTGCTCCTCTGTCTCCTGTGGGCTGTTGGGAGGTCTATAGAAAACTTGTTTCTGATCTTAGCATCCACAGTTATTTGTTATATATTACTCTTCACAATGACGCTGACTTGCTGCACACTCCTGCCTATGGAGGGTCGTGGAGTGCACACCTGCCAATCAGGTTAACAAAACCAGATAAAAGCAAGCCAAGGACTATGATTTATGTCCACAAGGACAGAAATCAAAAGCAGGAAAGTTTTATGTTAACTTTTATGGACCCTTGGTTAGAACAGCTGTTGGAGCACTATTAAAAGTGCAGGTCTCCATTTGAAGTGGACATAGTAGCACTAAAGAAGATGAAAAAGGGAATTTGTTAAAATGATATCAGAACTGAGAAAGTATATCTATCTGAAAATAATACAACATTATTTTGAAAAGAAAGGCTGAAGGGTGACCTATTAAAGGTATTTAAATTTATGAAATGCTTTGATAGATTTGTCAAAGATTTTTTCACTTCTAGGAGAAACTGACACTAAGGTCCATAAAAATAGGGTTGGCAACAATGAATTCAGGAGGGATTGCTTTAGAGAGTGGTGAGAATGTGGAATTCACTGCCATGAAGAGTCGTTGAGGTAAAAGTACAGAAGCCTTTACTGAAGAACATGTAGAACTTATAATTTAAGTAAAAAATGTACCCGCTCCATAGCTAGATTCATTAATATGACCTATGAACTTCCTTTAGGAATGGACCAAGTAAAATATGGAAATGTACATATTGAATTGCATGCACATTTTGTATGGATAAATGGACAACTCTTTCAGTGTCTTAGGTGTACAATTTTCCTTCCCACAACCCTGAAATTTTATTCTCACTTATTTATTCAATTCCTTTTTGAAAGTTAATGCTGAATCTGCTTCCACCACTGCTACAGACAGTGCATTCCAGAGCGTGATATGATACACAGTGCATTGGTTAAATCAATGATCCTTCTTCATCTGAGTCTGTCTTAAAGTTGTGAAGTGTTGATAACCTCTGTCGTAGCTGTAAAACCTTGTCAAGATCCTGGCTTATGGTGTCATAAGTCTTGTTGCTGAATGTTTTTTGTATTGCTGTTAATGCAGCTTGTATTTTCTAAATGACTTTGTCTTGTTGACGTTGCAGGAATGGCATGCAAGATCTTCATTTGACTGTCCTCAAAAGGGATAGTTCAAAACCACCAGTCTGCCATAACTCTTGCCAGTCCATGCTGGATACTGGGGCCAGCAGTGACTCTGTAAGTATCTTGATGGCACAGCGCTGTTTGTATAATGAGTTATTAAATTTTCCCAGATGTTGGAAGAATGATTGTGGTAATTCTTCTACTGACTCTCTTTCATGTATTATTTGTTCTCTACATACATGCCAATCAACTGCCTTTAACACAAACACTTGCCGTTTGCACATACTGCCCTCTGTGTCAAGTATTGCTCAGTGGGTAATTCTAATAAATTGGAGGTCAGGTTAAACCTGACACTAGAATAGAGCAGCTCACCATGCAAATTAAAGTCTCATCTAAACCAAGAATTTTCCGACCTAGGAAACTATGGAAACAATCCTGGAGATGCTGAATAACAATAATATTGTATTTCATTCCATTCCATGTATGCTGTATCTGAAGGCAGATCCTTGGCCTATTGGTGTCTACTGCTGTTTCTTCTTAGGTTATTTCCTGATAGTTTTGTTTTGTCAGTGGTTATATGCCATTGCTGTCCACTTTCAGGGGCAGAGAGAGGAAGTAGGTCCTACTTCAGCTTGAAGAGGAGTACATTACTTTGCAAATATTTACAGTAAAAGATCAGAAAATAAATTGACTAACCTTCCGTCTGTTCTTTCACATTTCCTCATTGCCTGAGGAAGCTTTACTAATATTCTCTGGGCCAAGGTCTTCTGAGAGGGCAACACGACCCATAACCAGGAACAATGAGATGTGAGGCATAGCCAGGCTATTGCTCGTCCAAGTGTTGTGAGAGGGGTGACTTGTTTTGTACTGGGTTGTTATAAAAGGTGTTATGGTCTGTAATGGGGTGATTGAGATGTATTCTGGTCAGTACTGGAGTGTTGTGAGAAGTGTAATCTGGTCCATGTGGGAACGTTTTGAGAATGAACCAGGCCTGTGCTAGAGTGTTGCATGGACGTGAGGTAGGTTCTTTCTGGAGAGGTGAAAAGATTAAAGAGCTCTGATTCAGGTAGTCCTAAACAAGGAGGGAAAGTAAAATAAAATTGGGAGAGAAAATTTCAGATGAAGGATTCCCCTCATTAATTTTACAATTAGTAAAATACCCATGGGTCCTTTAGGGTTTGTTTAGAAGTCATCGAGAGAGTGATTTTCAATGTGCAATAATAGCTCACCATCTATTGTGAAAGGTTCAGTACTCTGTTGGAAAACTGAAGTGATTAGGAAGAGACCAAGTTCCAATATTTAATTTTAGTTTACCATGATCATCGAAGCCTAATTTCCAGCTTAGACCCTAGCTAGTCAGATAGCTTGGGGCTTGAGTTTTGATGCTTGCCTGTCAGCATTCAGCTGTTAAAATCGATGTTGACGATTCGTGAGTTTCCAAATCAATGCAGTAGAGTGAGTGTTGTTAGACAATTTATTTTTTCATTTCCAGATCAGCTGTGTATGTCTGACTTGTTGTGCGCCTTAATGAAAATTAAGCCTTGACTGTGTAGTTTGTAAATGTTTCTACTTAATTCAAATTCAGAATGAAAATGCAGGGCCCCTACCTGCAAGTTGGAAAATGTATGGGTATTCACATCGAGTTGGAATAATTTACTGAATAGCTTTTGGAAAAAGCTGTTGTTAAAGTATTAAGATAGAGGCATTATTTTAAAGTACCTTAGTTTTCTTTTTTTCCCCGTATGTCTGGAAAAAGATCTATTTTTGTTTGAACAGTATTTTTTTTATAATGCCATCCAAGAAACCAGCTGAGAGAATTTGACATGCAGGTGGTTATGTCGGTTTTCTTAGAAATGACAGTATCTGAAAGCAGTGAATTCATAACGTATCTTTAATTGTACTCTGTCTTCATCTTAGGTCTGGTTACTTCTCCTCAACTATTTTTTTGAATATCATCAATGTTCACTCAAAAATATGGCTAAGTAGAAAAAATAATAGCATGTTAATATTGGTACTTTTTTTAAAGGTAGACAAAGATAGTGAACTGATTGCTTTTTTTAAAAAAAGTCTTCAATTTAGATGCACTGTTTTAATCCAATAAGAGTTTTGAGTTGCGTTTGCAGAAGAAAAGGTCTGTTTTCTTTCTCTAGAACTCTGACTCTGTGCCACTGTAAATGTCTGTTTTATAATGGAGTAACCACTTCAGATTAGTGTAAAAAGAAATTGATCAATTTCACACCCAAACAAATGTTGTGAATTAGAAGCATTGCATTTCCTCATTTAACAGAAAACTGCAGAGTTTAAGTTAATAGCTCAGTTTAATTTTGTAGTAAGACTCAGATTTTTGTTTCTGAAATATTAGCAGGTATTTAAGTATGCTGTGAAGTTGCCTTTTTTAATCATCTTCCAAATGATGGACTGAAGTCTTTGCTTCTTCCAAATAGGATTTGTCGGCAAATCCTAAAGATGCGGAAGCACTCAAAGGTATTTGAATATATCCTTCTTCTGTGTTTTCATACCACTTGTCCTTTTCTTTACTGAATTAATGAAGTTGTAACACCTCTGTATCTTGGCCCATGCGCTTTTGAATCCCACAGACCTGCTAAACCTAGTAAGGGTATGGAGTCTCCTTTGGAACATTGACTTTGTACTAATTATCATAAGCCTACTTGATTCCAAAAAATTCTCCATTTATCTCTTGCCCTGCAATCTGGTCCATCGTAACTCTGAGGAAGATGGTCGTCAATTAATGGTTATTAATTGACAAGGGCAGGTCTGAATCAATCCCAGGCAAACTGTGAATATATTGTAGAGGAAGACTGCTGTGAGTACAGTGCAGCTCAAAGCAGAGCAGTTTTGGAAGAGGGATCCAATAGACAAAAGAACTGGCTGCTAGCAGTGGCTTAGAAAGTGCAGGAAATGAGTGCAGACAGAACAATCGAGAGACGTTTTAAAAAAAATTCCCAAAATTGAATGGCACAAATCTTTGAGGACATAGTTCCTTGAAAGTCGCATCACAGGTAGACAAAGTGGTTATAAAGGCATTTAGCACACTTGCCTTCATTGCTCAGACCATTGAGTATAGGAGTTGGGACATCATGTTGAGTTTGTACAAGATGATTGTGAGGCCACTTTTGGAGTACTGTGTATGTTTGGGGGTCACCCTGCTAAATGAAAGACAATTATTAAGTTGGAAAGGATTTACCAGGATGTTGCTGGAACTTGGAGGGTTTAAGTTTTAGGGAGAGGCTGGATAGGCTGAGACTTGTATCATTGGAGCATAAGAGGTTGAGGGGTGACCTTTTATAGAGGTTTATAAAATAATGAGGGGCATGGATAAAGTGAATAGCAAAGGTCTTTTTCCCTGTGATGGGGGAGTTCAAGACTAGGGGGCATATTTTTAAAGTGAGAGGAGAAAGATGTAAAAGGGAACTAAGGGGCAACTTTTTCACACAGCATAGTTCATATGTGGAATGAACTGCCAGAGGAAGTGGTTCTTGCAGGTATGGTTATGACATTTAAAAGAAATTTGGATGGGTGCATGAATAGGCAAGGTTTAGAGGAATATGGGACTAGGTTAGTTTGGGAAACTTGGTCAGCATGGACGAGTTGGACCAAAGGATCTGTTTCTGTGCTGTATCACTCTGATTCTAAGTCAGATTTGGTGAACCAGTGGAGGTAGCACGTATGGTGTGAGGAGTAGATGAATGTAACAATACTGCAGGGCTTGAATCTGGTTGTAAAGCGTAACCATCTCTAATTTCCTCTTGAAGACACTCGCCCTGAGTTGGAATTTGTCACTGTTCCTTCATCTGGGCCAATATCCTGGAGCACCTTTTCCAACAGCATTATGGGAGCATCTTTACCACATGGACTGCATTGGTGCAAGAAGGTGTCTCACCACCACCTTTTTCAAAGTCATCTAGGGATAGGCAGTAAATGTTGGCCTCAACAGCAGTGTTACTTGCGGAGAACAACAAAATCCAAAAACACTTTTGACCACAGAATGACCATGAGGCTCTACCAAAAATCCTATGGAGAAACCTACGGCTTTAGGTCTGTTAAAGGGTAAACTAATTAAAGGATGGAGGACACAGACTATACTCTTAAAAAGGAAATGTGACTACATATCAGAGTTTTTATATTGATCATTGAGATGTTTAACAATGTGCTGTAAACAACTGAAGGGAATTGGAGCAAAGCATGCAGTTCTTTAAGTCAAAATAAAAGCATGATTTAATATTTGGGGAGGAGTGGATGTTTAATAAAATACCCTCAATATGTTATTTATACTAGTGTTTTGCAAATTTCAGAGAGAGACTTCAGAAGACTCACTGTAGCTCAGCAAAGCAATGTGCTCTCGCTTGAACCAACTTACACAGCTCGTTTAATGTTAAAGAGGGAAGGAGAAGGTAAGCATTCTTATCGTCTGTCTCTCTTGTCTCCACTGATAAATGCATTTTTAAAGGGTGGAAAATCGGGCATGTCTGACCTTGTTGCGTTTCCGATCTTTATGAAGTTTGTGTTCTCCTATTATCCCCAATAAAGGTGTTTCCCTTACCCCCTCTATTACTCTAGCTCTTCCCCGCCACTATCTCTGTGCAGCACTCCAGATGTTGTCTCGCCAGTGGCTTGTACAATTGCAGCAGCAATTCCCTACTTTCATACTCCATTACATTAGCAATAAATGCCAAATTCTATTTGTCATTCTTTATTGATGTAGCTTTCTGCGACTCATGCACAAGGTGACCCCAGATCCCCCTCCACTGAATAATTTTGAATTTCCTCTCCCCATTTAAATAAGTTGACTTTTTATTCTTTTAACCAAAATGGATAACCTCATACTTATCCACATTAAATGCCATCTGCCAAATTTTGGTCCACTCATCAAACCTATCCATATCCATTTGTAAATTTTTTGTTTCTTTGTTGCAACTTATTTTCTCAACTGTTTTAGCATCGTCTATAAATTTGACTGTAGCACATTTCTCTCCCTGCACCAAAATTATTGCACGTACTTTGGGCCCAAGGACCAAACCCTGTAGTACCTCATTAGTTACATCTTAGCAACCTGAAAAAGACCTATTTGACCCGGCTGTCAGCTTCCTTTTTCTTAACAATTTTCCATCCAAACAAATATATTAGAATCATAGAATCTCTACAGTGCAAAGAGAGGCCATTCAGCCCACCTGAGTCTGCATCAAGCTCTGAAGAGTACCTTGCCCAAATATAACCCCCAACTCCATCAGCATAACCCTACATTTACCATGGCTAATCTACCTAGCCTGCATATCCCTGGACACTATCCCAGGGCAATTTAGCATGGCCAGTCCACTATATCATTGGACTGTGAAAGGAAACTAGAGCATCTGGCAGAAACCCACACAGACGCTTTGAGAATGTGCAGACTCCACATAGACAGTTACCCAAGGCTGGAATTGAACCCGGGTCCTTGGTGCTATGAGGCAGCAGTGCTAACCGCTGTGCCGCCTTGCTGCCCCTAACCCATGTATGACCATGCCTTGTTTATTGTTTGGCATCTCATCAAACACCTGCTGAAAGTCCAGAAATACCACTTCTACAGGCCTTTCAGTGTCCACTTTGTTTCATTTTTGAAAAACTCCAACAAATTAGTCAAGCATTATTTATCCTTCATAAAACTCTGGATTGTGTTTTAACTTTTCAAATGTCCCATCACTATGGCCTTAGTTGATTCCAATAATGTCCTAAGACAGATATTAAACTATAGTTTCTTACTTTCAGCTTCCATCCCTTTTTGAATCGGCGCACTACATTAACGTTTCTCTAATCTACTGGTACCTTTCTAGAATACAGGGAATTCTAGAATGTTATAACCTTTGCATCCAGTATCTCTGCTGCCCCCTTTCTTTAAGACACAACTTGGTTGTGAATAGCAAAGATTTGTGATCAAAGTTGTAAGGTGGTGCACATGGACTTCCTGAAGGCATTCAGCAATTACCATGAAGGAGGCTAATTAAGAAGACAGGTGGAATTAAAAGAGAAAGTATGGAAACAAAATTGGCTGAAAGACAAAGAACCAAATGTGACTGTTTCAAAGAACCAACACAGACGACATTGGACCAAAGGTTTCTTTCTATTTGGGTGGGTTTCTATGTTTCTGTACCATTTTCCCTTCCCCATTCTAATAAAAATGCCATCCCGTTTTTGGCCAGACCAAATTAAGTAAAGCTCAGTGAATGTGAAATCTTCACCAAATTAATTTTCTGAGGAAATGGAAATCAGTATAGTATTTGAAATGGAATTAGTCTTAATATTTTGAGTTTAAACAGTTTTATAGGTTGTTTTATTAGATCAGTAAATCCATTCACATGGCTTTGATCAATTATTATTATATTTTGTTTTTGGTAAAATTCATAAATTGTACTCATTGCAGATCTTATCCAGAACAATGCAGCACCCCTGATGCTATCTGATTCTGCAGTGAGTTTCCATCAGTCAGCTTCTCAAGATGCAGAGCCTAACAGGCAACACAAAGGAGAGTGTGACACCTTGAAAGAACCGCCGTCATTCCTTTCCCCATCTACAGTGCCATGCCAGTCAACTATTTATCATACTGTAGCATTAAATGGATTAGATGGTTCTGAAAATACTAGGCGTTGTGTTTTAGGTCAGATTTATAGTTTGGCATCATGTGCCAGCTCAGCTAATTTTGATGGGGCCCCAAATGAGTTGGAGGATACACTCAATTGGTCAGAGCACCTAGTGGCAACTGAACAGTTCATAGATAAATTAAACCCAGACTGTCAATGTACTGATGTACCAGAGACGAAGTGCGATGCGTTAGTGATTAATGCAGGTAATGCTAAGCCAGGACCAATGTGCAAAAGTAATCTTCTTAGTGATGAAAATAAATCTTTCAGGAAATGTTTCAGTCAAACAAAGGAAACCCCTGGGAATATTGCTGGTTGTGCTGACTGTGGGGACCAGAAACTGCCAAGTGAACCAAGTACCAACCGTGCAGTAATCGGAACAACCCACCTGAGAGCAAAGGAGGATGATTTTAATGATCCCGATCATGAAACAGTTCCAACGAATAACTTTTCTTTGCAACCTACAGAAGGCAAAGAAGTAGAACTCTGTGATCAGGATTCCAGCAAACACTTAATTAAGAGTTTGGAGCATAAGACTAATCAAAATAATTCAGTTCAGTGTCCTAATCGGAAACCAAGTTTGCCAAATATGCAAGATTCAGAGGTAACAGACATCCCAGTTAATTCACTGGGGCTGCAAGAAGTTATGAGAAAGAGCACTGACGCTATTAATAATGCTAACTTAACACCCTCCTCATTTTTGTATGTTAATGTGAATAAAGGCACACAGGTGACAGGATCTGATAAGTTCATATCAAAGACAGATCCTGCTGTCAGACCAAAGTCTTCCAGTTTTCTTAAAAGGGCTCTGTCTAGTCACCAGTGTGATAAGCAGAAACCAAGAAAACAAGTAAATATTGGTGCTGACTCCACAGTTTGTGTTAACAATGAATCTTGGTCTACAGTGGCCTCAAAGGACAATAAAAGTGAAGATGAGGATACAAGTGATCATACTAGTCTCGGCAGCTCCTCAAGTCTGCAAACTCATCATAATCTTTCAATAGAAACCTCTTCCAGTACTAATTCACAGACCTATTGTTCCCCAGATCATGCTCATTGCAACCACCAAAATTTACACCGACTGACCGATTCCAGAGCTGTGTCAGACTCCTTCTTGAAAGTCGTGCATTGTCTAATAGAAAACCAGAGGCAGCATGAACAGCAAGCTGTGACCGATTGCTCTCTGCAAACACACATCACCGTCCTTAGTGCAAATGGAGGAGCAGATGTGGTCTTGAGCAGGACATCCAGAGGGAGCACGAACAATCGGGGAAGACCATTAACCACTTCAAAGTCAGATTTAGAGGCCAAAGAAGGACAGATCCCAAATGAGTCAAACTTTATAGAGTTCATTTCCTTACTGGAGTCAATTAATAGTTCAAGAATTAATGCAACAAGCTGGACAGGTGATCCTCAAGAGGAGGGTGCCATGGATGGAGGTATGATTTTAGCATGTTAGGGTGTGTTTGAATAGTTTTGTAAATTAAAACAACTTGCTAATATGTATTTTTAATGTTGTTTCCATATAGGCACAGTAGAAAATTCAACTGTATTTTATTAAGAGGTTTACATCTGCCTACAAAGTCTTACTTCCTGCTTTTTGTCACACTTGTTAATATTTCCATTGTGAATTTCTATATCTGCATTTGTCATAGAAACTATCCATCACCTTGTAATCAGGCCACTGGCTGGTGCTGTATTTTTTTTTTGCAGAAATCATTCAATATGCTTCACAAAAATGTTGTGACTGAAATTTCTAAAGTTTCAAATAAGAATTTGAACAAAATTCAAATAACACTTTTCATGATAACATTATTAAATGCATCCATTGAATTATATTTTAATTTGTTTATTTATTTGTTGAAGACGCAGCCATTTTTCAAAATCCTGTGTTTGCGGTTATTATTTTTGTGCAAAGCTGGGATGCTGTTAGCTGAATTCAGGTGTTGCAACTTAATCATGTGCCAGTTACAAAGCTGTATCAATACCAGTTAGCTGAACTACTAATCTAGTGTTTTTTTTTTTACTGCTTGTCACGTCTTTGCTTTGTTTTAGACCAACATATTTAAATAATAGCTGGGGCGGACTTCAATTTACTCAGTTAACCTTTTTTTTTTAAAAAGTCAACTTTTGGGTACTGTGTATGTCTGTGAAAGACAAGCATATTTGCTATTCAGCCACTGCAGTTCAGTTTCTGAAAGTGCATCAAACTGAGAGATTGTGAGAGTCTAGCTATCCTTGTTCTAAAATAATTACGGAAAGTTTGAAGCAAACTGTTTGAAATTACTAGTACCTACTCCCGATTCATTAAGGCAACAGACGGTGAGAATGAGTGGCTATAACATCCTCAAGGGCATTGATGATGTAGCTGATTTAGGGGATGAAGGTTTTCCTAGGGATAGCCCCTGAGTGTGATGTGGCATATTGATCGAAATTAGAAAGTGAAGTAGGTTAGGGCTGTAAAACTGGCAGATAATCTGATCCCACTAGCTTCTTGCTGGATAGGTCAGGTTAAAATTATTTGCGCTGTCTTCCTCCTTCCTGATGAGAGACTACATGTCATACTCTTGCTGCAATATACGTTGCATTTTTCTTTCTCATTCCTGCTCACTATCTCTCCATTCTATCTCTCCATTCTACCATCCTTTGTTTTGAACAGGAAAATTGGTTGTATTATAGATGCTAGGAAATGTAATTTTGAAGTCAGTGATTTTTCTATAAATGCTATCCAGTGATTTGGCAGGAAGTCTGTGTGCCTGAGGCTTGATGATTTTGCAGGATGTGGGATGCTCCTTTCAGGGAGCCAAAATTGGGAAGGTTGTGATTTTTTTTTTTTTCTTCTTTTTTCTCTTGATGTGTTGTGTGATAATATTTTAGACATTGTCTCTGCAAGCTGGGTGTGAACATGTGTTTTGAGCACTTTTAAATAGCATTTTCATTTTCAGGTTAGTGCGCAATCTTTGTTAATTGGCCACATCCCTTTAGAAGTGAACTATCTGAATATGTTAGGAATACTTATCACATCAAGTAGCATCCATGGAACGAGATAGAGCTAACATTTCAGGTGCAGGACTCAAGGGTTGTTGACCTGAAATATTAACTGTTTCTGTCCACAGATGGTACTTGACCTGCATTTTCAGGATTTCTGTTGTTAGTTCGCATTTCTAGCATTTTGTTTTTCACATTTTGTATTCTATTCTGTATCCTACTCAGGTTTAACAACTGTACAGGGTATTAGTGAGATCACAATGGAATACTGTGTAGAGTAAGTCCTTGTTTATGGATGCTTTCCTGAAATTTGCAACTTTTAAGTGAAATGACTTCGAGAAAATCTTGGTTTCCCATAGGAATCAATGTGAAAGCCAGAGTTAGGTTCCTGCAGAAATTTCTTGACTTGAAAAGTCAGCGTGCAATTTTAAATACTACACAATACATGCCTGCATTGTGTATTCCTAGCTGAAATAACTTGAAAAGTAAAATAGATCGCTGAATATAACAGAAATATTGTATAAATTCAAATTAGACATCTCTCACCAGCCTCTCTTCAGCCGTCTTTCCATCTCTGGGATGATTTGTTTCTGCTCTGATTAGATTTTTCAGCCACTTATAACCTTTCCAATGTGCAATCTCCAGATTCGAGCAGATGTTGCTCAGAAGGTTAGTGTCTCTTTATATTGGTGCCTTCCCAAATGAACCTTCCCCATTTCTGGATGGTCACCATGAATTGCTGGAAATGTTAACAACTTGCCATTTCAAAAGCATTTCAGTGGAGGAGACCTTGAATGACTTGGAGTCCTGCGGCTGGGCACTTGGCCTGGAGAAGACATTGCTGGTTCAGCATCTTTCTTGTCAGTAGATTTTGAGGATCTTTTGAAGACACTGCTAGTTTTAAATTGAAGGTGACTGGACAGCACCCTTGTCAACCAGACTTTATTTTCAGGAACAGTTCTCTCTGAATGCCATCGATGACTAGAGGACAGATAGCGCCAAAGAAAACCTTCTCTTCAAAATATTTCCCTGTTAGATAATTGCCCAGATCATCCCATCACCCTTGATGAAGTCTCTAAAAATGCGAAGATGCTTTTCCTGCAATCTAACGTTATTTAATTGGCATAGTCCATGGGTCAGGGAACAAATAGCAGCATTCAAGTCCTAATTGCTCTGCTGTACCTACTCCCAATTCATCATAGCGACAGATGGTGAGAATGAGTGGCTATAACGTCCTTGAGGGCATTGACGATGTTGCTGATTTAGGGGATGCAGGTTGTTCTAGGAGTAGCCCCTAAATGGCTATGGTGTCTTGAACTGGTATACCACCAGAGTTTAAACACAATCTCCTGCAGTGTTTCCATCAAGCATAGCTTTGATTCCTGGTGCTGTGCTCTCTGGGATGTACGTTTTCAAAAACATCCCTGTTTATCAATATTGAAAACTTGTTTCGCTGAGTAGCGTTCTCCGCAAATGGGCAGGGATTCATCAGCCTCTCTGTGTCAGCACTATTTACTTTTTCCAGACATTTTAGTATTTCATACATTGGAATGCCTCATGAAATGATTAAACCATCCATGACTAACATTGAAACTTTCTGACTGAGAACTCTCTCCCTACTCATTCTGTAAAGTTTTGTTGAGGCTTTTTTCTTGAATGACCTTCAAACTAAGAAGGACCCGCCACTTGTTTTGGTGTGTGATCCAGACTGTTAAGAATCTTTGTATATTCTCCATGATGTTCTTTCTAGACTGACTTATCCTGCTAACACCTTAAAGGTCTGGCACTTTGCATAATTTGTTTGAGTTTGTCAGAATTAGCAGGGATTGTCCTCCCTATCATAGGTGATAGCCCAAGCGCACTAGCAATATCAATTACTTGCTCTCCTGCATCATGACCTTTTAAAACACTAAGGTTTTAGAGTAGATTTGTAGCTCAGGATGTGGATGTTGTGGTTGGTTGGCTCCCAGTAGGGTAATGAAACGTCTGCGGAACAATTAACCGGCTTGGGTGAGCCAACCAACCACAACATCTTAAAACGTTCAATTGCACAGATTGATCTTTTTGCAGCAAGAGGCTCACTATCACCACCATTTCTAGCCCATGTTCAAAGGGCGCCGTGGTATAATGGCATTGTTACTGAATTAATCATTCAAACATGCAGGCTAATGCTCTTGGGACCTCAGCAAGGTAGGTGAAGTTTCAATTCGGTAGAAAAAATACAGAATTAAATGCTAGTCCAAGGGAGACCACACAACAGTTGTTGGGCGGGGGCAAAGAGCAACCTCATTCATTAATGCTCTTTAGGGAAGGAAATCTGCACACACCTGGTCTGGACTACGTGACTCCAGAAGTGGTTGACACTTAAGTACACCCTGAAATAACGTAACAAACCAGACAGACCACCTGGCACTGGCAATGACAATGGCAAACACTGTCGACACTGAAGTGTGCTTTAATATTATTGCGCTTTGTGTGACAATTAGGAGAGTTGCCTCGGGCAATAGCATTACATTGTCGTACTTGTGGAATCGTACCTTACAGATGTCACAGTCACCATCCCTAGGTATGCCCTATTCCACCCACAGGACTGTCCCATTAGAGGTCGTGGGATGGTGGCACATTGTTCTCTAATTGGAAATGGATGTTGCATGAGGCAACCGTATCATTGACTCCACACTCCATGAAGTGTCCGTAGCATCAGGTTAAGCATAAGCAGGAGCACCATGTTGATTTATCAACCTGGCTGATGAATCCATTCTCCTCTATGTTGAATTTGTTAATTTAAAAGGTATGCAGTCATTTCACTTTAACCTTATCTTCTTCACTATTTGCTTGTGGACTAAAATGTTGTCATTTAAAAGTCAAGTACTAACATTATTGCAATCAATTTGTCCTTACATGAACTTAGAAATGGAGATCATAGGAGCCTGATTTGGTCAGATTTGACACCAAGTCCCATGTGGAGATAGTACAACAGATGACCAAAGCCTCTGACCAAATGTTTGATCGAAGAAATAGGTTCTAAAGAATGTCTTAACGGAGGAAAGAGAGTTGGAAAAAGTTAGATGGGGTAATCTAGAGTTTTAAGCATAGGCAACTGAAGGCACGCACCCAATGGTAGAACGTTAAACTGACATGTGTGTGAATTGGAGGAACACTGATATTCTTGGGGGATTATAGGTCTGGATGAAATTAGAGAGGAAAGTGAGGTAGAGGGGCCATGAAGGCATTTTAAAGTTGACGTTTTTCTGCATTGAGAGCCAATCTCTGTGAAGGACGTGAAAGTTTGGATACAAGCAGCACTGTTTTCGATGTGTGTGAAGGGTGCTATAGAATAGTGAAGTCGGGAAGCAACAAAGGCATGGGGAGGCGATAGTCTAGTGATATTATCGGTAGACTACTTAGGATAAATGTTTCAGTAACAAGTAAGCACCAGTAGACCCCATCATTGACACCGCACACTTGGAAGTGCCTATGGCAGCAAAGTAAACATGAACAGGGACACCATGTTGATTACCACAGATTCCCTAGCTGATGAATCAATACTCCTTCATGTAGAACACAACATGGAAGAAGCACTGAGGGTGTACTCTGAGAGAGATTTGCTATCTATCAACAAGAGCTGCTTGGTAGCAACACTACTCAAACTGTCCAAGTCCTAAAGGACCTTTAGCAGGTGCTGAAGGGACCAACAAGAAGGAAATCCTCTTTGACCTTAACCTCACAAATGTGCCTGTTACAGATGTCATTTGAGTCATAGAGGGCTGTAGCATAGAAAAAAGATGCATTGGCCTATCAAGTCTGTGCTGGTCAAAAACAAATAGGTACCTAATCTAAGATACCACAGTGTGGAGCTGGAGGAGCACAGCAGGCCAGGCACCATCAGAGAGCAAGAAAATTGATGTTTTGTGTCGGGACCCTTCAGAAATCTAATCTCATTTTCCACTACTTGGCCCACAGCCTCGTATGCCATAACATATTGGTAGAAGTGGTCACAGTATTGTTATGGAAAAGAAATTCCGCCTTCACATTAGTGATATCCTTCATCATGTTGTATTTCACCACAACCATGCTAAATAGGACAGACATCAAACACATCTAGAAACTTCTCTGAAGCGCTGTGCACTTGCAGCAACAGCAGAATAATATTTAACCACAATCTGTAACCTTATGACCTGGTATATCCTCCACTCCTCCATTATCAGCAAGTCATAGAATCAGCCCTGGTTCGCTGAAGTGTGAGGATGCCATGCCAGGAGTAGTACATCTAAACTAAGGTATCACCCTGATAAAAATACAGCATGCAGTGGAAGCAGCTTGCAATAGACTGGGTTAAGTGATCCCACAACCAATCATCTGGGTCTAAGCTTTACAGAATTGTGAATGGTAGTGGATAATTAAATATCTACCAAGGCCTGGACTCTCTTATAAATATTATTATCCTTACTGATGATTGAGCCCAGTACATCATTGCAAAATATAAAACTGATTTATATCCATTTTCAGCAAAAAATGCAGAATAGATGATTAATAGCTGGCTCCTCCAGATGTTACCGGCATCACAGTTGGCAGTTTAAATCAATTTGAAGGCACTGGGTAGGTTGAAGTCTATGAACCAGACAACATTCTGGCAATAGTAATGAAGACGTGTTTTCCAGAACTCACTGTATTTGGCCAGGCTGTTTCAGCGTCCCTACAACGCTGATACCTACCTGACATAGTGGAAAATTGCCCACCAAAAGAACGTTTATCTGTCCAGATATATCCAGTTCACAAATTCAACCCAATCTCCTCCTCAGTCTATTCTTGATCACTAATAAAGTGATGGAAGAGTCATTGACAGGGCAATCGAGTAGCTCTTACTCAGAAATAACTTGTTCACTGATGTTCAGCTTGAATGGTGCCAGGAGCACACACCTCCTGACCTCATGACGGCCTTTGTACCAAGGTGAACAAAAGAACTGAACTCCAGAAGGAAGGATAATTACCCCTGACATCAAGGCAACATTTGAGCAAATATGGCATCAAGGGGCCCAAGCAAAATTGGAATTAGTGGAAAACTCTGTTGTTTAGTCATAGCTAGCACAGAGAAATGTGCTTATGGTTGTTTTGAAGTCCTTTATCTCAGTCCAAGAACATCACTGCAGTAGTTCCCAAGGTAGTGTCATGGTTCCAACTATCTTCAACTGTTCCATCAATGACCTTCCATCATAAAGGCAGAAGCCTGAATGTTTGCCTGGTTGCACAATGTTTAGTACCGTTGACAACTCTTCAGATAATGAAGCAGCTTATGTTTACGTGCAGCAAAACCTCAGACAACATTCAGGCTCGGGCTGATAAATGACAAGTAACGTGTGCTACACAAGTGCCAGGTAATGGCTGTAGCAAGAGGATCTAACCATTATGTTCAATGGTGTCATTGCTGAATTTCCCCACTATCGTCACCCTGGAGGTTACCATTAACCAGAAACTGAGCTGCTCCAGCCCTATAAATGCTGTGGCTGTAACAACAGGTCAGAACCTGGGAATTCTGTAGCAAGTGCATATCCCCTATGTAAAAGACACAAGTTAGGAGTGTTATGAAATAATGTCCATTTGCCTGAATGAATTCAGCTCGAACAGCACTCAAGAAGCGTGACCACCATCCTCTACAGAGCAAACTGCTTCACTGACCCCCAACATTTAATCCCTTCAGTGCTGATGCACAATGACAGCAGTGTGAACTATCTGAAAAATGAATGATAGTGACTCAGCAAGATTCCTCTGACAGCAACTTCTAAGCTCTCAACCTTTACCACCTAGAATGTCAAGGCAGTATATGCATTGAAACGTTACTACCTGCAAGTTCCCCTACAAGCCACATATCATAACTTGGAATTGGCCATTCCTTCACTGTCACTGGGTCAAAACCCTGGACTGCCTTCTGTAATGGTAATGCGTGTGTATCTATCCTCCCTCCCAATAAAATTGCAATGTTTTGAGAAGGCTGCTAGCCACGACCACCTCAAGGGCAGTTAGGGATGGATAATCAATGCTGTCTTAACTAGTGACTCCCACATCCCATGAATTAATTTTTAACAAAGGGAATACATGATGAAAATGCAAATGTGGATTAATGGACTTAAAAATGGCTACTCTGTCTTGCCTGCTCAACTGCTGGCTTTGAAGTGGCTCCTGTGCCTCACTTTTTACAGACAGGTACGACACAGCATTTTTCACCAAGTGAGCCCTGTGACAAGGAACACAATTTCACTTCACTTGCGTGCAATAGAAGAAGCACCCCCACAATCAAAGGTAGCTTCAGTGATGAAAGGTGAGTCAATAAGGCAGGCTTCTTGCTTACAGATAATTTAAAAAAGCCACATTTCTCAACTACAAGGTGCAGGCACAGTGGTGCCAGTTGAATCGTGTCATTGACTTTGCCAAGGTAATAACGAGGTCTGACATTGCCATCGTTCCCAACAACCTGCATGCAAGTAGAAAGGGACAGCATTACGTGGATTAAAGCCAATGTTGAAATGGGGAATGCAATCTTAATTGAGGAACAGGCTCTTAAAAATGTTAAATGGAAACTACGTTCAATGGAGCAACTTTAAATGCAGACTTACTACGCAGTTTTAATCTCCTTATTTAAGGAAGGATGCACTTACATTAGCGGCCGTTCAGAGAAGACTGACTACGTTGATTTTTGGGATGTAGGAGTTGTTTTAATTTGAAGGGTTGAGCAGATTGGGCCTATACTAATTAAAATTTAGAAGAATGAGAGGGAATTTTATTGAAACATACAATTCAAAGGAGCCTTAACAGATTAAACGCTCAGGTGATGTTTTGTTTCGCATCCCACTATGGTTTGCTGTTGTGATCCTTGTAGGTACCGAAAATTGTAAAGGAGATTTGAATTCCCAGTGATTGATTCAAATGATCTGATGACAAGATTTCATGTTTCATGACTTCTCTGTAACAAACAAATTAACATCAAATGGACTAAATATGACTTAGGCCATTAATGCACTAAACTACAGGAAAACATACGCCTTCTTAACATGCCTGAAAGCTGTACATCCTGTTTATTTGTTACACCTTGCTCTCCGCAGAGTTGTCTTTGCAGAAACCAATCCAAAGTTACTCCCAGTTTTATAAGTGGCTGGCTTCTCCCCGCGTTGCTCAATCCTAACATCCACCATCTGTTAGAAGTTGTTTCCCTCAGCCTCCTGAGAATGCCCCAAACTGACTTGCAGCAACAAGACCCACTTTAACAACTCCTTCCTAGGCAAATCATCCAGTGTTCTTCAATCTTTGCATCCCATTTCTGATCAGAGAATAAGCTCCCACCAGTACCTCACCTGGTGAGTACAGAGAACACTCCTATCCTTTGAAGTCCACAATTGTTCTCTCTCTCATTCACTCATTTGCTCTGTCTCTGTCTCTGTCTCTGTCTCTGTCTCTGTCTCTGTCTCTCTGTCTCTGTCTCTCTGTCTCTGGCCAGGGTCCGCCAGTCACTAAGCCTGCTGCAAAAGTCTGCTCTTTATATTTGATGTGAAAGCTGGCTACTTTGATTTTCAGTAGGACTTGCCCTGACCCCCTGGCAGCCAAGCCATGTAGGCTTATTTATGGGCAGAACGAGTAAGGGATCACATTTTTCTTCCCACTACATTTCACCTTTACTTTAAAGTAACAATTAAAAACATAATTGTAGTATATAGCATTCATTGCATCAATTCCAGAATAAGGCATCTCCCATTTAAGGTTGGAGAATTTCTCTAGCAGTTGTTAATCTTTGGAATTCTCTACGGCAGAGGCCTTTGGAAGGTGAGTAATTGAATATGTTCAAGGCTGAATTTTACAGACTTTTGATCTGCAGAGGAGACAAAGATTATGGGGAAAGGCAGGAACGTGGAATAAAAGCCACAAACAGATCGGTCTTTTTTAGAATAGTTGAGCAGATCTGAAGGTCCTTCTATTTCATATTCATGATAGTCACCTTTCTGGAAACAAGGAATTTGTTAATTAAAAAGGTATGCAGTCAATTCGACATAATATTATCTTCTTCACTATTGGCTTTTAAATGACAACATTGTAGCCCACAAGCAAAGTACTAATAGCATTGTAAACCATTCATATTAAGATGAATTTAGAAGTGGAGGTTAGCAAAAAAATGCATTTGAATACACAAATGTGGTTTTTTTTAAAATGAACAGTAATGTATTCAAAAATAAACAGCAAGATTATTTGGTATTACCTACGAGCATCCTTTTCAATGACTTTTCAATTTTATATCTGATGGTTTTAAATCTGTTCACTTTTCAGTTAGGGTGCTGATACGACTTCAGTCTAATACTAATGCCCTGTCAGACCAAGGGATTCAGGCAAAATATACTCAGGCAATGTGTAGCTCCTTTAATTCATTAAAAATGTACTTCACAGGAGCATGATCAAGCGAAATTTGACACTGTAGTGATTGTAATGAGGTCAACCAGGTGGACATTATAGAATATGAGTTCCCTGTTGGGGCTGTTAATCTGGTCTGGTCACTGAGCCCTGGCTAACAAATAAGAACAGGATTGACAGACAATGCGGTTCACTCTGAAAGTTGGCTCTGAGGGAGCTGGATCAGTTTCAAGGACTCTCCATATCCAACTAAATGGTGACTTGGTAACAGGATACCGGCCTCTGTGGAGGTATTACAGTGGCCATGAGACAAAAGCACGCTCTCTGAAGTAATTCGCTTGTAACAGTCATCTTTGAGTTAGGGTAAGTATTTCTGGCATTATGCTGTTATTTGGGAAGCTTGATTCGTTCAATCCTGCTGTCAAAGACTGCGCCCAGTATGTGGAAAGAATGGGTTTTTTTTCAAGGCATATGGCGTTGGGGCAGATGAAAAACAACAAGTAATCCTTCTGTCAGCTCGTGGACCTAGAGCTTTTTTGGTAATTAGGAGCCTAACTTTCCCCAAGCCACCTGATGGTAAAACCTTGCGAAACTTGACGGATTTAGCTAAGGAGTATTACTACTCCAAGCCTCCTCTAATCCTGAGATGAATCTATATCGATATTTTTGATGAGGTTAAGATGACTGGCAGAGGCATGTGACTTTGGTTTGATCCTTAAGATGCCGAGAGACCACTTGATATGTGGGATTACTGATGTAACCGTGCAAAAGTGCCCACTGGTTGAAGGCCGGCAGACTTCAAATAGGCATTATAGCTGGCTTTATCATTGGAAAATGCAGTAAGTGGAGTATATGAGTTGCAGGGTGTTCCACTGGAAATGGACACCCTCGCCATTCTGACTGAACTTGGGGAACATGAGTGAAGGCAATTGCATAGCTTCACTCAGGACATATTCTGAACAGAGGGACTCCAGGTTAGCCCATGGCAAAACTTCAAGACAAAGCCAAGCCTTGGCCAAACAGTTAAAATTTTCTTAAAGATCCAGCCTGGCAAGCTATTGTAGTTGCTGCTGATATGTGGATTCGGGGTAGCAAAAGAATCTTACCAGCCATAAATTGAGTTAGAGAACTCATAGGCCAGTATCCAGGAGCATGCACACCCTTTACATCTGGTTTGGAACAGTTAAATTGCTTAGCAACCATATCAGAACCAACCAATGATTGAATGGTCACCGGGTTCTAATGGAAGTCGATATCAGCACGGCCATTTCAGCAATCGCAGAACCAGTCTGTAACAAAATTCCGTCTCAAGTCCAACCCTTAAGTTTGTGCGCGACCTCGGCTAGAATGAGAACCTAGACTGGGGAAGCTTTACAGATTAAGGGTACAACTTTGGTTATGGTCTCTTATGAGAAGCAGCTGGTTCAGTTACCAGTGATTGTTGTAAAAGGCTCAGGCCCAAGCTTGATGGGGCAAAATTAGTTGAGAAAGATTCACCTATATTGGCTCAATATTTTTTGAGTAGAAAATGGCTACCTGAGTGAATTCCAATTTAAATAGCCAGAAGCTTTTCAGGAAGGTATAGAGACTATCAAAGGAGCCAAGGCCACCTTGCACGTTGAGCAGGAAACGATTCTGCAAGGCCCTCCCAGTGCCATTTGCCTTATGGGCAAAAGTAGAGGCAGAAACCAGGTGGCTAGAAAGTGAAGGAATCATCAAACCATTCCGTTTGCGGAATGGGCAGCGCTGGTCAAAACGATTGTAAAGCCTGACGAGTGGGTTGCCATTGTGAATTATTACAGGAAATTCATACATAACCTGACCTCCATCCTGACGTGTTTTGCATCAACTCTTAAGAAAGGGTCAGCCAAGCCATTACTTTCAGGGAAGTGAAGAAACAGTTATCATCCTCAAAGGTGTTGGCACACTATGATCTCAAAGAAGATCTGGTATTGACATACAATGCGTCCTCATACCGCATCGGGGTAGTATTAACTCATATGTGGCCCAATGGAGAGGAACACCCAATAATGTATGCATCCAGGACTTTGGCTAATACAGAGCATAAAAACACCCAGACAGAGCAGTCATATTTGGAGTCCGGAAATTCCACCAATACCTTTGTGGATGTAAATTTGTAATAATAATAGGCCACAAACTCCTGCTAGGTTTACTTAAAGGGGACAAGACAGTGATGCCTAGAGCTTCAAGCCAAATTCAGCAGTGGGCTGAAATACTAAGAGCATATAAGTTGGAACACTGTCTTGGAGGAGACGTAGTAAATGCAGATCCAGTCCTGGCAAAACTGAAACAGCTGGTTGCACTAGAGTAAACCAAACTGTCGTCACAGAAGTGAAACCTTTTTGGACCCAAATAAACCAGATCACAGTATTATTATGGGAGCAAGAGTGATTGTCCCAAGCAGATACTGGCTGAACTCCTTCAGGATCATCCAGGGTTTTCCGTAATGAAGATGTCAGTGCAAAGTTTTGTCTGATGGCCGGGGTTGGATGCAGATGTAGCCGTTTTGGTGGAGCAGTACCTAGAGTGCCAACAAGGACAAAATTAACTGCCAGCAGCTTCTCCATATTCATGGGGATGGCTGAGTAAGCCCTAGACTTGGTTACATGTTGACTATGCAGGTCCTCTTATGGACTCAATGAACGTAGTCATTGTGGACGCCCACTCAAAGTGGCTGGGCATGCATAGAATTCATTCTTCAAACACAGGGACGACAATTGAAAAGCTGTGGGCATCTTTTGCAGTACACAAAGTCCCGGAGTTGTTGGTCACAGACAACTGGTTATCGTTTACCAGCAGTGAATTTGAGTATTTCCTAAAGATGAATGGTATTCAACATATACGGACAGCTTCATACCATCCATCATCCAATGGTCTGGCAGAAAAAGAGTCCAAACTTTGAAGGCAGAGTTGAAGGAAAAGCCTGCAGCTTCTCTAGATACCAAACTATCCTAGTTCCAATTGGATTATAGGATTACCACTCATGCCACTACAGGGATAACTACAACACAGTTGCTAATTGGGAGAAGACTCTGCACCAGGTTAAATCTGATCTTCCCAGACCTAGAGGAGAGTGAAACAGAATGAGAAATGCCAATGCCGGACACAAGACTCCACTAAGTGAGAGAGTTTACTTTAGGGGATGATGTTTGGTGTAGGATCTATGGAAATGTCCTTGCATGGGTAAGAGGCATGGTAAACACGAGGCCAGGTACTGTGACGCATAAAATTCAGGTAGGTACAATGGTCCTGAACACGAGGTGGATCATATGAAAGCTGCAAACTTGTAAATGATGCGGGAGTAAAATGTGCCGGGCTCCTCAACTGTCTTTCCAACTGTTCCAGAACCCATCGGTTCTCCCTCTCCATCAAGTATTGACAATACCTTGGAATCTCTGATGGATATGGTGGATGTCACCGCCTTGATGCTTTTGCTGCCTGAAGAAGAGACTGAATTTCATCTGAGATGATGTAATTGCAAGAGGAGAGCCACCATATGTTGCATGGCGCCCATATCAGAGGCAGAGTTGGATGAACCTGACCCAATGCTAAAATGCCGCAGGAAGAGCTACAAAAAAAAACTGGCCTATGTCTTCAGACTCAGAGTAGGAGGGATGCTGTGATTGTAACAAGGTCAGCCAGGTAGACCTCAGAGAATATGAATGCCCTGATTGGGGCTGTTAATCTGGTCCAATCACGGAACCCTGGCTGAAAGATAAGAACAAGAATGTCAGATATGCTATTCATTCTCAGCTAGCTCTAAGGGAGCTAAATCAGTGTCAAGGACTCTCCACATGAAAGTAAAGGGTGACTTGGTGATGGGATACCAGCCTCTGTGGAGTTAGTTTGGACACCAAGTCACATTTGGAGATATTAAGACAAATGACCAAAAGCCTCTGATCGAATGTTTGGTCAAAGAAATAGGTTCTAAGGGATGTATCTGAGAAGGAAAGAGAGTTAGAAAAAGTGTTTTTTTTTCTATTCATTAGTGGGATGTGGGCATTGCTGACTGGCCAGCATTTCTTGCCTATCCCTAGTTACTCTTGAGAAGGTGGTGGTGAGCTGCCTTCTTGAACCGCTGCAGTACTCCTGCTATGGGTTGACCCACAGGGAATTCCAGGATGTTGACCTAGCGACAGTGAAGGACAGGGATAGATTTCCAAGTCAGGATGGTAAGTGACTTGGAGGGGAACTTGGAGGTGATGGTGTTCCCATATGTCTGAAGTCCTTGTCCTTCTAGATGGAAGTGGTCGTGGGTTTGGAAGGTGCTGTCTGAGGATCTTTGGTGAATTTCTGCAGTGCATCTTGTAGTTGGTATACACTGCTGTTACTGAGTATTGGTGGTAGAGGGAGCGAATGCTTGTGGATGTAGTGCCAATCAAGTGGGCTGCTTTGTCCTGATTGGTGTCAAGTTCCTTGAGTGTTGTCGGGGCTGCACTCATCCAGGCAAGTGGGGAGTATTCCATCACACTCCTGACTTGTGCCTTGTAGATGGTGGACAGGCTTTGAGGAGTCAGAGGGTGAGTTACTAGCCGCAGTATTCCTAGCTTCTGGCCTGCTCTTGTAGCCTCTGTGTTAATTTGGAGAGTCCAGTTGAGTTTCTGGTCAATGGCAACCACCAGGATGTTGATAGTGGGGGACTCAGTGATGGTAACACCATTTAATGCCATGGGGCAGTGATTAGATTGTCTCTTATTGGCGATGGTCATAGCCTGGCATTTGAGTGGCGCGAATGTCACTTGCCACTTGTCACTTGTCAGCTGAAGCCCGGATATTGTCCAGATCTTGTTGCATGTGAACATGGACTGCTTCAGTATCTGAGGAGCCATGAATGGTGCTGAACATTGCACAATCATCGGCGAACAACCCCACTTCTGACCTTATGGAGGAAAGGTCATTGATGAAGCAGCTGAAGATGGTTGGGCTGAGGACACTACCCTGAGGAACTCCTGCAGAGCTGTCCTGGAACTGAGATGATTGACCTTCCACAACCACGACCATCTTCCTATGCGTCAGGTATGACTCCAACCACCGGAGCATTTGCCCCTGATACCCATTGATTCCAGTTTTGCTTGGGCTCCTTGATGCCACATTCAGTCGAATGCAGCCTTGATATCAAGGGCTGTCACTCTCATCTCACCTCTGGAATTCTGCTCTTTTGTCCATGTTTGAACCAAGGCTGTAATGAGGTCAGGAGTTGAGTGGCCCTGGCGGAACCCAGACTAGGCGTCACTGAGCAGGTTATTCCTGAGCAGGTGCTGCTTGATAGCACTGTTGATGACACCTTCCATCACTTTTCTGATGATCAAGAGTAGACTGATGGGGCAGTAATTGGCCGGGTTGGATTGTGGACGTCCAGTCCCTATACACCTGCATTCCCCATGCTGATGGCCTAAAGGCCCTCCGCTTCTTCCTGTCCCGCAGAACTGACCAATCCCCCTCCACCGACACCCTCATCCGCTTAGCTGAACTCGTCCTCACCCTCAACAACTTTGCTTTCAATTCCTCCCACTTCCTACAGACAAAGGGGGTGGCCATGGGTACCCGCATGGGCCCAAGCTATGCCTGCCTCTTTGTAGGTTACATGGAACAATCCCTCTTCCGTACCTACACTGGCCCTAAACCCCACCTCTTCCTCCGTGACATTGATGACTGCATCGGCGCCGCCTAGTGCTCCCACGAGGAGTTCGAACAGTTCATCCACTTCACCAACACCTTCCACCCCAACCTGAAGTTCACCTGGACCATCTCCAACACTTCTCTCTCCTTCCTGACCTCTCTGTCTCCATCTCGGGCAACCACCTAGAAACAGATGTCCATTTCAAGCCCACTGACTCCCACAGCTACCTGGAATACACCTCCTCCCACCCACCCTCCTGCAAAAATGCCATCCCCTATTCCCAATTCCTTCGCCTCTGCCGCATCGGCTCCCAGGATGAGACATTCCACTCCCGTACATCTCAAATGTCCTCATTCTTCAAGGACTGCAACTTCCCCCCCCCCACAGTGGTCGAGAACGCCCTCGACCGTGTCTCCCGCATTTCCCGGAACACATCCCTCACGCCCCGTCCCCGCAATAATAACCAAAAAAGAATCCCCCTCGTCCTCACATACCACCCCACCAACCTCCGGATCCAACGTATCATCTTCCGACACTTCAGCCATCTGCAATCAGACCCCACCACCAAAGACATTTTTCCCTCCCCACCCTTATCTGCCTTCCGGAGGGACCACTCCTTCCGCGACTCCCTTGTCCGCTCCACACTCCCTCCAGCCCCACCACACCCGGCACTTTTCCTTGTAACCGCAGGAAGTGCTACACCTGCCCCCACACCTCGTCCCTCACCCCAATCCCAGGCCCCAAGAAGACTTTCCACATCAGGCAGATGTTCACCTGCACATTTGCCAATGTGGTATACTGCATCCGCTGTACCCGTTGTGGCGTCCTCTACATCGGGGAAACCAAGCGGAGGCTTGGGGACCGCTTTGCAGAACACCTACGCTCAGTTCGCAACAAACAACTGCACTTACCGGTCGCGAACCATTTCAACTCCCCCTCCCATTCCTCAGACGACATGTCCATCCTGGGCCTCCTGCAATGCCACAGTGATGCCACCCGAAGGCTGCAGGAGG
>JAHRHZ010000111.1:12971094-12984166 GCA_024137785.1 Ginglymostoma cirratum | reverse complement strand
GCTGCCCTCGCGCCTCCTTCCGGACTCCCGCCACTGAAATGACTGAAAGGCCGCAGTCACGCGAGGTAAGACCTTTATACTCCTGAAGTTCACCTTCCCAGGAGGGTGGATGAGGCTTATGTTAAACATCTCAACTGAAAGGTGGAACGACTGACAGTGCAGCACTTACTATCGCACTGGGAATGTCATCTGAGGCATTTTTCTCAAGTCTCTGGAGGGGAAGTCAATCCTTTGGCCTTCTGACTCAGTAGGAAGCGTGCTGCCAAAGAGTCACAGCTGATACCTTTGACAGCCGAAACACAGTTTGACTTGTGAGGGTAGAAGTGAACATATTCTGTTTGATTGGGTGTAGTTTTAGTTAAATTTCTGAAACAGGAGTCAGCTGAGTCACTCTCAGGTGATGCTGGTGAACTTAACAACTGGTTTGATCCAGTTCAGAAGCATTGTTTTTGGGGCCGATACAAAGGAGGCAACCTCTGTGCTGCTTGGCTAAACAAGAGTGGTGTGGGTGTGGGTGTGGGTGGTTTAAAAAGTGTCTGCAGAGTATTGCCTTACAGTTTTTAAAGCATTAATAGCTTAATTAAATTCTCTTAGAGAATAATGAGCTTAATCTAGAGTGAAGTCACGACAGAAGCCCTCAGACCTGTAGTGTGCTCCTCCTGTGTAATGTGGGAAATAAGGGATGCTTCCACTGGCCCTGACGACTATGTGTGCAAGAAATGTGTCCAGCTGCAGCTACTGGCTAACCACTTTTTGGAGCTGGAGCTGCGGGTGGAATCACTGTGAGCATCTGCAATGTTGAGAATGTCATGGATAGAACACTTAGCGAGACAGTCACACCACAAGAGGATTACGCAGGCAGAAAGGAAATAGATGACCATCAGACAAAGTAAAAAGGCTCAGGAAGGAAATGCAGAACTCCCCTGTAGACATCCCCCTTCTCAAAAAGCTTTACCGCTTTGGATACTTTTGGTGGAGGGAATGACATCTCAGAGAAAAGCAATAGCAGCCAGGTTCATGGCACTGTGGGTGGCTTTGCTGCACAGAAGGGGTGGAAACTGAGCAGCAGGGCTACGGCAATAGGGGATTCAACAGTAAGGGGTTTAGACTTGTATTTCTGTAGCTGCAGACATGAATCCAGAATGGTATGTTGCCTCCCTGGTGCCATGGTCAGGGATGCCACAGAGCAGCTGCAGGACATTCTGGAGCAGGAGGATAAACAGCCAATGGCCATGGTCCACATAGGATCAATGACATTGGTTAACAACAGGATGATGACCTGAAAGCTGAATATGCAAAGTTAAGCAATAAATTAAAATGCAGGACCTTTAAATGTAGTAACTTTGGATTACTCACAGTGCCACATGTAGTGAGAGCAGGAATAAGAGGATAGATCAGCTGAACGTGTGACTAGAAAAATGGTGTACCAGGGAGAGGTTTAGATGTTTAAACTGTTTTTGGGAAGGGGGAGACCTGTACAAGTCAGATGGGTTGCGCGTTGGCAGAGCTGGGACAGGCATCCTTGCGGGGAATTTTTCTAGTGCTATTGGTGAGGCTTTAGACTACTATGGCAGGGGGATGAGAATCAAAGTGTAGGTTTGGGTCATATTCAGATCAGGAAACAGTAGGTAGAACATTAGTTACTGATGTAGTCAGCAACTCGGAAAGACAAAAGGCACGAAGATATAAAAGGTCTGGCAAAGGAAATTGATGGGGTTGAGCTATTTATACTTCAACGCAAGAAGTGTTACAAACAGGGCAGACGAACTGAGTGCACAGATATAGACATGTGGCAGCACCATGTCGTTGCTATAACGGAAACCTGGCTAAAGGAGGTGCAGAATTGGCAGCTCAATATCTCCGGATAAAGAGTTTTCAGGCAGGATAAAGTGGCAACAAAAAAAGGGGTGTTAGCAGTATTGGTTAAGGAATCAATTACAGTTGTGAGAGAGATGATATACTAAATGTGTTAACAAGTAAGGCTTTATGGAGTGAACTTAGGAATGAAAAGAAGGGCAGTCACACTACTAGGAGTATACTACAGACCCTAAACAGTGAGAGGGAGATAGAAGATATAAATGTGGTCACATTTCTGCTTGTAGAAATAAGACATCAATAGTATGAGGAGATTTTAACTATCCCAATGTGAGTGGGGTTTCAAAAAATATAAGGGACGTTGAGGGTGAAAATTTTAATGTACTGTGTCCAGGAAATTTCTTTTAAACATACATGACAAGCCTAATGAGAGGAGATGCAATCCTGGACTTAGTTTTGGGAAATAAAGATAGGCAAGTGGGTGAAGTGACTGTGGAAGACATATCAAGGATAGTGACCATAATTCAGTTAGATTTAATATTACTATGGAAAAGAAGAGGAAAATGTTTCTAACTGGGGAAAGGCAAATTTCATGAAACTGAGAAGTACACTGGCTGAGGTGGGCTGGACAGGACTGCTAAGTGCTAAACCAGTGGAAGGCACTCAAAGGTGTCTTTCTGCACAAAGCAGACATGTCCCCTTCAAAAATAAGGATGGTACTGCCAAGTCTAGATGCTTGTGGTTGTTTAGAAAAATACGATGGGGTGTGTGGGACTAAACAGAAAAAGGAAGCTTAAGATAGTCACAAAAAACTCAACACTGCAGATAGCCCAGATGACTATAGAGAGTACAGAGATCAACCAAAAAAAGAAATAAGGAGATGAAAGACAGGACATGAAAGAATATTAACAAGCAAGATAAAGAAAAACAGAGAGGTGTTTTAGCAGTATTTAAAGAGCAAAAGGATAGTTAAGGAAAAAACGGTAGCTATTAGAATGAAGAAGGGAATTAGTGTGAAGATGCACAAAATATGGCAAGAATTTTAAATTTTTTTTTGTCTCCGTAATCACAAAGGAAAGGAATATGATTAATCCAAGAGGACCTGTGTGAAAAATTGGACAAAATAATCAGAACAAGAGAGGAAGTGGTAGAGGCATTGGAATCCATGAAAATGGGTAAGTTGCTAGGGCTGGATGGATTGTTCCCTAGGATATTGAAGGAGATCAGGGAGGAAATAGCAGCTGTTCTTAGGATCATTTTCCAAACTTCACGAGACACAGATGAGGTGCTGGAGAACTGGAGGAATACAAATGTGGTTCTGTTATTTTAAAAAGTGTAAAAAATAATGCCAAACAATTATGGGCCAGTCAGTCTTACTTCAGTAGTGGACACATTGTTAGAATCAATCGTGAGAGATCGGATAAACTGTCACTTAGAAAAGCAAGGAGTAGTCAGAATGGCTTTGTTAAGGGAAGGTCATACCCTACAAATTTGATTGAATTCTTTGAGAAAGTGACAAGGAGGATCAGTGAGGGTAGTGCAGTGAATGTTGTCTGTGGATTTTAGTAAGGCATTTGACAAGGTTCCACATGGCAAATTAGTCAAAAACATAAAAGCCAATGGGATACAGAGTAATGTGTTAAATTGGATCCAAAGTTGGCTTATTAAAAGGAAACAAAGGGTAATTGTCAATAGCTGCCCTTGTGAATGGAAAGCTGTTTAGAGTATTGTTCTGCAGAGTTTGATTTTTTTTATGCATTAATGGTTTGGCGTTGAACATAAGGGGCACAATCAGGAAATCTGAAGATAACAATAAACTTAGCCATAAAGTGGATAGCATAGAGAATTGGTATAATCTCCAAAATGATGTGGATGGGTTAGTGAAGTGGGCAGAAAAGTGGCAGATGGAATTCAACTCAGGTAAGTGTGAGGTAATGCATTTAAGGCAGTCAAAAAGTAAAAGGGAATTCACAATAAATGGGAATACACTGAGAGGGGTAGTTGAAGTGAGAGGTCTTGGCTTGCAAGTGCACAGGTCCCTAAAGGTAGCAATGCAGGTAGGTAATATCATAAAGAATGCATATGGAATGCTCTCCATCATTGGCAGAGGTATAGAATACAAAAGAAGGGATGTAATCATGAACCCGTATAAGACACTGGTGAGGCCACAACTGGAGTGTTGCATGCAGTTCTGGTCACTATATTACAGGAATGATGTAATTGCTCTGGAGAGAGTCCAGAGAAGGTTTACTAGAATGTTGCCAGGGCTGGAGAATTGTAGCTACAAGGAGGGGGTTGGCATTGTTTTCCTTGGAACAGACAAGGCTGAAGATCTACATGATTGAGGCATACAAAATTGTGAGGGGTAGTGGTAGAGTAGACAGGAGCTACCTGTTTCCCTTGGGAGAGAGTTCAAAAACTAGGAGTCATAGATTCAAGCTAAGTTGCAGATGGACTTGAGAAAATGTGAGGAAAATCCTTTTTATGCAGATGATGGTGGGTGTCTAGAATTTGCTGCATTAGTTGATAGTGGAAGCAGAAACCCTAAATTCTTGCAAAAAGTACCTGGATTTGCACCTTTAGTGTTGTAAGCTGCAGGGCAATGGGCCATGTGCAAGGAGATGGGATTATAAAGGGCCTAGGGATGTCTTTGGGATGGCATGGACTAGATGGGCTGAATGGTCCCCTTCTGTGCTCTATCATTTCTGTGGTTCTGTGAATCTATGACAAATTCCCTTGTTACCCATAATGTGATCAAAACTTTATTAGAGCTGTAAGCCATTGACAGTTATATCACTGAGACAGAACTTTAAGAAGACTCATCTCAAATTCATGCCATGTTCACAGAAAGTATTTGGGAAGTAGCCATATTTAAACATCCTATTTTAAAACATTGACTTTGCATATTTTTCAGCAACAATAAAAGCAGGAGCTTTGAAGTTGTATATTAAAGTGAGATGAGCCATTTTGTGGATTGTCAATTCTCTACTGTTTCTTCAAACTGATAAATAGAGCATCAACCATTCCATTCCATTCCAGCTCCAGTATCCACGTAGGCCCAATTATTCAGGAGGGCACCTTTCATTTAAAGGTCTCTTTCATTTTGAGAATAGCAAGGGTTTTTTTATTTGAGCTTAAACTTAAGGTTGGGAGAACAGCAGGTTTAATAGTGAAAAGGGAGTAGAGCTAAGTACATGTTCAGGTTAACCTCTGAATGTGAAGGCTGATTAGAGAAATATACCTTTCAGGAACTAGGATAGCTAAAACCCAGTTGTGACAGATGGAAAATATATGTCTTTGGTTTTGATATGTTAAAATGGAGGATGCCTACCCTAGCTATTCACCAACAACAATAAATTTTATGTATACAGTGCCTTTACTATATTAAATTAACCCAACGCACATCACAAGAAAGTTTTAAAGCAAAATTTGACATTGAAGCACCTAGGGAAATATTAGGAAAGAAAACAGAAGCTTGGTCAATGTGATAGGTTTGTAAGAAATATTTTAAAGGAGGAAAGAGAGAAGAATAAATGAATAGGATAATTCTAGAGTTCCAGAGTTTAAAAACATGTCAGCTGAAGCTGCCAGCGGTAGAACAAATAAACATCAGGAATGCTTATGAGGCCAGAATTAGAGCTGTCTATCCGTCTTGGAAGAGCTTACATAGATGAGGGACATTTCACAAATTGGCTCAGGGAAGGATTTGGAAACAAGGATGATACTTTTGAAATTTGAGCTAGTACTTAGGTGGGAGCCCATTTAGGTCACTGAGCAAAGCGATGATGAGTGAACGGGTGTGACTTAGGATATGTGGACTACCTCAAGCTTGCAGAAGGTAGAATGTGGGAGGGCAATGGTGCATTGAAATAGTCAAGTCTAAAGACGACAAAGGCATGGATGATGATTTCAACACAAGATGAGCTTAGCAAGTGGCAGAGTAAGGCATTGTATGGGCATAGAAATAGATGGTCTTGGAAAACAGACTTTGTAGGGACCAAAGACTATGGCTTTCATCATCTGGATATTTAATTTGAGGAAATTTTTGATAACACAGGACTGGATTTGGACACGCCTGCTGACATTTTGATTTCTTTTGGACTGATTACGGTGCTATCATTTTAAGTGTTGTGTTGTTCTAATGGCTTCCTGTGTCTTATTTCTGTAAGCTTCATTCCTAAACAAAGCTCACTAAATAGTCCAACTTGCAAAAAATAGTTCAACAATGTGTAATTGGAGACGGTAAGAGAATATTACGGGCTTCCTGTGAGATATGAATTGTTCAATCTTACCATATTATTAGGAGTTCATAAAAGCGTTTGTCTCTTCTGGAAGTTGTCGTCTAGATTTGAGCATGCGTACTGTTGGGAAAAATTCCAAACTGTTAACACTGTTATTGTACCCTTGCAGTAACCCATATGTTGTAAATGCCTATATGTAATATGAATATATCCGTTTCATGCTGCTGCATTACATCTTACGCAACAATATCTCATTGGCCAATATCGGTCAATGTATAAGAACATAAGAGAGGAGTTGATGATTTGCATATTAATTCCCAATCAGATAGAATGGTAGATTTCGTGGATTAGATATGAGCACCCTCTTAGGAGTAGCTAAAGAGGGAAGAGAGAAAGTAAAACTAAAATTATTATGTAAAGAGTATACTGACCCTGGTGAATGGTGAAAGGTACAAAGAACAACAGAAGATTAGAAACGGAATAGTAAGTGCTACAAAATAAGAGCATGGTAAGAAACTTGCAAGGAATGTCAAAATCAACAAAAATGTTTGCTAGAATTATATTAGGAGAAAGAGGTGGTTAGTTGGAAAGTGGGCCCTTTGAAAACTGATGATGGCAATATTGGCAATTAAAATAACAAAATGTTGAATATACTGAATAATTACTTTGAATCAGTATTTATAATGGAGAGTAAAGTTAGCATCCCAAAAACCCTAAGGAAACTAATATTAAAACACGGACAGGGAATCACCACAATCGAGCAAAATAACAATACCGAAGAAAACAATAATACTGAAGACTGACTGATCACCAGGACCAGATGGCTTCCATCTGAGGGTTTTAAAGGATTGAAGATTTAAAGGATTCCAAATCTTCCATAATCTTGCAAGGCCATCTCACTTTGGGAATCCTTCTAAAGATTAGAAAATTGTGCTTACCACTTTCCTTCTATGTAAGTAACAGAAGGAAATCGGACAATTATAGACCATTTAGCCCCTAACATCTTTCAGGAAATTGCTGGATATTTCTTCTCTTCGCCCAAGCTCTGTATCTATGCTGCTTCAAAAGTCACTTATCATTGACTTTTCCTGCACTTAAATCAGTCTCACAGGCTGTTGATTCATGCCATTTCCAGGTCATTCTTTTTCCACACCATCTCACCATTGCAGGTGCACTGTCTCTGGCTGAACTTGGGTTGGTGTCTGTCAGGAAGTGGTAATGGAGAACTGTCCCAGTGTTGCCCCTTGCTCAGAGATGGGAGTTTGCTGTTTCACTTATTAGCAGTAGTGCTGCCATCACCTGGATCAATCCAATACTGCAGCATCAAGGCTCACACCAGGAGTTCTGCACAGCCTCTCTCACTCTTCGTTACCACAGATTCCATCTCACATAGTATTGTAAACGGTGTAGTTGGAAACATGAAGTTACAAAGAGGATTGACAGATTAAGTGAATGGGAAAAACTGTACTAAATGGATTTCAGTGTAGGCAAACACAGGGCAGTGGAAGTCCAAAGAGACTTGGGTGTCCAGGTAGATAGTTTATTAAAATGTCACAAACAGGTAGAGAAAATAATTGAATAATAAAATGTTGGCATTAGAAGGAGGTAGAAGTTCTAATCAGCCCAGCCTGGAATACAATGATCAGATTTCTATTTAAAAACAGTAGAGACATCAACAAAACCTTGGCTATTCACCCTATCCATGACTCTCATGATTTTATAAACCTCTATAAGGTCACCCCTCAGCCTCCGAATCTCCAGGGAAAATAGCCCCAGCCTATTCAGCCTCTCCCTATAGCTCAAGCACTCCAACGCTGGCAACATCCTTGACACATTATAAGCGGTGCAATATTGACAGAGGATGGTGCTGTTGGTAATATTGTTGTCATTTGAATGAGACATTAAACAAGATAAATAAGCTTGTATCGCACATTGAAATTGGTGGATACACTGTTGTGGGTGTCACAGAGACATGGCTGTAAAAGAATCAGGGCTGGGAACTAAATATCCAAGGATACATGTCCTATCAAAAGGACAGACAGATGGGAGGGCGATGGAGTTGCCTTGTTAGTAAGAAATGAAATTAAATTGATACCATGAAGTGATATTGAGTTGAGAGATGTAGAATCTTTGTGGGTAGAGTTGAAAAACTGGAAAAAAAGACCATGATGGGAGTTGTGTACAGGCCTCCTACAAGCAATGTTTTAGTTTTTCGACACGTTCTATTCTGTTTTGATCCAAAGTAGAACACCTTAGATTGCCTACATTGAAATCCATTTGGCACAGTTCTCCCATTCAATTAAGCTATCAATCCTCTTTGCGACTTTGTTTCCATCTACACCATTTACAATGCCATATGTGAGGGAATTTGTGGTATTGACAAGCAGTCAGGATGTGGGGAAGAAAATAAATCAGGAGATTGAAAAGGTATGTAAGAAATCATGGGGGACTTCAATATGAAGGTGGACTCGAAAACCAGCTTGGTAGTGGAACTTGAGAAAAGGAGTTCATGGAATGTCTCCAAGCTTTTTTTGGGAGCAGCTTGTGTTAAAACCCACTAGGGAACAGGTGATTCTGGATTTGGTGATGTGTAATGAATAGGGAGCTTAAAGTGAAGGAGCATCTTGGGTGGGGAAGGACAGTAACCATAATATAATAAGAATTCACTCTGCAGTTTGAGAGGGAGAACTGGAATCCGATGTAACGGTATTATAATCGAGTAAAGGTAACTACAAATGCATGAACGAAGAGCGGGCCAGTTAATTGGAAGGGGAGCCTAGCAAAGAGGATGGTGGAGCAGCAATGGCAGGAGTTTGTGGGGGTAATTCAGGAGGCACAGCAGAAATCCATCCCAAGGAAGAAGAAACATCCTAAGAGGAAGGGGAGGCAACCATGGCTGACAAGTGGAGTCAGGAAAGCATAAAAGCAAAAGAAAAAGCATATAATGTGGTGCAGATTAGTGGGAAGCCAAAGAATTGGGAAACCTTTAAAAACAACTAAAAAAGCATTAAGAGTGGAGAAGACGAAATATGACGGTAAGCTAGCTAGTAATATAAAAGAAGATTGCAAGAGTTTTTTAGATATCTAAAAGGTGATAGAGATGCAAGCATGGACATTGGACTGCTGAAAAATGAGGCTGGAGAAGTAGTAGTGGGGAACAAAGAAATGGCAAAGGAACTGAATAAGAACTTTGCATCAGGTTTCAAAGTGGAAGACACCAGCCGCATACCAGGACTTCAGGAGAATCAGGGGACAGAGGTGAGTGTAATGGCCATTAAAAAGGAGAAGGTGCTGGGGAAGCTGAAAGGTCTGAAGATCAGTGAATCACTCAGACCAGATGGACAATTGTCCAGAGTTCTGTAGCAGAAAGCTGAGGAGCTTGTAGATGACCTTTCAGGAATCACTGGAGTCAGGGAGGATCCCAGAGGACTGGAAAATGGCTAATGTAACGCCCCCTTTAAGAAGGAAGGGAGGCAGAAGATAGGAAACTACAGGCTGGTTAGCCTGACCTCAGTCATTGGTGAGATTTTAGAGTCCGTTATTAAGGATGAGATTGCGGAGTTCTTTAAAGTGCATGGTTAAACAGGGCTGAATCAGCACGGCTTCTTCAAGAGGATTTCATGCCTGACAAATTGTCAGGATTATTTGAGGAGGTACTGAGCAAGTTGGACAAAGGAGAGCCAGTGGATGTGATCTATTTGGATTTCTAGAGGGACTTTGACGAGAGCCACACAGGAGACTGCTAAATAAGATGAGTCCATGGTGTTAGGGGCAAGGTACTGGCATGGATAGAAGATTGGCTGACTGGCAGAAGGCAGAGAGTGGGCGTAAAGGAGTCTTTTACAGGATGGCAGCTGGTGACTAGTGGACATCCACAGGGGTCTGTGTTGGAACCACAGCTATTCACGTTATACATTAATGATCTGAATGAAGGAATCGAGGGCATTGTTGCCAAGTTTGCAGATGGGACAAATATAGGTAGAGGGACAGGTAGTGTTGAGGAAATAGGGAGGCTTGGACAGGCTAGGAGAGTAGGCAAAGCAGTGGCAGATGGAATACAATGTGGGAAAGTGTGATGTTATGCACTTTGGTAGAAAGAATAGATGTGTAGACTATTTTCTAAATGGGAAAGGCTTCAGAAATTGGAAACACAAAGAAACCAGGGAGTTCTAGTTCAGGATTCTCTTAAGGTTAACATGCAGGTTCACTTGGCAGTTAAGAAGGGAAATGCAATGTCAGCAGTAATTTCAAGAGGGCTAGAATACAAGAGCAGAAATATATGGCTGAGGCTGTTAGGGTCTGGTCAGACCGAATTTGGAATATTGTGAGCAGTTTTGGGCCCCGTATCTAAGGAAGAATGCGCTGGTGTTGGAGGGGTTCCAGATGAGGTTTACAAGAATGATCCCAGGGATGAAGGGCTTGTCATACGAGGAGTGATTGAGGACTCTGGGTCTGTAGTTGATGGCGTATAGAAGGATAAAGGGGATCTGATTAAAACGTATAGTATACAGAGAGCCTGAATTGAGTGGATGTGGAATAGATATTTCCATTAGTAGGAGAGACTAGGACCTGAGAGCACAGCCTCCGAGTGAAGTGATGACCCTGTAGAACGGAGGTGAGGAGGAATTTCTTCAGCTAGAGGATGGTGAATCTGTGGAACTCGTAGCTTCCACAGCCCTCTGCAGCAAAGTCATTGAGTGTATTTAAGACAGAGATAGATAAGTTCTTGATTAGTAAAGGGATCAAGGGATTTTGGGAGAAGACAGGAGAATAGGGGAATAGGGTTGTGAAACGTATAAGCCATGATCAAATGGTGGAGCAGACTAAATGGGCTGAATGGCCAAATGCTCCTATGTCTTTTGGTTTTATGGTTTTCCTGGGATCCTGGCCAATGTTTATTTCTCAACCTACATGTATGTAAGTAGTTTGTCTGCTCATTATCACTCTGCTGTTTTTAAGATCTTGCAATAGCTTCACATTTCCTACACTCTAGCAATGCCTACAGTTCAAAATTTGCTTCATCACTTGTAAAGAATTTGGGATTCCTTGAGTTCGTGAAAGGTGCTTTATAAATTCAAGTTCTTTCTTTGTATCTATGTATTTGTAGAGCAGACTTTTCCTCAACCCTCAATCCTCTGCCAACCAATTAATGGCTCACAGGTCTCCAGGTGGTCTGATCTTTCCTGTTAGTTATCCCATCTCTTCCATTTTTCTTGGGGAGGAAGTGATCTCCCTACTTCTGCTCAGTACCTGAAACTATCCACCTAACTTCTGCAAATTACTTAAAAGAGGAGTACAATGGGAAAATTGGTTCAAATAATGCTTAACCTTTGCAGTTATATTTTTGTTAAAGAATACCAACCTTATGAGTGGAAACCTCTCTTTGTGTCACTGACAGTTTGGATAAGGTGCAGCTAAGTCAGCAGTCACTGGTCCAAAAATTCAAGAATCAACAGCCTTTACTTCGATGCATACAATTTGCAATAAGTCTGGAATCTTTAGCCCAAAGCTCAGGAATGAGCTGAGACCAGTGATGAACTGATATGTATAATGAGCAAAGATCAATGATGAGGGGATATTAGGTGTGAGCAGAAATTGACTAAGATCGTGATGAGCTTAGGTGGTGGTAAACTGAAATTTATGATGAGTTGGGATCAAGGATGAAGTGAGGCAATGATGAGCAAAGATCGAGGATGAGCTGGACTGAGGTGAAGAATAAGCTAAGATCAGGGATGATTTGAAATTAGGGATGAATGAAGATCAAGGATAAGTAGAGGTTAGGTGAGGCATAGACAAAGCTGGATGATGCTTTCAGATCAGTGGTAAGGCTGGGCAGTGAGCAACTGAATCAGTAAGGTGCTTGGAACAGTGATGATACGAAGCAATGAGGAGCAGGAATTGGGAATGAGTTGAGGCAGTGAGAGGCAATGGTTGGAGATGAGCTGAAATCAGGAATGATGAAAATCAGCAATGAGTATAAAAGGTGATGAGCTGAGACTAAGGATTAGGTGAAATTGAAGATGAGCTACGATTGTGTCTCTGTCTACCATAGAGAGAAAGTATTAGCACATCCTCAGATGTTGTACAGTTAATAAGACTCGGGGTGCTACCCTGGTGCTTTATTACACCAGTTCCTCCATTATCTGCCACTGAACAGAGGCTTGAGGCTGAGTGTTATTAAACCTTACTCCAGGAAGTGGAGGGTCTGCTTAAGTAAAATGCCATACTTAGCTATCTGTTCCACTGGTCCACTCACCAATAGTTAATTCCACCAAAGTCAACATTCCCTTTATTGGAAATTCTTTCCATCCTTTTCTCTGATGTAGTTATGCCCCTATCAGAAACCAGAACACAAAGTACTCAGTGGCGTGACTGTAACAGCCATCCAAGAGGATCAGCAATACGACAACGGCAAAATGTAGAGAACAATACCAGTGTTTCTGCAATCTTTGCTGGTACACCTCAGAGGTAAGCTTTCATTGTCCTGTGCTGATAAATTATAAATTCTACAAATTTACAGTTCTACATATGTTAAAGTCATGGGTGCTCAGTGTTAGCATGGTGAGATTTTGCTTGTCTCTCACACTCGTTATCCTGCCCACATATTGTCCTTTCCAATCTTTGTCCCTCCCCATCCCGTCTCTGCCACTTTTTGTCCCTCCCGCTCATTGTATTTCCCACTCCTTGCTGCTCCAGTTCATTGTATGTTCTCTGTTGATTCATTGTCCATCCTTCACTTGACAATACACTCAGATTTTAGCAATAGGTGAGCTGAGGTAGGGGTAGAAATGGACAGTGTTACAGAAGTAGCCTGGGCTGGCATGAAGTGTGGCCGTAGACAGAGATGCAATAAATGGCATTGGAAAAAATTCAGCTTAACCACCTTAAAATATCTGCAGAGATAGTGGGAACTGCCAATGCTGGAGAATCTGAGATAACAAGGTGTAGAGCTGGATGAACACAGCAGGCCAAGCAGCATCAGAGGAGCAGGAAAGCTGACGTTTCGGGTCTTCTTC
>JAHRHZ010000111.1:12923290-12970694 GCA_024137785.1 Ginglymostoma cirratum | reverse complement strand
AGACCCGAAACGTCAGCTTTCCTGCTCCTCTGATGCTGCTTGGCCTGCTGTGTTCATCCAGCTCTACACCTTGTTATCTCTATTTTAAAATATCTGCAGTTTTGATCAATTAGGTTAGATAAACTGAGTGTATGTGGGGTGGAAAATCCCAGGTGAGTTGTGCTTTATTCACTTCATTGTTTTCAGAACGTACCCTATTATGTCAGCTTGATCAATTGAGTGACCTCATTCTTAGACGTTTAGCTTTGGTCTGCATCTCTCTCCATCACATAGAAACAGTATTCTGGAAAGATTCAGCAGATTTTGCAGCATCTTTGGAGAGAGAAACAGGGTTAGCACCTTGAGTCCAAGATGACACTTATTCAGAACTTCTAAACAATTTGGTAATGGCTTTTAATTTCTGTTTTGTCTTTTATCTGGAATGGGATTTCTTTTCACTATAGAAATTCTCTTATTTTTCTCATGAAATTGTAATTACAATCTTGATTCAGCATCTGCATGGCAACGTCTGAGCTAAAGATGAATATTTAACTGTATACAACCATCACCTGGTGTTGGAAATATTAAGTCATAAATCTAATAGAATTCAGCAGGACTGTCATTACCCAAAGAGTCGTTAGAATATGAAATTCACTACCATTTTGAGGTGTTGAGGACAATAGAATAGATACATTTAAGTGGAAACTTTATAAGAGAGAAAAGAATAGGATATGTTGATTGGGTTAGACAAAGTGGAGTGGGAGGCTGCTCATGCCAAGTTACAAACGCAGTTATAAAATAGCTTGTTTTTGTAGTGTAATTGCTGTGTAATTGTATATGTTTAGCTATACTATGCTTGACTGAGTGCTTCCTGTTGGCACTGGCAAGGATTCCATTCCCCAAAGCTAACATCTCACACCTTGATTAGCACAGGACACTATAACAAAAAAGCCTTTTGAGCTGTTCATATCCTTAGGAGCTGTAGATGACCAATTCCAGCTTCAACCCAGTTTTTTTTCTGTGTGTTAATAACATTGAACCAGCCCTCAACTATCTTAGAATAAAAATAAATAACTGCAGATGCTGGAAATCTGAAATAAAAGCAGTAAATGCAGCTGAAACTCAACATGTCAGGCAGCTGCCATATATAGCCTGCTTCTATATTTTCCCCAAAATCCACAAACAGGACAACACAGGCAGATCTGGTCTGTACCCACCCCATGGAACTTGTTTCTTCATACCTTTACTCAATTTTCTCTCCCATTGTTCAGTCCCTTCCCATGTTAATATGTGATTTTTCTGATGCTTTTTGTCAATTTCAATATCTCCAGTTTGCTGGCACCAGCCCTTTCCTCTTTGCCGTGGATGTGCAGTCCCTCTATACATCCGTCCCTCACTGAGATAGTCTGAGGGTTCTCCGTTTCTTTCTTGAGAAGTCCTGAGCTGTCTCCATCCTTTGCCACCTTCCTCCGCCTGGCTGAGCTTGTCCTCATTTTGAACAACTTTGCTTTAACTCCTCTCACTTTCTTCAGATCAAAGCTGTGGGTACCCACACTGTTATGCCTTGTCACTTTGTGGATTATGTGGAACATTCCGTTCCAGTCCTTACTCAGTTTTGCTTCCAACTTTCAACTCTGCTGCTGCTTTCACCTTGTCAGTCTCTGATTCCTTCCTTTCCTTCCTCAATATCTGTTTCCATTTAGAGGATAGGCTGACCACTGATTCTACAAACCTACCACCTCCCACAATTACCTTGAATATACATCCTTACACACTGCTTCCTGTAAGAATTCCATTCCATTCTCCCAGTTTCTCCATCTCTGTCCCATATAATCTGATGATGCCTCCTTCTGCAGGTTTGGTGAGGGCCTCAGAAATGTCTACCTTTTTCCTCAGCCGAAGATTTCCCACCACCACAGTTGATGGGGCCCAATGCCATGTCTGACCATTTCCCACATTTCTGCCTTCACCCCTTCCCTTCCATCCCTCAATGACAATAGTGTCACTCTGGTCCTCACTTCCCACCCCATCAGCCTCTATATCCAAAGAATCAGCAACTACCATTTTCCACCATCTCCAGCGGGGTGCCACCACCAGACACACAGTCACCCCCCACTCCACCCCAGGACTATTCCCGAGATAGTAAGAACTGCAGATGCCGGAGAATCTGAGATAACAAGGTGTAGAGCTGGATGAACACAGCAGGCCAAGCAGCATCAGAGGAGCAGGAAGGCTGACATTTCGGGCTAGACCCTTCTTCAGAAAATCACCTCTTCTGAAGAAGGGTCTAGGCCCGAAACTTCAGCCTTCCTGCTCCTCTGATGCTGCTTGGCCTGCTGTGTTTATCCAGCTCTACACCTTGTTATCTCGGGGACTATTCCCTCCATGACACTCTGGTCCATTCCTCCTTGACTGCCAACACCTCTCCATAGATTTCCCTGCATTCACAGAAGGTGCAACTTCTGCCCGTTTACTTCCTACCTTCTCATAACCCAAGGTCCCAGTTGCACCTTCCAGGTGAAACAGTGATTTACATGCACCTCATTCAATCTAGAATACTATATTCGCTGTTCACAATGTGAACTCGTCTGCACTGGGGAGACACAACACAGACTCAGTGACTGCTTTGTCAAACACCTCGGTTCTGGCCATTATGACGACCCAAAGCTTCCATTTGTCTGCCATTTCAACTCACCACTGTGTTCCCATGCCAACAACTCTGTTTTAAGTGCACCAATGAGGCTCAATGTAAGCTGCAAGAACAGTGTTTCGTCTTCCACCTTGGTACCTTACAGCATTCATGACTCAATATTTGAGTTTAACAATTTCAGGACATGAACATCCTCCTCCATGTTCGTTACCTATACCTGAGGTTGTCTTTTGAATGAGTTGCTGCAGCAGAGCCAACCCATTTTCAACCATCTACACTTCTTGTTAGCACTCCATCCAACATTTATCCCTTTCTCGACTTGTCATCAGCAACTTCTTTGTTTGGCTATCCCTGTCTTTCCCCTCTTTCTCTGTCTGGGCACTATCTCCATGTACTCCATTCACCCCTATCTCTCCCCCCCCCCCGCCAAAATAGCATAAACACTGCCCTTTCCAAGCTTTCTTCGGTTCTGATGAGGGGTCACTGGGCTTGAAACGATAACTGTTTATCTCTCTACAGATGCTGCCAGACCTGCTGAGTTTCTCCAGCACGTTCTGTTTTTGCCTCAGATATCCTACTAAAGTTAGACAGCTGTGCTCACTGTTCTGACCACTTAAATTCCTGTGAAACAATTTACAGCTCTGAAGGTAACCAAGGAGAGGATAACCATGCTTGTTCATTACACTGGGATATCTCCATGTGTCCAAATGATAGTCCAAGACATGAGGCTTCATCGCATCATGATACCTCTACTGGTGCCACGCACTTCTTTGTAGATGAGCTCGGTAAGTGTTTTTTTAGGGGCAAGTAAATACTAGTCCTGTTCACAGGATGGAAACTGATAGCAAAGTGGTTACAAATGAATAAAAAGTCAGGCACAGATAACAATACGCTTGTACCTTTTCCAAATTTTTTTTCATTTCTTGCTTTTCATGACAACATCCCTCAGTTAAAATGAGGTGAAGTTTTAACTGGACTTGGAGGCACTGTGAAGTATCTATCCCAACAGGGATTGCCTTCTGATTTCCCTCCACCCTTTTTAGTGGGGTAGTCCCTTAGATCGACATGTCTGCTGGGATTCACAATCAGGATTTGTCATGGATAATGGAGTATGAGTGAGGTACAGTTTTGTGCTGCACATTTATCAGTGTAAAATCCTTGCTCTAATACTGTTGTATTAGGGAAAAGCATTCACTGGTGAATGTATAAAATGGAAAAGGTACTAGGTTGCATTATTCATTCGTAGGATTTGGATGTTGCTGGTGGGGCTAGCATTTATTCTCTGTGCCTAGTTGCCTTTGAGAAGGTGGTGGGGAGCTGTCTTCTTGAGCAACTGCAGTCTAGGTTCTGTGTTCTAGGTTGACCCACAATGCTATTAGCAGGGCACTTCTATGAACTAGCATACAGCACTTGCTTTCATATATTAAACACAGTAAAATATCCCAAAGTGCTTTACAAACACATTATCACACTAAACTTTAGATTAGGCACCACAGGAGGATAGTAGGACAGGTGAACAAAAGCTTGGCCTAAAAAGAGCTTCAAAGGAAGGGAGAGAGCTAGATTAACAAAAAGATTTAGGAACAGAGTTCCAGAGCTGATGGCATGGCCACCAGTGGTAGAAGAGTAAAAATCAGGAATGTTCAAGAGGCCAGATTGGATGTTTGCAGAGATCTTGGAGTGATGTAAGGATAAAGTAGATTTCAGAGGTAGGGAGGAGCAAGTTCAGAATGAATTTGAAAAAGGATGAGAATTATACAATTGAGATATTTCTATATAATACAGCATTAGGTATAAGATGAAAGGCACAGTTAAATACTGTTGTTGTTAATTCCTAGGGGCAGTAAGGTCATACACGTTTGGACGTGAAAGCAGAGGTTTTGAAAATTCTTTGGATCATCCTCCATGTTCAGAACATGTCCAAAGTTCACGGTGAGTGCGTCTGATTTTTCACAATAATTCCACAAATAAGGTGCAGTTTTGTGTTAGAATAATTCAGGGTATAAATGTTCTTCTAAAATTAAGAATTGTATATTGAATTGGGAGAAAGTGATAAGTTAATCACTGTGCCCTAATTATTCTTGTCCAGTTATGTCTCATTATGGTTTAGACAGAGGTCATTCAGCCCATCATGCCTGCACTAGCTTTCTGAATGAGTTTCTGACTTATAATCATTCTCCTGCCTTTTCCCTGTAACCCTGAATATTATTTCTATTTAAATAGTTATCTAATTACCTCTTGAATGCCTCAATTGAACCAGCCTTCACCACCCTTGCAGGCAGTGCTTTTTAGACTCTTAACTACCCAATCTTTGAAAAAAGATCTCTTATCATATTTGTTTCTTTTGCAAATTACCTTATCTGTGGCCTTTTCTCCTCAATCCTTTAAGAGGCTTATCCCTGATTATTCCATCTAGCTCTCACATGATTTTGAAAACTTCTGTTAGATTTCTTCTTAGTCTTCTCTTCTCCAAAGAAAACAGTCCCAAATTCTCCAATCTATCCCCTTAACTGAAATTTCTCATCTGTAGAACCATTCTTATAAATCTCTTTTGCACTATCTCCGATGTGTTTCACATACTTCCTAAAATGTGGCACCCAGGTCTAACTAGTGTCTTAAGCAAGTTCAGAATGACCCTCCTTGCTCCTGTACTCTATTACCCTGTTAATAAAGCCAAGAATATTGTATGCTTTAAACTATTCATGCTACTTGTCCTGCCACCTTTAGTAACTTAGGTGCACATACACCCAGTTCTCTGCTCCTGCACACCCTTTATTTAATATGGTATCCCTGGGTTCCTTCTGCCAAACTGACTACTTATCCTCACTAAACGTCATCTGCCACCTATTTTACTTTGAGCAGTTCTGGGCACCACACCATGACGAGGATATTATGACTTTGGAGAAAATGTTTACCAATTACACCTGGACCCAAAGGAATAAATCATGAGGGCAGATAACACAAATTAGGGTTATATTTCCTGGAATTTAGAAGATTAAGGAGTGATTTAATTGACGTTTTCAAGACATTAATACGATTGAATAAGGGAGGTGGAAATTATTTCCACTGGTTGTAGAGTTTAGGAATAGGGGCATAGTCTAAGTATTAGAACCAAAGCTTTCCACAAGGGAGGTATGAAATACTTCTATACATAATAAAAATGGTAGAAGTTTGGAACGTTTTTCCAGAAACATCAATGCTATATGACTCGCTAATTTAAGATCTGATATTGGTACATTTCTGTGAAACTAAGGCCCCATTCTGTCATAGAATGAGAAAGAGATTCCATGGCATCATTTCAAATAAGAATGAGATATGCTCCAAATGTTCTGACCAATACTGATCTGTTAACCTACACCTGAAAACAAATTAACTCGTCATTTTTAAAAATTGCCTTGCTGTGAGCAAATCAGTTGCTGTGTCTCCTACATTATAGCAGCAACTGCATTTCAAAAATACTTCTGTAAAAGGCTGCAAACCCTTTCCATAAAGCCCTTTGAGAAGTACTTTGAATGTTAAAGGGGCTACAGAAATGCATATTTCTCTTTCTCCAATTGAGGTAAACATATGTGTACTCACTCAAGGATGTTGCTGTGCTTACCACACTCACTAGAGGGTGCTGCATCCCCATCATTTCAACTGTGCTTCACTGTGAACACTGAATAAAGACTCTGATTCAAGGAAGATATTAATACAAATGTTCAAAACTAAATTAATTTAAAAATATCTAATGTCTCCTATTTCTTCTCCCACAAACCTTCCTCCATCCCTTTCTCAGTGGAGGACTCGATGTTGTAGTTCATTGGAAACCTCTATTGGTGTTGCTAAGTTTGTAACTTTTCTCCACCACGTTTAAGTATTTCTGTATCTTCAGCATAGAAGCTTAAGAGGCAATCTAATGTGGTAAATGATTAATAAATCATTTCATAAGATAGATGGAGAGCAACTATTTCCTTTGCTGGGACAGTCCAGAAAATGCAGAGCACAAGACGTCCCAAAGTATTTTACAGCTAATTAAGTATCTTTTTAATAGTCACTGAAGTAATGTAGGAAACATGACCATCAATTTGCACACAGAAATCTCCCACTAATATCAGATGACAAGAATATCTGTTTTAATGATGTTGATTGAGAGATAAATGATAGCCAGAATTCTCAGTTCCCAAAGAATATTTTAAAAGTTGAAATTGACTTTTAACGAAAAGTTAGCTTGTTGTATGCTTCTCATTGGTGAGTGATCCATCCTGTCATGTGTGGGAAGCAAAATGGCCTCTGTCATGCCTAACAGTGTCATTGCAAGGAGAGGTGTGATCACAGTTCTCCTAAACAGCAAGATAAATGTTGGAGATTTCAAAATCATGAGTTTTGGCAGAGGAAATAGGGTGAGACTGCTTCCACTAGTACAAGGGTCAGTAAATAGAGGGCATAGATTTAAAATTGTTGGGTAAAGAACCAGAGGTAACATGAACTTTTTTTTTATGCGGTGAGTTTTTATAGTCATAAGGCACTGGTTCAAAGGGTGTTGGATGCAAATTCACTATAACTTCCAAACTGAAATTGGTTAAATACTTGAACATAATGGGACCGTGGGGAATTTGCAGGGGAGTGGGAGTAATCAAATAGCTCTTTCAAAGAAATGCACATGCACATTGGACCAGATGTCCTCCTCATGTTCTATTATTAGACCTTTATGATTCTAAATATTAGAATCTGATCTTTCTTGGCAGAGAGCTTATCAGCTTTTTTTCATTGCCTTTTTTATTGAGGTATTTTCTTTTATACTATTTCCTTTTAACTGTTCTTCTGTTTTATACAATATTATGCAATGTGATATCTTCACAGAAGGATCAACAATGTGCCTAATGATACCATTAGGACACTGGGGAATTGCAGGCTCCATAAATTTACATCCTGATAATGATTACGTTGATGATGTAGTTCCTTATTTTTGTGGTCTGCAATTAAATGTAATAAGCAAAAACTCATTAAAAAAGGAATGTGACTTTAAGTCCAAAGAGACTGGAATATGTGGCTAACAGAGGAGCTTCAGGCAGCATCAATTTTCATGTGTGTTTCACTACAGGGATCATCAGTCCGACTTTCGCAGTTCCCCTTCAGATTGGCACAATGCAGCACAGGGTACAACAGATGAGCCACCTCAGCAAAGACAGCCAGTCATATTGCAGAGGATGCGAATTAGAAGATATTCAGACACCCATCAAGTAGGTGATGGACAGCCCAGACCCTTTACATCCTCTCCTCTGCTCACAGGAGTACAAGAACAGACTGTATATTATATCCGGACAAGCAGTATGAGACAGGAGTGGCCATAGTATCCCCTCAAGTTTTGCTGTTTTGTAAAATTTTAGCAATAGATATTTTGCTCCCTACAGCTCCAACACAACAGGGACTAAATCCTGGACATGCAAACATTTCACCTAATCTCCTGTGAATTTTTAAAAAAGGAACTACTTTCTTACACTGTCTCCTTATACCTTTATTCTCTTAGTGCCCCCTCTTGATCTAAGTCTTGAACTTATTCATTGACTGAGAATTGACAGCTCTCTGGAGCAGAGAATTCCAATGGTTGACAACCTTCTGATTGAGGAGGTTCCTTCCCACTTCAGTCCCAAATGGCTGATCCCTTATCCTGAATCTGTGACTCTTTGGGAAAGAACCACTCAAGGCTTGGATTGAACAATTTAATTTTGAGATAATATGGTAAAATAAGACTCAGTGAGCCACTTAGAGTGGGAGTAACCATGTGTTTTGGATACAAAATCAGAAATTGCTGGAAAAACTCAGGAGGTCTGGCGGCATCTGCGGAGAGAAAGTAGAGTTAACATTTCGTCCAGTGACCCTCCTTCAGAACTGATGGCAGCTAGGAAAGGTTGGTATATACTTGATTTGATTTGATTTATTTATTGTCACGTGTATTTTGTTACAAAATACAGTGAAAAGTGTTGTATAGTGTCGCCACTCTCCGGTGCCATCTTAAGACACATAAAAATAAACCAAAACATAGAATATAATGGCAGAAAAATAAAGAAATAAACTTCAACTTTATAGTCCTTCATGTTAAGTGCTCAGCCATGGGACTGTGGTAGTCAGCCACGAGTCCCCTTGTTGCGCTGCAGGAACAAGAGTCACCACGTTCCACCACTATCTTGCCTCCACCAACACTGAAGCCACCATGAGTCCTCACTAGACCTCACTAGTGCAGCTACCACCAATGCCACCAGGTCCCGCACTGGCCCAGATTTGACTCTACTACCAAATGTTTGCTCTAGGCCCACCTCCCCAACACAGCTGCCGCCAATGCCACTGAGTCTTGTACTGGGCCTGTGAGTTTGTACTGGACGCAGATGCCATGGACAACCCAAACTCACCCCTGATGCCTCTGCCACGAGTCTGTGTTGGGCTCACCTCACCAGTGCCATCACTGCGACTGAGCTCTTCTCAAGAGGTATGTAAAAAGAAAGGAAAAAATGAGAAAAAAGAAAGAAAAGAAAAACGGAAAGAACAGACAAGCCCTGGGCTTAGGAGCCCTAGTCCGTCGCCATCTTGGACTTTAACTATATATGCTAGAGAAGAGGTAAGGGGGTGGGGGAAAGAATAAACGGCAGATAGTGATGGAGCCCACATGGAGAGAAAACCAGTTGGACAGACAAAAGTATGAGTAAAGGTCAGCCTGGGAGAATGAATAGCTAATAATGTGGATTGTTGGTGGCTGATAATGGGTTGTTAGTGGCAGCAGTCCATGTTATGACAAGGCCTGGTGTGTGAGGGTTAGGGTAAGGAGATGGGAAAAGGTGCTCAGGCACTAAAATTATTGAACTCAATAATGAGGCCACAAGGTTGTAGAGTTCCCAACTGGAAATTGAGGAGTTGTTCTTCCAGCATGCACTGAACTTCACTGGAGCACTGCAGCAAGCATGAGACAGAGATGTTGGCCAGGGAACACTGCGGCATGTTGAAGTGACAGGCAACAGGAAGCTCAGGGTCATTTCTACAGACAGAGCATAGGTGTTCTGCAGAACAGTTGCTTCGTCTGCGCCTCATCTCCCCCGTGTAGAGGAGACTGTATTGATAGCAGTGAATACAGTAGAGTAGATTGAGTGAAGTGCAGGTAAATCACTACTTCACCTGGAAGGTGTGTCTTGGGCCTTCAAGCACTTCACTTAATCTAGTCTACTGTATTTGCTGCCCACAATGTGGTCTCCTCTATATTGGGAAGATGAGGCGCAGACTGGGCAACCGCTCTGCAAAACACTCGTGCTCTATCTGCAAAAATGACCCAGAGCTTCCATCTGCCTGCCGTTTCAACACACCCCTCTGTCTCAGGCTTGCTACGGTGTCCAGCAAAGTTCAGCTCAAGCTGGAAGAACAGCGTCTCATTTTTATGCTTGGGAACTCTAAAAAAAAATTTTTGGACTTAATATTGAGTACAATAGGTTTAGGGTTTGAGTACCTTCTCCCATCTCCTTACCGCAAACCCCACACACTAGGCCTTGTCATCATGAAGACTGCTACCACGAACAACCCATTGTTAGCCACCAACAGTCCCCATTAGCAGCTGTCATTTACTCAGGCTGACCTTTACCCATTCCTTTGTCTGCCCAACTAGTTTTCTCTGTGTCTGGGCTCTATCTCCACCTCTCGTTTACTCTTTCCCCCTCCCCCACCCCATTCCTTTTCTAACATATATACCAAACTTTTCCTAGCTACCATCAGTTCTGAAGAAGGGTCACAGGACTAAAATGTTAAGTGTTTTCTCTCCACAGATGCTACCAGATCTGCTGAGTTTTCCCAGCAATTTCTGATTCTGTTTCTGATTTCTAGCATCTGCAGTTCTTTGATTTTTTTTGTGTATTTTGGATGATTGTTCTCATTTTATGTTAATCCAGCTTTCCTTTTACTCTAAAGAGTAGGGTTGGAAATCGTGTATCAGCTGTTAAAGTAATAGAGGAAAAGTCCAAATGGAGACAGTCCTACAGGTTTTGGATTTTACCTGGCAAATGGGTGGAAATCCGTTATGATCGCTTGGCTTTGCTGACTTTACTTGACAGGTATATGGTTCTGTTCTTTGCTTTTACAGATACATAATTTGTTGCAACTTTGTGTTATTACACCGCATATAAAACAATAATACTGCAGATGTTATTTTCCTCATGTGGGTATTGTTTAATGAAGTATGAATGCTAAACAGGATCGTGAAACTAGCTAATTATGGGTATATGCTCCTGCAACAAAATCACATGTTAATTTGTGGATGAGGGAGGCCATTCATCTGTCATGAAATTTGCTGTCCTTAGCTGGTACGGCCAGCCTGTGATTTCAAACCTACAGCAACGTGGTTGACTCTTAACTGCTCTCTGAAATAGCCTAGCGAGCCATTCAGTTCCAGGGCAGTTAGAAACAAGCAATAAGTGCCAGTGATGTCCACATCCCAGGAATGAATAATAAAAAGAAATGTCCAGAATGAGAGTAAAATTTCAGCTTTGCCTCCTAAACGATTCTTTATATTTCTCTTCCATTATTCATCCTCGGAATAAAGTATACATATTGTGGTAATAAATTTCTGATATGTCTTGAACTTATTGTTTAGTCTTCTGATCTCTTGTCTCATTTAGAATTGAAGTTAATTTAAAATAAATTTCCAGATTAACTTTTCCATGCTGTGGCAGACTCATGGAAGTTAAGTGAAGTAAACAAGAAGAAAACTCCCAACAAGAGGGAACATGAATCATGTGATTGTTTCATGACCTAGTGTCATGAAATCCATGAGAGGCGTTGCTTATCTAAACCTGATGATTGTAAATGGTAAACATTGTGGGAGTCAAGGCACAGCTTGTAGAGTTGAATGACTTAACTTGATCTGGAATCCAGTAAAACCAAACATAACAGAGTTAGGTTTCCTGTAAATTTCAGTTAGATCACCTTACTGATATTTTCTTTGAAGATCCAATTTTCTGCAGTCTTTTTCTGTTTATCATCTCCATCCTTCATGCAGTACCCCCAACTGACATCATCCCCACGCAGTCATTTGCCCAACCCTCCCCCTCTGACACCCCACTGAATTATCCACTCAATTCCCTTAGTACTGCCCACTCAGTAGGCAACCCCTCCCCTGCAACATAATTACTATAACAACTTGCTGTTGTTTTCTGTCTCTCGGCCAATTTTATTTTTCTTAACTCTGATATCCTGCATGAACAGCATTATATATTTAAAGGTGTTCCGTTTGTTCTCTCTTGAAATGTTGTTGAAGACTAATCTGCCATGGGCAATTTTGTGAGCTTGTTCATTTCATTTCTTTTTAAGTTAAACCCATTTAAAATAACAGAATCACAGAACCACAGAATTGTTACCGAGCAGTAGGAAGTTTGGCCCATCATGTTTGCACTGGCTCTTTGAATGAGTATTATGACTCAATGTCTTTATCCATAATCCTGAATAATGTACCTATTTAAATAATCATCTAACGCCCTCTTGAATGCCTCAATTGAACCAGCCACCACTACACTCCCAGGCAGTGCATTCCAGACCCAAATCACTTGATATGTGAAAGCATTTTTTCCTTCTAACACATTGGCTTCTTTAGCACATTACCTCATATCTGCACCTATCTGTTCTTGATTCTTTCACGTGAGAGAATAGTTTCTCCCAATCTACTCTATCCAGTCCCCCTTTTTTCTCTTTCTCCAAGGAAAACAATCCAAACTTTCTGGAATGTAACTTCATACCTCAAGTTTCTCATCCATGGAACTATTTACGTAAGCCATTCTCTCCATTGTTTTCAGGTCTTCCTAAAGTATGGCACCCAGAACAGTAAGTTTAGCGTAACCTCTGCTCCGATACTCTGTGCCCTTTTTAATAAAGCCTAGGATGCTGTTCCTTTTTATCAAACTGCTCGTTCTACCTGCCCCAGCACCTTTAGTGACTTAGGTATGAATACACCCAGGTTCTTTTGTTCCTGCATACCCTTTACAGTAGTGCCCTTTATTTTATATTGTATCTCAATGTTCTTTCTTCCAAAACATATCACCACAGACTTTTCCAGATTGAACTTTATCTGCCATTTTTCTGCCCACCCCATTAACTTGTCAATGTCTTGTAGTTTTAAGATGAACACCTCACTATTTATAATGCTTGCATGTTTTGTATAGTCTGCAAACTTGGAAATTTATCCTTGCGCACCAGGTTCTAGGTCATTACTATATCATCTTATATACTTGACTGCTGTATCTTTGGCATCATTAAATTCCAGACTAAATTGTTCAGTGATCATTGCCTCCTGGTCTGCTTTGACTCCCATATCCTGTGTGTGGTCTGGGTCATTTACAATTATCAGATTAAACGAGCAATGCCTTTTGCAAATTTTGCGGTGTACTGAACCATGAAGCAATCACACAGTCCATGTAGCAATTCCACCGGGAACATTCTCTGTGGCTCTCTCGGTCTTCCATAATTAAGTTTAATGCGCATAAATGTGAGATGTTGCATTTTGGTAAGACGTACACAGTTAATGATAGGGCCCTAAGGAGTGTTGTCAAACAGAGATCTAGGGGTGCAAGTGCATAGTTCCTTGAAAATGGCACCACAGGTGGACAGGAGTAGTGAAGAAGGCGTTTGGCACACCTGTATTCATTAGTCAGAGCATTGAGTACATGAGTTGGGACATTATTTTACAGCTGTACAAGACATTTGTAAGGCCACATTTGGAGTAGTGTGTACAATTCTGGTCACCCTGCTATAGGAAGGATATTATTAAACCGGAGAGGGTGCAGAAAAGATTTACAAGGATGTTACCATGACTGGAAGGTTTGAGTTATAAGGAGAGACCTAATAGGCTGGGGCATTCTTCCCTAGAGTATCGGAGGCTGAGGGGTTACCTTATAGAGGTTCATAAAATCATGAGGGGCAGAGATAAGGTGAATAGCCATGGTCTTTTCCCAGGATAGGGGAGTTCAAAACTAGAGGGCATAGGTTTAAGGTGAGAGGGGAAAGATTTAAAAGGAACCTGGGGGGCAACTTTTTCATCCACAGGTGAATTGGATTGTATTGAATTAGCTATATTGTCACATGTACTCAAATGAGTGTGTGCGTTTATGGAACGAGCTGCCATAGGAAGTGGTAAAGGCAGGTACATTTACAGCATTTAAAAGTCATCTGGACAGGTACATGGATAGGAAAGGTTTAGAAAGATATGTGCCAAATGCAGGCAAATGGGACCAGCTTAGTTTAGGATAGCTGGTTGGCATTGGATGAGTTGGGCCAAAGGGCCTGTTTACGTGCTTTAGGACTCTATGACACTATAACTCCGGATGCTCTGTGTTAAATAGAATTTCATTTGGGCTTATAATGACTAATCAGGGAATGACAGAGGATTTTCTTCCTGACTTACTCCAAACTGCCATGTGGTTTCCCAGTATCTCTCAAGTAGACTAAAACTTATAACAATATAGGAACGGCATTCAAATTAACATTTACTATATCTTCACAGGAATCAGGAGATCGGAGAAAATGTATTGGCTGTTTGCTTGGCTGTTCTTGTTGCCCTTCTTGGATTCAGTCTCCTTAACCAAGGGTTTTTCAAGGACCTGTCGGTCCTGCAATTCTGTCTGGTTATTGCAAGCTGTCAGTATTCCCTGTTAAAAGTAAGTGTAAATGTGTTTTTGTTCTTAGGTTGAATGGTAACAATGTGTCATCATACTTGACTACTCTTTTTTTCTCCTGTTTCAGAGTCCTCAGCCTGACCCAGCATCACCTGTGCATGTGAGTTATGAACTCCAGACTTGAAGGGCAAATGTCTGAAATTATCTCAATGACTTGATCTGATTGAAGGCCATGTCATGTGATTTCCACCCTTCCAGAATGACAATCTTACCACATTCTCACAACATCACCTAGCTTCTTTATGGCATCAGCCGCCTATCCTATTTCAGTAGATCATTTTCTACCTGATGTAATGGTCCTGCAGGTCTCTGTTAGATCATGGCCATTTACCCAACACATGATGACTGAGGTAGACATTCCAGATCTCGGGTGGGATTAACAGTTTAGATCAGACACATTTTTACAGGCATCCTTACTGGATTATCTGCCTCCAACCGTTTCAATCTCTTCCTCCTAATTTGGCATGTCTGACTTCAGTGCCTCACCTCCAACACTACTGTCATTGTGCACCTGACATGTCCATCCTGTCTAGTTGTTTGGAAAGTGTATACAATTGTTTGTTTTTTTTAATGTCAGTGAAAACATCTGCTTTCCCATCATAAATAGTTTTATTGCCAATAGCCAATATGTTGACACTTTTGTTTTGAAAACTACATAACTTGTTTTCATCCCACATCTCCCTCTCCAACCTTTGATTTTCCCTTGGTGCTTAGCATTCAGACATAATACATTTCAACTCCTGGAGACTGTAGTGCAATCATGGAGCATTGCCAACTCTCGATGGAGGTGATTGACAAGACTGCATTTTTTTCCCATCCCACATTACTGTTAGTGGTTCAGAGCCAACCATGTAGAATAGAACTGGAGCCACATGTAGACTCTGATTGGATCTGGAGAACAGGTACCCTTTCCTGATACACATTAATGAGTCAGGTGGATTTTTAACAACAGTCTGGGAAATTTGATCTGCTAGTAGCTCACAAATCATCAGATTTACAGAATTCAGTTTCAAAACATACTATGCTGGGGTTTGAACTCTCAATCTCTGAGTCAGTGCCATAAATAATTGTCAAAATTACTTGCTTTAGACCATCACAATCTCGATTTTCCTTCTTCTCAAGCAGTCTTATGTAATCAGATTTACACTGAGTAACTGTTGTATTGTGATCATCTTAGGTAGCAATGTGAAACTAAAGAAAAGATGGCTAGTGCTCTGGTGGCACATAGGATGGCAGGATGTTTTACTGAAAATGTTTGCCACATTGCTGATGTTAATGAGCTGCTTGCAGTGTGTTGCAAACAGAAAGGAAAATAGAGAAAGAAACTTGTGCTAGAGTTTTATTGGGATATGAAAGAGCTTATGTTTTCGGAGTTAAGTGTGCTAATAATTAAACTATAATATAATTATCCCTAAAATGTGATATATGTAGAGATAGATTTTTGTTTCCAATGAAGAAGAATAACGGGTTGGGATATGTAATCAGAAAGGATTGCATGACAGGTAGGTGTAAAGAAGGTGGAAGTATAATAGACAGATTGTATAATAGGCAGGGATGTATAATCATATTCAACCAATTTATTGGAGTTCTTTAGGAAAGTAACAAAAAGGGCAGCCAGTAAATGTACTCTACTCAGATTTTCAGAAGGCATTTGATAAGATGTCATATCAAAGGTCATTGGCAGAAATGAAAACTTGTGGTGTAGAGGGTAGCATATTGCCATGGACAGTAGATTTATACCTAACAGGATGCAGAGAGGAGACATAGATGTGTCCTTTTCTACTTGACAAGATGTGACAAGTGATGTGTCACAGGGATCAGTGTTGGGGCCTCAACTTTTTATAATTTATGTAAATGATTTGCATAAAGGGACCAAAGGTATGATAACCGAATTTGCTGGTGACACAAAGATAGGTAGGAAAGTCAGTTGTGAAGCGAATATAGGTAGAATGAAAAGGGATATGGATAGGTTAAATGAGTGGGCAAAAATGTAGCAAATGGAGTATGGTGTGGAAATTGTGAAATTGTTCATTTTGGCAGGAAATTTTTTTAAAATGCACATAATTATCTATATTATGAGAGATAACAGAGCTCAAAGATGTTGAGGGATCTGAGTGTCCTAGTGTATGGGAAGCAATTCAGAGATCACGGTGGCTCAGTGGTTAGCACTGCAGCTCCACACCGCCAAGGACTGGGGTTGAATTCCACCCTCGGGTGACTGTGTGGAGTTTGTACATTCTTCCTGTGTAAGTTAGCTGAATTAACCATGGGAAATGCAGGGTTACAGGGAAAAGGGTAGTGGAATGGGTCTGGGTGGGATGCCCTTCAGAGAGGCGGTGTGGACTTGTTGGGCCAGTTGGCCTATTTCCACACTGTAGGGATTCTATGATTCCATCATTTACTAGCCTAATACCTGGAATGGATAAATTGTCTTATGAGGAAAGTTTGGACAAGGTAGGCTTGTATTGCTGGAGTTTGACAGAGGTGACTTGATTGAAACTTAAAATCCAGAGGCATCTTGATAGATTGCATGTGGAAGGGATGTTGCCTGTTGTTGAAGAATCTAGAACGAGGAGGCATAAGCAGTCACTCATTTCTATGTTGTATAGTGGACAGGTTTAAAACAAGGTTTTAATAACATGGGGTATATAACGTGCTGTTCTAAAAGGGGAATGTAAAATGGCAGTGTGTATAATGGACGGGATGTATAATGAGTAGATATGTAAAATAGTGGCATATAACAATTGGATTTATAACTGGCAGCACTGATCGGGATAACTAGTAAGCCAGAGTAATTAATGGGTGAGGGTGATGGAGCGGGTGTATGTGGGACTGTATAATGGATGGGCTAAACAATGGAAGTGCTTGTATTATGGCCAGGATGTATAAGGTTGGGAACTAAACTGGCAGGTGTGTAATGTGTGACCTATATTGGACAGGTAAAAACCAGATGATCTGATTTTGGCAAAGTGAAAATCTGCCTCATAATTTTAAGAAGTATTTTTAAGTGAAAGTTGTTTCAATCAAAAGCTGTTGTTGTCATATTTGCAAGTTTCCTGATACCATCAACCTGATCAGATAATTGTCAGATCATATGCCACAATGCAAAGTTTTCACTCTAACAGTTGGTGGAGGACAAAAGAGCCATAACAGAAGTTGGCCTAATGGCTTGCAATCAACAACTACTTGAATTTATATATTGCCTTTAACATATTAAACAGCCCCAAAATACTTCACAAGAGTGTTATCAAAATTTGTTACTGAGACACATAAATGGATAATAGGATAAGTGACCAAAAAGTTTGTTCAAAACAGTAGGTTTTAAAGAGCATCTTAAAAATAAAGCAAGAGGTTGAGTGGCAGACATGATTTTTGGAAGGAATTCCAGAGCTTAGTGCCTATGCAGTGAAAGTATGGCTACCAATGGTGGAGCGATTAAAATCAAGAATGTCCAAGAGACAAGATGAATTGGATGATTGCAGATATCTTGGAGAGCTACAACATAAGAGAGGTAAGACCATGGAGACGTTTGAAAACAAGGATGTGTTGATGTTTTGCTATATTGAGAGTTCATGTAGGTCAGCAAGATGATGGTTGAGGGACACAACTAGGTTATCAGCAGCTGAGGTTTGGATGTTAAACCTATTTTAATATCACAGTGCAGAATGTTGTGCTGAGAACTGTTGAGAGTAGCTCAGTATATGCCTGAGTGCATAAGATAGAATAACATCTGCAATGGAAAGACTCCTGACCTTTTCCATGTAGCAGCATTGCTTGTCACAAAAGGCAATATATTCAGAGAGACTATAGAATATAATAAGAATTGTCTCAACATCAGTATTTATAATATTGCAATATTGTGTTGGACAGAGACCTTGCTGTGAGCCACTGTAATCTTAGTAACATTGAGAGTTTGTGAGATTCCCGCACTTCCTAAGGCAGCTCACTTAAAAATGATTAGATCAAGTGTGATATTTTTGCCTTGTAGTAGGCATTCTTACTGTCACAACTTTTAAAAGAGACCAATTTCAATAAAACCCTATTTAGTGAAACTTTTCAGCAATTGCTGACAGTCAGCAGATGTTGGATCCTAGGATAACATTATTACAGTTTAATGTCTTATATTTAGTTGATGATCTACCTCTGATGTGTCAGCCATGGTCAGTGAGTAGCAGTCTTGCCTTTGAGTCAAAATACTGTGTGTGGGTTCAAGTCCCAATCTGCAAACTTGACCACAAAAATTTGGTTGACTGTGCAGTACTGACGGAGTTCTGCACTGCTGGAAGTGTGTCTTTTGGATGAGACTATAAACCAAAGCCCTGTCTGTTCGCTAACGTCAATGTAAAATGTCCTATAGCAGTATTTTGAAGAAGCAGACAGACGTTCACCCTGCAACAAAACAGAAATTGTTGGAAAGATCAGCGGTTCTGGCAGCATCTGTGAAGAAGACTCAAAATTAATGTTTCCGGGTCCAGTGACTCTTCCTCAGAACTGATGGTAGCTAGGACCTGAAACATTAACTCTGATTTCTCTTCACATATGCTGCCAGACCTTCTGAGATTTTCCAGCCAATTTCTGTCTTTGCAGATGCTATTCTTTCTGCAGAGACAGTTCTTTTGGTTTTTATTTAGAAGTTCACACTGGTGTCCTGCTGGTTAATGTTTATCTCTCCATTAACTGCTTAAAAAACTGATTATTGCAGTTTTCGGGATCTTGCTGTGTACAAATTGGATACTGTGTTTCCTCAATTACCTCAAACACTGTACACTCAAAGTATTTAATTGGATTTAAAAAGCGTCCTGCATTTGTGAAAAGGACTGTTTTGTTCAGTGAGCATATTAAAATTTACAGAATCAAAGTGGTTTTGTTTTAATCTACCTGTTTAAAGATGTTATTACACACCTCTGGACCAGGTGGGACTTGAACTCAGGTTCCTGGCTCAGAGGTATGGACACTACCACTATGCCGTAAGAGCCAAGATGGTAGGATGGAGTTGGATGGAGATGAGCTTTGATCTAATTGAATGGCAGAACTAGCTCAATGACCTCTTCCTATTAATGTGTACTAGGCTCAAGATATTGAATTGCTTCTCCTATTATGTATAATTGATTTGAGAAGTTGAATGGCCTTCTCTTGCTCCTGTGTGACATATTGATGAGCTTGAAGGGCATTCTCCTGTTCCTATGTAAGAGGGTGAATGTGCAGAATGGCCGTTTCCTGTTTAATAGGATTGAGGAACTCATTGGCATCTCCTTGTTCCTTTGTAATAGGATTGAGAGGTTTTTGACTTCCTCCTGTTCATGTGTGACAGTTTAGAGGAACTGAATAGCCTCCTGTTCAAGTTGAGAGGTTAAATGACGTTTACTCGTGTATGACTATTCAACTTTGAGAGGCTGAATGTCCTCTTTCAGTCTGGATGTCTCAAGGTGCAGAGATGCCACAATATCTTAGTAAGTAAAAGATTGAATTATAACAACTAAGCAGATCCTGGTCTGGTCTCTGATCCAAACTGACCTTAGGTAGGGAGGTGTTGGGTGCAATACACAGGTCTCCGTGTACCTGATGGCGTGGACAACTGCCAATTTTTTGACTGTACCTGTGTTTGGGGCAACAAAGCATTCCACTGTACAACTTAACACAACCGCACAAATCAAAATGGAGAGACAAAATGAGCTGGGATTTTGAGATAACAAGGTGTGGAGCTGGATGAACACAGCAGGCCAAGCAGCATCATAGGAGCAGGAAAGCTTGACGTTTGATTTTGACCTGGAGCAGAGAAGATTGAGGGAATCTCTCACAGAGATCTTCAAAATGTTGAGAGGTATTGACAAAGTAGATAGGTGGAAATTGTTTCAAGTGATATGTGGGTCAGTAAACAAAGGGCACAGATTTAAAATAATTGACAGAGAATTAGGGAGAGATGAGTTTTTTTTTAATGTGGTGAATTGTTACAGCCTGGAATATATTTCCCAAAGGACTGCAGGAAACATTTGCAATAGTAACTTATAAAAAAGAATTGGGTAAATTCTTGAAGTAGGGATCACTTCAGGACTATACAAAAGAATTGGGAATAGCTTCTGCAAGGAACTAACATAGGCCCAACAAACTCTGTCAAAACTGCTCAAACATTTTAAATGTCTTTATTAAATTTTCCCTTCATGTTCTCTGCTTTCAGGTAAAAGAAACTGGCTTCTTCAGTCTCTCCATAAAACCATTCCTGGTATTGTTCTAATAATCCTTTCTTCATCCCCTCCATGGCTTTGACATTGTTAATGTGGAATGTTCAGAACTGAATACAATGTTTGTGTAATGAGTGCTTTACATATGTTTAACCTAATTTACTTGTATCTGTACTCTATTTCTTTGTTAATAAAGTCCATGAGCATACATAAGTTTATAACAGACTTTTTAACCCGTGTTTCTCCCAGGGTCACAACAGAATTGTCGCATACAGTAGATCCATTTATTTTTTAATCTGCTGTAGCCTTGTGTGGGTTTTGGATCTCGGCAGTAAGTCCACTCAGCTTCCAACTTCTACCCTATATGGAATCAGATTAATATCTCCAGAAAGTTTTGCTGTTGCTAGAGATTTTATTATCGGTGAGTCAGTGCACGTAATTGTCAGTTAATCGTTAAATTGTCGTTGATATACTAGCTGTGGTAATCAGAAGGTTCTGAAATCTGCTCACATTTTCATTCATTAAATGAATATAAATGTATTGCTTCAACTTGGGGGAGAAAAGAAAGACTTGCATTTATGTAATATATTTTCCTCCCTTAGTACATCCCAAAATGGTGTACAACTAATTACATACTGTTATGAAGTGCAGGGACTAATATAATGTCAGAAACAAGGAAACCAGTCTGGGCACAGGAAGTTCCAACAAATTGAGTGTATAATGACCAAATACTCTGTTAGTTGCAGGACAAATTAGCTAGGACACTAGAAAGAGCTCCTCTAACTTCTTTGAATAATGTTTGTGAGACCTCTTATTGGTGCCCAAGAGGGAGTCGGTTAATACCTGATTTGAAAGATGGTACTTCCAGCAGTGCAGCGCACCCTTGTTACAGTATTACCGTAGTAGAGTCTTTATTTGGGGTCAAGTTTCTTGGAGCCATAATTGTCTAATTTAGAAGAAAGGCACAGGAATCTAATCTGATTCAAATTGCTGAGCTCATAGATTTTACAGCACAGAAGGAGGCCGTTTATCCCATGCCCACAACAGTCAACAAAGATTTGACTACACGAATCCCATTTTCCAGCTTTTGACCCATAGCCCTTGAGACTATGGCAGCCTAAGTGAATATCTATTTAATAGAATGTACTCTCTAAAATGGCTGCAGAGTAGGCCTCCTGAGCCAGAGCTTATCTGTTCCATTAATTTCTTTCCTTTTTTTCTCTCTTTCTTTGCATTTTTGTTTTCATTTTATGTCCTGCCCTTGGATGGCTTCGGTGATGTCCAGGATGAAAGCCAGCGTGAACTTCCGGCCTCTGGGTGACCTCGAGCCCCCGCCTTCTGGGTGGTCTCGAACCCCCGGCCTCACGTGAGCTTGAGTCCCAGCACTTCCATCTTCGAGGTGAAACCCAGCATGGTTTGAGTTGGAAGGACTGTTAGTCCAAACTCTTATTTCTATGTTTTTCTAATTTATTGCTAGACTTTATTTTTTTTCCCCCTAAGAGTTTGTATTTAAGAATCTGTACCTAGGAACCTCGGTATCTAAGATGGTGCCGTAAGTGGCGACTTGTAAACTTTTCACTGTACTCGTGTAGGTACTTGTGACAGTAAGGTTAATTCTAACTCTAAGTACTGCTTATTGTTACAAGAGTTTCTGATTCAACAACCCTTTCAGGCTGTGAGCTCCAGATTCCTACCACCCTCAGTGAAAAAAATTCTCAACTTTCTGCTTAACTTAAATCTATGCCCCCTAGAATTGACCCCACTACTAATGGAAAAAGTGCTTTTCTATCTGCTCTTTTTATGCACATCATAATCTTCTCTGCCTCCATCAGGTCCTCTTTCAACCTTTGCTGTTCCAAATAAAACCCTAGTCTATCCAATTGGCCTTATTAGTCCTCATAGCTCTGACCCTTCAACCCAGAAAGAATGCTGGTAAATCTCCTCTTCACCCTCTCTAGCGCAATCACATACTTCCTATAATGTAGTGACCAGAACCGCACAGCACTACAGTTGTGGCTAACCAGTGTTTTATACAATTCCGTGCTCTTATACTCAATGCCTGGGCTAATAGGACAAGTGACCTACATGCCTTTTTAATCAGTTTTTCTAGCTGCCTTGCCATCTTCAGGGATTTGTGGTTACGCACACTAAGGCCCCTCTGATCTTCAGTTCTACAGGGTTCTGCCATTCAGAGTGTAATCCCTTGCTTTATTAGTCCTCCCAAGTGCATGACCTCAGAATTTTCCAGATTGAATGCTATTTGCCAATTCTAGGCCCAGCTGACCAGTCTGTTGACATCATCTTGCAGTTTACGGCTATGTTCCTCACTGTTTACCTCTCTGCCAATTTTTGTGGATCCCTGAATCTCTCAATCATACGTTTCAGTGCAAATCATTAATGTACAGAAAGGACCCCAGCACTGAACCCTGCAGGACCCCACAGGACCCCACTGGATGAAGACTTCCAGTCACAGAAACATCCCTCAACTATCACCCTCTGCTTTAAGACTCTCAGTCAGTTTTGAATCCAATTTGCAACTTGGCCTTGGATCCCGTGAGTTATCACTTCCTTAACCAGTCTGTCTTGAGGGACATGCTAAAGTACATGATCACCACATCAAATGAATTACCCGCATCAACACACCTGGCTACCTTCTGAAAAATTGACCCAGTTTTTTAAATGCAACCTTCCTTTAACAAATCCATGTTGACTATCCCTGATTAATCCCTGTCTCTCCAAGTGTAGATATATTTCTGTCCAGAAGCATTCTGTATAATAACTTTTCCACCACTGAGATTAGATGTTGAGATTATTAAAATCCAGTACAGAGAGAATTGGGGGAGATGCCAAGATGCAACTGTAGATGTCTCGGACAATAATTCACCAGAAATTCCTAACAGGGAGAAATATGCTATTATTGGGAACTAGTGCCTGTCATTCTTTATTCATTGCTATGAGCTGTATGTATCATTGCTGCCAATTTTATAAACGTAATTTTGTTGCATTCACGATTATCTGTACCTTTAGGTAAGTGGAGAAGCTGATGTCATTTTGACTCTTCACATAAACTAGATCATATTTTTAAACAGTTCTGACGTATCAGATTTAGAGTTTCATTTTTATTGTGAACTCAGTAATATTGCCATCTAATGTAAGCAGAATCAGGACTCTCAGAAATGTACGTGAAAGAATTTTTCTCAAAGACATCAAGAACTTTTCTTCCTTTTGCCAGAAGAGATATGAACTGACATCCTTTAGGGAAATGTGAAAGAGATGTTTGTGTCTGGAGTCAGCGGAAATTATGCACAGAAAATGTAGTCAAACCAGATTAAGTATCTTGTCCAGAATTTTACTTTCATTTGTTCTGAATAATTTTCAGAGGTTGCAGTGTGGATCTGCAAGCATTGTTACGAATGTGTCGCCACATGCTCTTGGCGGCAGTAAGCTTCAGATCACTGAAATTCTTCTTCCATTCATTCACAAGATGTGTACATCACTGACTGAGCCAGCATTTATTACCCATCCCTAGTTGTTCTTGAGAAGGTGCCGGTGACCTGCCCTTTTGAACCTCTGCAGTCCATGCAGTGTAGGTACACCCCAACAGTGCAATTAGAGAGGGTTTGGCCCAGGATTTTGACTCAGAGACAGCAAAAGAATGATGACGAGTTCCAAAACAGGATGGTGCGTGACCTGAGGGGGAACTTGCAAGTGGTGGTGTTCCCATGTGTCTGATACCCTTGTCCATCTATGTGGTAGAAGTTGAAGTTTTGGAAAGTATTGTTCAAGAAGTCTTGTGGTAAATTTTGTTTACAAATAGTACACACTGTTGCCACTGTGCATCAATGGTGGAGGGAGTGAACGTTTAAGATGTTAGGTGGGTTGCCAATCAAGCGGGTTGTTTGTCCAGGATTGTCTGGAGCATCCTAGCTGTTTGTGAAGCTGCACCCATCCAGACAAGTGAGGAATATTCTGTCACATTGCGATGTGTAGATTTTGAACAGTCACTCAGGAGACAGGAGGTGAGTTATTTGCTATGGAATTCACAGCTTTCCACCTGCTCTTGAAGTCGCAGAATATATATTACTGATTCGTTCAGTTTCTGATCAATGGTAACCCTCAGGATGAGATAGTGGAGGATTCAGCAACGTTTATGCAGTTGATTGTCAGTGGATGATGGTTGGATTCTCTGCTGATGGGGTTAATCATTGCCTGACACTTGTGTGGCACAAATCAGCCCAAACTGAATATTGTCTGGATTTTGCTGCATTTGAACACAGGCTATTTCAGTATCCATTTGATAGCGCTGTTGACACCACCTTCCATTATTTTGCTGATGTTTGAGAGTAAATTGTTCTACTCTAGGTGCACAGGACATAGGTAAACAATTCTCCATGTTGCCAGGCAGATGGGGGTGATAAAATGTAAAAGTATTCTTATCTGTAAAAAGTAAAGTTGCCAGAGGATCATAGGTTCTCTCATTAAAGAGTGAAGACTGGTGGTGAGTTTAACCTGAGGGGCACCGTGTCTCAGGCAAGGGGTGAGTTTGAGAAGGCGGGACCTTCATGGTAACCTCAACCAAAGCAATATCTGTAGAGGCTACTGATGAGACACACCTAAGTACTGCATATTGTTTTGGTCTCCTTAATTTATGAAACTCATATTTGCATTGGAGGCAAGTTGCTTCTTGGGTTGAAAGGTTTGTCTTATGATGAAAGATTGAGCAGGTTGGACCTGTAGTCTTTGGAGTTTAAAAGAATGAAAGATGATCTTATTGAAACGCATAAGGTTCTGGAGTGGGTGGTGAATTGACTCATCTGATTCTAAGAAGATGTTTTCTCTTGTGTGAATCTAGAACTAAGGGGCACCATTTTACAAAAAGGGATCTTGCTTATAAGCTGTAGATGAGGATAAATTTCTTCTGTCAGAAGGTTGTTAATCATTGAAATTTACTGCCCTGGAGAGAGCACTATCACTGAATATATTTAAGGCCAAGTTAGACAGATTTTTAATTTGCAAAGCAGCCAAAAGTTATTTGGAGATAGGTATGGAAAGTGGAATTAAAGCACAATGCGGTCAGCCATGATTATATTGAATGATGGAGCAAGCTTGAGGGACTAAAGAGCTGCTCATGCAGCTTTTTAATGTTCCAGTAGTTCCTTGGTACTGCCCCTACAGTACTGCAGTATTTCCTCAGTATTACCCCTCTGAGAGTACATCATTCCTTTAGTATTTCATAGAACAGTGGAGCAACATTTGTTGAAATTCCCTGTGCTCTCTGTTCATGATGCTTTGTTGCATCCTCTATTATCCACACCGCATCCTCTATTCCTGCTGCCCTTACTTTGTCCTCTATTCCTGTTGCCCTCACTCTGACATCTGTTGCCATTATTCCTGCTGTGTCCTTTATCTGCATAATATCCCAGAAAACAGCTATTGCTTGGACGGATTGGAGACAAATTCTTGATGCTTATTCCCAGTTTCCCTACATCCTAATAGCACAGCTTAAGTTCTCAGCTCTTAACTGTAGAGGGATGATCTCAGATGACTGCAATTTGTTTTACCTATCTGTCTTCCTCGAAAGGCTTTACAAATCATGCATTAATTTCTCTCTCTGAACAAACAATAATAATTTCTTTTAGTTATACACTGTTGCACATACCCATGGCAACTATCGTGCGATTGATATAAAATGACAAGGCTGATATTCTAGAACAAAGGAGTGTCCTGGGGCTTTTGCTAAGCAACAATAATGTTGTGACATATCCTTAGTGAGTGTTCCAGAAATAGCTGGAAGATTTCAAGTAAACATGTTGGTATTTTCTCAGTCGGATCAATAAATTAAAATGACAAATGTTGTATTTAACTGTATTGTCCGGTATGGTACTGGGCCAAACAGTCCAGAAGGGCCTTCGCTTCAATCCTGTGCTGGGGCTAAGTAAATTGATCTCAGCTGAGAAAGATGATGTTTGAATTGTGTGTGCTGGCTCTAAGCATATAGAGAAGAGGCAGTTACAGACCCTTTTCCCGATTACAGTGCAGTGAACACTGCTGAAAAATATGCTGAGGAAGATTATATAGGAACTTTCAAAAACCATTTGACATGTACATGTAGAGTTCTAATTTGCGAGCTTTGGGGGGAAAAGAATCTGATGTTCAGGATATAATTTGACAGCTATTTCAAAGGGTCAGTGCAGGCACCACATCTCATATGATGCGTGTTTAAGTGGCCACTTTCTGTGTTGTAAGGTTCAATGATTCAGTTTCTGCTGCCTTACTTTGATTACTATTTCTGTTTACCTCATTGTGTATTATTCCTGTTGCCCTTACGGTTTCCTCGATTCTTTTGCTTTCTCTGTATTCTCTATCCTGCTGCTTTCACCTTTTTCTACCTTCTGTTACAGGGTTCACACAGTGTTTCCCTGTCATTTTCCTACTGGGCCTTCTTCCACAAATAAATACTTTTCTGACGTACTTGCTGGAACAAATAGACATGCACATCTTTGGTGGATCTGGTATGTATCACACAAGGTAGTAGGAACTGCAGATGCTGGAGAATCTGAGATAACAAGGTGTAGAGCTGGATGAACACAGCAGGCCAAGCAGCATCAGAGGAGCAGGAAGGCTGATGTTTCAGGCCTAGACCCTTCTTCAGAAATTCTTCATTTCTTCACCTTGTTATCTCTGTATCACACAAGTTTTATTTTTTCTGTCTATAAAAACAAATGAAAAACTACTTGTATTCCACTCTAAAATGTATGTTCCCTGGGTTGTATCTAATTTAGAATACAAGTTTATAAGCAAAATACTACAAATGCTGGAAATTTGACATTAAAAGAAACACACAGAAAATGCTGGAGAACCTCAGCAGGTCTGGCAGCATCTATGGAGAGAGAAAAACAGAATAAACGTGGTATGACTCTTCTTCAGGATAGACAGGGGTTCAGAAATGGTGGTTTATATGTTGTTGACAGAAGGAGCGGAGGAGTGAGTGGGACAGATTATGAGGGTGTCCAGAGAAAAAGACAAATTGAGTGCTAATGGTGGTAAAGGAGGGGTAGAGATGTAAAGTAAGTGTGAATGAGAGGTGTGAAAGGGCCTGGGTTACTGGACCCCACCATAGAGTCATCACTTCATATAAAGGGAAGCAAGCTGTCTCAAAAATTTAGCCAGATAAATTCTGAATAATGTTGTAGGATTGTTGCTTTCGCAAAGCTGCAATCATTGCTGTGTGGAAGTTGTAAGATGAGTGCAGCCAAATGCCTGTTGTTCGATGTACTGTGCAGCAGTTCTGTGCTTTAGGCTTCACAACACAGACACCCACCACTTCACCATTTCTGGGAAAGACCAGAAAACAATTAAAATCTTGGCCAATTACATTGAAAACATACTGAAAAAAATTTCACTGAGCCCTTTAAACAATGAAAACTAGTCCTAGAGATTGTTTTGGCCCTGACATACATAACCAGGTAACAACCTCACGTACAAATGAGCTCAACTGTAGTCAGAACAGACCTGGTTCTTATTTGAATGACTCCATTGAATTGGTGTTGATTGCACATGCTGACAGTGTGCTGTTATGCTTTGGGAAAAGAACAACTGCCTAACATACAACCCAAATCTACCTTTAATGTTATGACCATCAACTGTTACTTCCAAGCATAGTCAAAATAAATGACCCACATAAACATTATCTACATCATTTACTACTTTATTGAAGTCTATCAAATCAACCGCAAGCATACATCTTCTAAAGTAAGAAGACAACTTAGTTACTTTTTGTTCTGCAGGCTTCGTGTAAGCTTCAGAGGTATGTTACATCACAGCATCCTCTCATTGTGTCGAACGCTAGAGAACTGCTACTACTGTATTCTCATTTGCACCATTGTAAAGCAGTAACTAGTGCCTGTATCATTCTTTCTCAGCCTAATGCTCAGACAACCACCCCCTCCCTCCCCAATTGCTTTTTCTAATTGCAGTCAGAGCCGCTTCCAAACTGCAACGAGTCAGTATGGTAATGTATCATTTGATCAGGGTTGTTACTATCACTGGAACTAGTTCATATCTTTTTTCTTCATTATTAAGCCAGTAATAGAGTGGGCAGTGAGTGATTGGGGACTGCAGATTTCAGTCCAATTGTAAATCAATGTAAAGTTCCTTTCTGTCATTAAATGGCAATCATTTGTGTATTGGATATATGCGTTTTAGTTGTGAACTTACTCCAGTATTGGTATAAGGTTCTCAAAATAACAGAATTTTTTTATTAACTGAGTATCGCTGGGTAGGCCAGCATATAATGCCTGTCCCTAATGACCCAGAACCGCATTGCTATGGGATCTGGAGTCATATGTAGGCCAAACCGGATAAGGATGACAGTTTCCTTTCCTAAAGGACGTAAATGAACTAGAAGTGTTTTTCCACCAACAATCAGCAATGGTTTCACTGTCAAGTTTAGACTCTTAGTTCCAGATTTGTATTGAATTCAAATTCAAATAACAGGAATTTGTACCTGGGTCCCCAGAACATTACCCAGGTCTCTAGATTGATATTCTAAAGCTTTACTACTGGACCATCATCTCCACAAATTCACAGCATAAAATCAAGTTATTCAGACTAGCAGGTGCACACTGGTGTTCATTGTCCACAGGAGCCCCATCCTACCCTAGCAAACCGCTTTGGCGACCGCTTCGCAGAACATTTATATTCTGCTCGCAAAAATGACCCTAAACTAGAAGGGTTTAGGCCCAAAACGTCAAGTTTTCCTGCTCCTATGATGCTGCTTGACCTGCTGTGTTCATCCAGCCCCATGCTTGTTATCTCTAAACTACCTGTTGCCTGCCGCTTTAATGCACCACCCTGCTCCCTGGCCAACATCTCTGTCTCTGGCTTGCTGCAGTGTTCCAGTGAAGCCCAACACAAGCTGGAGGAACAACACCTCATTTTCCGCTTGGGGACCCTCTGGACTCAATATTGAGTTCAATAATTTTAGGGCCTAAACTCTCCCATATCCCAGCCCCCTACCCCACACACCAGGCCTTGTTACCACATAGCCTGCCATCACACACCCCCTGTTGTTAGTCACTAACAGTCCCCATTACAGCTATTCACCCTCCCAGCCTGATCATTAGCAATTCCTTTGTCTGTCAAACTGTCATTCTCTCTCTTTGGGCTCTATCCTATCGTTTATTCCCTACCCCACCCACCTCCCTGTTTTCTACATATAAACTGACGTTCTCCCAGCCACATCAGTTCTGAGGAAGGGTCACCGGACCCGAAACGTTAACTCTGTTTTTCCCTTCATAGATGCTGCCAGACCTGCTGAGCTTCTCCAGCAATTTTGTTTTTGTTCCACCCTAGCAATGTATCCATCTATTCCTGTGGCAGGTTCAATGGTGAGTTTTGAATCCAGCAATTTGTGTTCAGGTCTTGGGACTCCCGTGGTGCAATAGTTGTGTCCCTAACTCTGGCCCAGAAGGTCCTGGCTCAAGTCTCCAAAGGTGTGTTGTGACGTGTCCAAACAGGTTGATTAAAAATACTTATCCATCTATTCCTTTCTCACTCATGTACTTATCTAACTTCCTCTTAAGCTCATTTATGCTGTGCATCTCAATTATTTCTTGTGGTAGAAAATTCAAATTAAAGACTTTTCCCCTGAATTTTCCTTTGGATTTATCAATGACTGTTTAAAATTTTGGTCTCCCTACATATCTTCTGAACGTTTACCCTATAAAACATTTCAGGATTTTAAAATTACTTTTTCAACTCACCCCACAGTTTTCTTTTTTTCTAGAAAAGTGTCTTAGTCTGCTGAATCTGTTTTGATAGTTTTAAATTCCCAGTTCTAAAGTCATTCTGCTAAGTTTTTTTTGTACTTACCTCAAATATTTCATAGAATCCCTACAGTGTGGAAACAGGCCCTTTGGCCCAACAAGTCCACACCGAACCTCAGAGCATCCCACCCAGACCCATCCCCCTATAACCCACCTAATCTACACCTCCCTGAACGCAACGGGCAATTTAGTATCGCCAAACCACCTAACCTGCGCATCTTTGGACTGTGGGAGGAAACCTATGCAGACATAGGGAGAATGTGCAAACTCCACACAGACAGTCGCCCGAGGGTGGAATTGAACCCGGGCCCCTGGTGCTGTGAGGCAGCAGTGCTAACCACTGTGCCACCATGCTGCCCCTTTTTGAGAAAAAGAAGACCAGAATTGTGCACAGAATGCCAAGTGTGACCTAATAAGTTCTTGAATGAATTTAGCATTGGTCCTGTGCTTTCCAAATCTATCCTATTGGAAATATATTCCAGTGTTTTGATTTTTTTTTTATGGCCTTAACTTGCATTTCTACTTTTAGTAAGTAGTGTACTAATACTTTCAGATCCTTCTGCTTCTCTGCCCTATTTAGACACCTATTCAAACAACTATGTGGTCTATTTATTCTTCCTGCTGAAATGAACTATCTCGCACTTTCTTTATTGCAATCAATTTGCTTTTTGCATGTCTATTTGGATTTACTTATGCACCTCTTCCACAAGGACATGAGGAAATGTGGTCTTAGTTAACACAGTTGATGCTCCTCTAGAGGGAATGTGGGGACACTTGTTGGCTGTGGAGAATTTTGTGACATTTAACAATAATATTACATCCATACTCGTGTTTTTCAGCTACAACAGGGCTAATCTCATCGCTATATGGCTTTTCCCGCAGTTTACTTGCTGTGTCGCTGCTGTATGCATTATGTATTGGCACAATAAAGGTAAGCTCTTAATTGTATGTTTGAGCTAAGGCTAATATGCCTAGGTTCCTCTGCTCCTAACCTACTTTAAAATTGTACCCTTTGTTTTGTGTTGTACTCTGCATTGTTTCCATTAAAATGAATCATTAAATTTTATCTGTCAAATTTCTGCCCATTTGACCAACTTATTTATATCCTTTTTGAAGTTTTGCGCTATCCCCCTCACAATTCACAATACTTCAAGTTTTGTATCATCTGACAATGTTGAAATTGTGCCTTTGCATATCAAGATCTAGGTCAATAATATGTCCCTGCTCAGAAACAGCAGGGATCCTAATATCAACTCCTTGGAACTCAGCTATTAGCCTCCCTCCAATCTGAAAAACTTCCATTAATTACTACACACTGTTTCCTGTCATTCAGCCATTTTGACTCCATGCCTCTAATGTTCATTTTATTAATGAGCTCTAACTTTGCTCACCCATTTGTTGTGTGGCACTGTGGCAAATTCCTTTTTAGGATTACATAACTGCATAAAGAGCATAACCTTTATCACCCTTCTCTGTTACCTTTCTAAAAACTCCAGAACAGGGTGAAATAAGTCTTGGGTTGGAGTAGGAAATGAGTTAGAATATTGACAACCAGTTTTACATCCTTCTTTTTCCCAATGAATCATAGAATCCCTACAGTGTGGAAACAGGCCATTTGGCCCATACTGCCCCTCCAAAGCCCATCCCACCTCTCCCCCACCTCCACCAACCCAGCCTTGTAACCCTGCATGTCTCGTGGCCAATCAACCTAACCTGCACATCTTTGGGAGGAAACTGCAGCATCTGGAGGAAACCCACGCAGACACAGGGAGAATGTGTAAACTCCACACAGACAGTCGCCCGAGGCTGGAATTGAACCCAGGTCCCTGGCGCTGTGAGGCAGCTAACCAGTGAGCCACCGTGCTGCCCAAAAGCAAGGCACAAGCAGGGCTGGAATGAAGTAAATATGTCGTGTAAATTAATGTGCGTGTGCGTACGCATGCACGTACACAAGAGAGTGTGTGTGTGTGAGAGAGAGAAAGAGGGGGTAAGTGTGTGCGCGTGCTTGAGAGAGAGTGTGAGAGTGTGTGTATGAGAGAGGGACTGTTAATCAATCAAAACCTCCATCTCCTTTCTAACTGATTAAAGATTTAACAGCCATCTTAGGTTTGTTCAATACGTTCCTGTCAGTTCTATGACCCTTTGATCTTTTGCATATAAATTCTGTGTTTGATGCCAAATCTCTCATTAACACCTGAAGAAGGAGCGAGACTCCAAAAGTATGTGGTTTCAAATAAACCTGTTGGATTACTACCTGGTGTTGTGTGATTTTTGACCTTCTCCACCCCTGTCCAACACCACCACATCCACAACATGCTAATCTCACTTGTGAATCCTTCTCAGACAACTTCTGAAAGTCCACAGAAACAACATCCACTGGTTCTACCTATCAACTCTATCAGATACATCCTCGAAAAGTCCCAGTAGATTCGTCAAGCAGGATTTCCCTTTCATAAATCCATGCTGACTCTGTCCGATCTTGTCACTGTTTTCTGAAAGTTCTGTTATTGAATCTTTTATGGTGGACTTTAGCACTTTTACTTACTACCAAAGTCAGGCAAACCTGTAATTCCTTGTTTCCTTTCTATCTCCTGTTTTTAAATAGAATGGTTATATTAACTATCCTCCAATCAATAGCAAATGTTCCAGAGTCTATAGAATCTTGAAAGTTGACCACCTGGGGCCACATCCTTAAGTACTCTGGGGTGTAGATTATCAGTTCTTGAGTACTTTGGTGGCCTTTAATCCCATCAATTTCCCCCAACACCATTTTCCCACGAATACTGATTTCCTTCAGCTCCTTTCTTTCACTAGAGCATGTGTTGCAATTTTTGGAATGTCCTACTTTGGGAAGACTAAACCAAAATATGTATTTAATATGTATATAAAATATGGTCTGTTGTCTCTTTGTTTCCCATTATAAATTCCCTTACTTCTGAATGTAAGCGACGTCCATTTGACTTCACTAATCTTTTCTGTACATATTCCTATAGATACTTTCACAGTCAATTTGTATGTTCCCACAAGCTCACCCTTGTACTCTGTTTTTCCCCTCTTAATCAATCCCTTTTTCCTCCTTTGTCAAAATCTAAACTACTCCCAATTCTCACGATTACTGCTCTTTTTGGCTAACTTGTATAATCTCTTTCCCTATCTGTCTAATACCATCCTTCATTTCCCTTGTTAGACATGGCTGGGCCACCTTTCCCATCTTATACCTGTGCCAGATAGGAATGAACAATTGTTGCAGTTCACGCATCCTTTAAATGTTTGCCTTTGCCTATCTACTCTCATCCCTTTAAGTAACATTCCCCAATTTAGCCAGTTTGCACCTAATACCATCGTAATTTTCTCTATTTAGGTTCAGGATCTGTCTCAGAATCAACGCTATTGTTCTCCACCTTAATGAAAAGTTGTATTATATTATGGTTACTTAAAGTATTGGCAAAGATCTGTAGCTCAGGTTGTGGATGAGGTTGTTGACTTGCTCACCGAGCTGGTTTGTTTTTGTTCAGACGTTTCGTCACCATGCTAGATGACATCATCAGTGGAGCCTCCGATGAAGAGATGTTTACATTACATTGGACAGACAGGAAGGAAACTAGCCATCAGAATACATAAACGTCAGCTAGCAGCAAAATGGCACGATGAACTCCCCTTAATATCTGTACATTCAGACGATGAAGGCCATCAGTTTAACTGGGACAAAGTAACCATAGTAGTCCAATCCGAACGTAGACATGCATGGGAATTCCTAGACCAATTCTCCACCAATTCTTCAATCAACAAACATATTGCCCCCATATACAAACCCATACAGATCAAAACCGGAAATGACAGTACTCACCATAACGGACCGGATAGTATAAATTCCAAGCAGAGTAGAATAACATCGCTTCATCAGAGGCTCCATTGATGATGTCACCTAGCATGGTGACAAAATGTCTGAACAAAAACATGCCAACTCGGCGAGCAAGTCAACAACCTCATCAAGGTTACTCTTCCACAAGGGGCATCCCACAGCCAGATTACCAATTATTCCTTTCTCATTACACTACACCCAGTCTAGGATAGCCTGTTCACTTGTTGGTTCCTCAATGTATTGATCCAGAAAACCATGTCTTAATACTCCAGGAATTCCTCCTCTACAGTATTGTTACTGAACTGATTTGCCCATTCTATATGCAGTATTAAAGTCACCTCATAATTATCAGCCTAACAGAGATTGAAGCCATGACCTTAGCATTATTAGTACCACACTGTAACCAATAATTTATCAGTAGAAATGGTATTCAGCCCTTTTAATTGACATGATTTGGTCAGCTTTAAGTCTACGGTGCTCTAAATGACTCATCTGTGTAATTGAGGAGCTTTCAGATTGAAGATTACACTTAAGACGTAAAGTGCTAAAGTGGTAAAGTTGGACATTTAATTAAATAAGTGGCACTGTAATCTATCTCTTGTATTGCAGAGACCATGGGATGCTCAGCATATTCCGGTGTTATTTTCAGCTTATTGTGGACTGCTGGTTGCTTGTTCCTATCACCTCAGCAGACAAAGCAGCGAACCAGCAGCGTTGATGTAAGTCATTTTGTGAAGAAGGTTAACAATTGTTATTCATTGAGAGGTAATAAGAGATTCGGGCACCTGCCTGTCCAAACGAAACTTTGGTTTCATATCAGATTGATTCACCAAGTTAAGTTACTAATGGATGCATCAGTGAAAATAGAAGGATGCAGGAGTAATTGTGTCATGAAGAAAGATAGTTGTAAAAACAGAAAATGCTGGAAATACTCAGCTGGTCTGATAGCATCTGTGGAATGAGAAACAGATTTAATGTTTTAGGTTGATAACCTGCCAACGTAAACAAAAAGTCGTGGAAATCTGGAATACGCTATCCTTTTCCAAAAGGCTGTGAATGCTGTGAGTCAGATGGAGCTTTCATGATTTTTTTTGTTAGGTATCAAGAAATTGGAACATAGCTGGTGTAATGATTATACAAAAGTCTCAATTAATCAATTCAATGATTCCGTGTAATCAATGTAAATAAGTAAATTCCGTGTAAATAAGTTTGCGTATCAATGCTGCTATGTGATTGGTATTGTTATTTTGCCACAGGTCCCTAATTCGCTCTAAGTTGTTCAATGAGTTGGATGTCCAGAATCCAGAGCATCCGCTGTCAGAAAACAAAGATGTTCTTCCTGAAAAACTGAAGAATTCTGTGGTATGTGTTCCTTCCCACAGTCAATAATCAATATGATGATTTGACAACAGTGCTGTTTTGATGCATTAAGATAATGAATATTTCATTTACATTGCAGAGTTGAATCTTCTCACTCATTTTCACAAGACTACTGCAGTTTTATTTCAGAATCCAAAACAGAATGATACAGGGCATCAAAGAGCTAAATTATAAGCAATTGAATTGACTTGGCTTCTAATCACTTAAGCAAAGAATATTAAGGGACAGTGACTTAATTGAAGTATTTAAAGCTAGAGAAGGATTTTTTTTAAAGAGTAGATAGGGATAAACTATTTCCTCTGGCAGTGAAATCTAGAACAAGAGGCTATAACTTTAGAATGAGATCTAGGCTATTTGGAGTGCCACCTTATACAGAAAGAATTTGGGGAAATCTGCAATCTCTCCAACAAAGGAATAAAGCTAATTCAGATCTAGTACCGTGTAATGAGGTATGTTTAATTACTAATCTCCTCATAAAAGATCTGCTGGGGAAAACGATCATAATATAATTGAATTCAATATTAAGGTTGAAAGTGAAGTGCTTCAGTTCGAAACAAGAACTTTAAACATAATAAAGTCAATGACATAGGTCTGAGGGAAAAGCTGTCTAAAATTGATTTGGTAAATGGACTACCAGGTGTGGTTGTAAATAAATAATGAAAAATATTATAGAAAATGTTCAAAATGTTTATCAAGAATATGGTCTGTTAATCAAAATCTCAGCAAGAAAGAATAAACTATGGCTTAATAGGGGATAGTATCGGATTAAAAGGGAGGGCTGATGGAATATAGTCAGTCCTGCTATAGAAAATCGTGCTATGGAAATAACGGAGTCTATGGGAAAAGGGGCAGACCACCAAAAAATATCACTCAAAATTGCTTAAAAATCACTCAAAAGCCTACCACAAAGGATAGCCAAGTTTGAATAAATGTTTAATTCATATCTAATAATAAAATAAATGTGAATTTAACACCTTACCTTGACAAAATGTCAAGATGACTTGATGGGGGTGAAAGTTTTGAGGTTGCTCTGTTGTTAATGCAGGGGGTGAGGGTTGTCATCATCATCATCACCTTCAGGTGTAGTTGTGGTTGCAGGGTTAGGGTAAAAAATAGTAAATCCAGAAGTGGATGCCCATGGTTCATTGTCTTCTGACTGTTTCTTTGGATTGGCTTAAAAAAGACATCCAGTTTTTGCTGCTTTGCCCTTTTTCTTCTTTCATGAAGAAGCTGTTCATATGGTGCCAAATAAGATCTTATTCCATGAACTGCTACCCTGCTACATTCTGCACTGTAATCGTTGTCCTTTAAGAGGTGCAACTGCTTCTCAATTTCCCTCAGGTTAGAAGACAAAACAGAAGTGGAAAGCACTCATGGTGCTGCATCCTGGACTTCTTCATCTTCATCTTCGTCTTCAGCTTCCACTTTCCCCTCAGTGACAAGTTGATGTATATCAGCTGTAGAGAGGTCTTCACAGTGGGACTCAAGCAGTTCTTCAACATTCTCACTCTCCATTTCTTCAACTCCAACTTGCTTTGCAAGATCAACACAATGTTCTTTGATACTTGGAAGCACTTCTGACGGATCAAAGCTTTTAAAATGTTGAAAGAAATCTGGGAAAAGCTTCCACCAAACTGCATGCAAGCAGTCCTTACTGACATCACCTCAGGCCTTCACAATAATGTCCATTGCATTCTTGATGTTAAAGCTCTTCCAAACTTGAAGAACACTGTCCTTGTCCCCCTTAGTGGCTGCAATCAGCCTCTTAAATGTGCGCCTTAAATATTAAGCTTTAAAAGCTGCTTGTGCACCCTGGTCTATGGGTGGAAGGAGAGTGGTTGTGTTTGGGGATAGATATAGCACTTTGATGTTTTCAGAAAGCTCATTAATAGTGGGAGGATGGCTTGGCGCACTGTCCAGGATGACGAGAATCTTGAAATCCAATTTTTGTTTTCCCTGCAATACTTTCTAAAAACTTTTTCCAAAACATCAGCAATAAGGTCAGGAAAAATTGCCCCGTGATCCAATCTCTTTTGCTTGACCTAAAGTAGGTGGCTAGAGTAGGCTTAAGGTAACCTTTCAAGGCTGACGGATTGGCAGAGTGGTACACCACGACAAGCTTAAGCTTTAAGTCTCCACTGGCATTGACACTCAGCAGCACAGTCATATGATCCCAGGCCACCTCAAAGCCTGGAGCATGTGCTTCATTCATAGAAATGTAGGTTCTTGATTGCATTCACTTCCAGTATAAGCCTGTCTTATCCAAATTGAAAATTTGATCTAAGTTGTAGCCTACTTCGTCAAATTTTTTTATCATGGGAGGAAATGCCATCACATGCTCCTTGTCTACATTGGCAGCTTCACCACGTAACTTTACGTTATGAAAAGCGTACTGGTTCTTGAAACCAGCAAACCAGCCACTGCTAGCACTAAAGGCAGATGCATCTGCAGGATTTTCAGCTTTTTTTGTTAGATCTTCATAGATTGATAAGGCTTTCTCTTTTATGGTGAGAAGGGTGTCCTAGATTGCTTTTTCATTCGATCTTCTGTCCAAACACTTAAAACCTCCTCCACCTCTTCAAGTCCTTTTGTCCATGACCCCTCAGACTTCCTAGCACACAGACTTGTTCCATCAATACAACTTCCTTTCATCTTTTCTGCATTGTTTCTAATGGTGCGTAAGGTAGATTCCTTTGGCAGCATCTGTGCAGAAAAAAAAATCAGAGTTAACGTTTCGGATCTGGTGACCCTTCCTCAGAACAGGGAAGGGTCATCAGACCCAAAATGTTAACTCTGATTTTTTCTCACAGATGCTGCGAGATCTGCGGAGCTTTTCCAGCAACTTCTGTTTTTGTTCCTGATTTGCAGCATCCACAGTTATTTCGGTTTTCTCCTTATTCCTATTACGTGAACTATATCACATGTTCTCTCATTATGCTCAAAATGCTTTATAACAACTAGTTTCTCTTCCAGTGTTATACCCTTTCTTTTACATTCACCTTGTGCAATTTTATCACCAGGATGCTTCTTGCTAACATTCTTGTCACTTTGTCCTCATGTTTTTGTGGGTAACATGGCAGAATTTGCAAAACAAAACCCAAAAATCACAGAGTACTGTACGTCTCACAGAAAACACTTCATAGCAAAGTCTTCGAAATGATCACGTGATGCCAGCGCGTATTCCTCTGTGCACGGAATCATGTTATTTGTCAACACAAGTTCACATTTTAGAAATAGTGTCCCCATTCGTCAGTCGCGTTGTAGCCAATTCACGTTGCCGGAACATGCATTATAGCAGAACAGACTGTAATACTAACCCTGAGGATTGTGACTGTTTTAGCAACCTGCAAACAATCAAAGAGTTCATATAAAAGGGGAATGCAAGATTAAGCTAGCTGGGAATATAAAAAAAACTTTAAAAATGAGTTAGAGGCAAAGAAGGAAAAATTATCCTGAGGAAATGGCAGACACTTTGAATAAATATTTTGTGTTTGTCTTGACAGTAGAAGACACAAATTACATACCATTTAACAGAGGGGAACCAAGGGGTCAATAGAGTGAGATGCTGAATGTAATTAAGATTAGCAGGGAAATATTCTGTAGAAATTTAAGGGAAGGGCTGTTGTAGTACAGTAATTATGTCCCTACCTCTGGACCAGGAGACCTAGATTCAAGTCACACCTGCTCCGCAGGTGTGCTAACATCGCTGATTAGGTTGATCAGAAGATGGGTGGCATGGTGGCTCAGTGGTTAGCACTACTGCCTCACAGCGCTAGAGACCGGGTTCGATTCCACCCTCAGGTGACTGTGGGTAGTTTGTACATTCTCCTCGTGAATGCATGGGTTTCTTCCAGGTGCTCTGGTTTCTTCCCACAGTCCAAAAATATGAAGATTAGGTGGATTAGCCATGCTAAATTGTCCATAGTGTCCAGGAATATGCAGGCTAGGTGCATTAGCTATAGGAAATGTACAGCTATAGGGACTGTGTAGGGGGATATGTCTGGGTGGGATGCTGTTCGGAGGGCTGATGTTGGCTGAATGGCCTGCGTCCATACTGTAGGGATTCTGTAATAAAAGAAAACTTAAGGGACTACAAGTCAAGAAGTTCTTAAGGCCTAGGATTCCAAAACCGGTAGCTATGATGTATTGGTTATAATTTTCTAAAATTACCTGCATCCTGGAACAGTCCCATCAGTTTCAAATTTAGTAAATGTAACAGGGCTATTTAAGTGGGGAGAAAGCAAAGTAGCTAGTTAGCCTGAAAATGCTGAAATATATTATTAAGGAAGTCTTAAAAATACCCATAAAAAAGCACAAATTCAACATAGGAAAATGAAAGTCATACCATTTATTAAGTTATTAAAAAATTGTTAGTTTTTTTGAGGATGTAACTCCGCTGTAGTAGGCATTCAATGAGGTAACACGCACAAAATATTGAGAAGCAAAATAAGGTCTTATGGAATTGGAGTAAAATATATTAGCATAAATAAAAGACTGGCTAATAAACATGAACTAGAGAGGAGGGATGAAAAGCAATTTTCAAGCTGACAGGCTGTAGTTAGTGGAATGCTGTAAGGCTAAGTGCTGGAGCTTCAGCTGTTCGCCAACTATATTAGCGATGAAAACAAAGAGACTACGAAACGTCTAAGCGTTGATGCTCAGAGAGAGTTCAATAAAATCGTACAAGGAACACACAGTTAGCATGCAAATACAGCAAGCAATTAGAAAGACAAATACCATGTAGGTCTTTGCAAGGGATTGGATTACAAAAATAAAGAAGTCTTACAGTTATGCCAGGCTTTGGTGCGACCACTTTGTGCAGGTTTGGTCTCTGTATTTAAGAAAGGATACATCTTGCCCTAATGGTGTACAACAAAGGTTTACTTGCTTGGTTCCTGTGATGAGACACAGTATAAACTGGGTTTCTACTGAAACATTTAGAGGAATACGAGGTGATCGAATTGAAACATTTAAGATTTTGAAGGAGCTTGATAGCATAGATACACAGAAATGGCTGAAGAATCTGGAATCAATGGTCTCAGTATTAGGATAAGGGTGGATCATTTACAATTAAAATTAGAAAAGTCTTCCTTTGGAGCATTGTCCTTAGAATTAGCTGTCTAGAGGTTATGATGCCCAATCATTGAGAATATTTAAAGCTAATACAGGTGGAATCTTTGGTCTCTCAATGATTGGAAGAAAATGGAGAGCAGGCAGGAAAATGGACTGAAAAAGAAGATCAGCCATAATATTATTGAATGGTGGTGCAGGCTTGTGGACTCATGATTTACTCCTGACCTCACTTCTTTTATTCTAATGTTATTTTCATGGATATGGGCTTTGCTGCCTAGGCCAGCATTGATTGTACATCTCTAGTTGCCTTTGGGAAGGTGGTACTAAGCTGCTACAGGTTCTTGAACTGTAGCGGTCCATTTCGTGTAATTTCACCCACAATGGTGTTAGGGATGGAGTTCCAGTATTTTTGATGCAGCGACATTGACGTTCAAAATCAAGACAGTAAGTGGCTTGAAGAACGTGCAGCTAGTGATGTTCTCATGTATTTTCTGCCCTTGTCCTTCTAAATGGTAGTGGTTATGGATTTGGAAGATGCTGTGTGAGGAGCCTTGGTGAAATAGTTTGAGTAGGTTTAAAAAATAATATTTGGAAATGTTTTAATTGCCCATTTAATTAATGGCAATGTGTGTTTGTGTCTTTGCAGAGAGAAGTCTTGAAGTCCGATCTTGTTATGTGTGTAGTAATTACCCTTCTAACTTTTGCAATCAGTGCAACTACTGTTTTCCTTTCATTAAAGGTACTGTACTTCTATTGATCATTGTTTGCTCATGTTAGCATTTCAGCTTTATTGACAAATGTCTTACAACTTAATGTTTTTAAAAGTATAAGCTTTAGTTGAATTCTGTTGAAGTCAGCACTTGAGCAAGTGCTTTTACACAACGTGGACATATCTGAGCCATTTTGGTTCAAAGTACCTGGGGTGAAAATAATACTTGCGAATTTGAAGGTCCTGCAAAATGGCATAGAATGAAGGAAAATTCTTAACTTGACTTTGACATTTTATAACATTTATCAAAGGACTTCCGTATTCAATAGCATAACTTTGAGACTTTCTCATACGAGATTAAGCAGTTAAATATTAATCAAAATGTTCCTGAACGTTTAACTTGAGAATTGACAGCAGGCATTGAAGAAAATATTAAAAAAAAACCATTTGAGCTGAATGATTAGACTGCTGAGAACCTGGTGCCCTTTTCCCAGCTTCCCAAAGTTAAAATGTGACCAGTTCTATTGACACAAAGTGTCACCTCAAGTGTCTTAAATTAACAAGCTACTCTTAATCCATTTCTCACAGATGAGAGTTATGGCACAAAGCTTGATGTGACTAACTAAGTTGTTCTTATGAACTGTCAGATGTTGAAAGCTGAATGTTGGTAGAAGCTACTTTTTGAGAATGAATGAAGAAAGTGGATTTGTAGATTAGAGGGATTTTCACTTGGCATCCATCCTAAGAGTGCTTCATACTGCCTTCTGTGATGCAGCTAGCTCTTGTATCCTTATTATCACCTAGGATTTATTTTTTAAAAATTTAACATTCTAATGAATATAAAAGATTGAACAAGCCAGACAGACAGAAACCATTTCTTCTAATTGGAGTGCACAGAAAATTACAGCTAGGCTAGTGATGCCAGGAAACATTTCTTCACACAAAGAACAGTGGAAATTTGGAACTCTTCTGCGTTCCTAAGAAAAGCCAATGAACTTGAACTATGAACTGTTTTTCTCTCTCTATAGACATTGCCATCCCTGCTCAGTTTCTGCAGCACTTCCTGTTTTTATTTCAGTTCTCCAGCAACCATAGTGTTTTACTTCTAATTGAGAGACACTTCTTTCATTCATTCAGCAGTTGGGCCAGCAGTTATTGTTCACTTCCAATTGCCCTTGAGAAGGTGGTAGTGAGTTTTCTGCTTGAACTGTTGCAATCCATTTGATGTAGGTACAGTGATTAAAGATTATGGAGCCAATATGGGTAAATTTTTATTTAAATAAAAATGCTTGGACATGTTATGACTCACCTCCTTAACAGGTGGGATTTGAACATTGACCCTCTGGCCCGAGGTAGGGACATAGCCACTGTGCTACCCCGAATGGATGGATGGGAACGGTTACAGATTGGCCTGACCTAATTGAATAGTGGAATATACTTGAATGGCTGAATGGTTTCTTCCTGTTCTTGTGTTCTGAAAGACAGTAAATCAACATTACTATTAATAGCAGACAAGTTTTATATCCATTAACTCTTAATGGCTGATGGGAACAATTTGTGTTTTGTGACTTCTATCAAAAGCTGATTTTCCCTTTTGGCTGGAAGCAGCATTGGTTGACCATTTATTGTATGAGAAAAGGAAGACTTTTATTTGACTCTCACGCATTATCAACTATTTCTTAATAGAACCTCTAATGTTAATTTTGGTTTAGTTTTCATTTTTTTGGAGTGACTTTTAGTTTGTTCAGAAACATCAACCATTTTCTGAGAATTGATCACTGGTAACCTGGTCATAAGACTTTGCTTTGGAGTTGTGGCACAAATGACTTATCCTCCAATTTCTGCTTTCCGCCTGTAGTGAAATTTTGGATTTTGGCAGAACTTCATATGGTTGTTGCTTTGAGCTTAGAACTTAAACTTTGAAAGGGAATAACTAGAAAGGGCACAAGTCCCTATCCTTGCTGCTGTGTCTTGTGACCCAGTGATATTGCAACAGCATTCATGCTGCCAACTCTATTTGGACATGAAGTCATACGGTACAGAAATAGACCCTTCACTCCTCCACATCTGTGATGACCAGATATTCCAATCTGAACTGGTCCTGTTTGCCAGCATTTGGCCCATATCCTTCCTATACACATCCAGATGCCTTTTAAATGTTGTAATTGTAGCTGCCTCCACCACTTCCTCTGGCAAATTGTACTATACACGCACCACCCTCTGTGAGAAAATGTTATCCCTCAGGTCCTTTTTATCTCATCTTAAACCTATGCCCTCTAGTTTTGGACTCCCCCAGTCTGGAAAAAAGACCTTGGTTATTCACCCTATCCATGCCCCTCATGATTTTGAACACCTCTATAAGGTTTCAGTCTCTGACACTCCAGGGAGAAAAACCCCAGGCTATTCAGCCTCTCCTTTTAAAACAAACCCTCCAGTCTGGGCAACATCTTTGTAAATCTTTTCTGCACACTCTCAAGTTTAACAACATCTTTCCTATAGCAGGGCAACCAGACATATTCCAAGATGTTTTAATATATCAACTTTCTAACCCTGCGCTCCTCCTGTTGATCAAACAAAACATTTGTCTTGGGTGTTCCACGTCCAAGGACCTATCATTGGTCAACAAACATGTCCATCTTGTGGTGTTTCACCCCCACACTCCTGCCATTGGTCACTTGACACATCCATCTTTTGGTGCTCAACACCACCCCGCCCCCACCCCCCCTCAACCCCGGCCTCCAACCCAGTCCCCCACTATACTCCTGCCATTGATAATCCAGTGTATCAATCCTCATAACTCTTGCCTTCACACAAAAAACTGAAATGCAAACAGGTTGCCCTTTATCCAACTGAATGAGTCATGACTGTCAATCAATTCATCATTTGTGTTTGAAGATGAAGTCAGGCATTTTGTTCCAAAATATTAATCTTTCATGTTGTGTTGCTCTCAGAAGTATCAGAAGCTTACCCTTTCCCCTGAGATTCCAGGAAAGAAAATTTTGATTAGCCATAATTGATGCTATTGTGACTACATTTCAGCCAGTTTCACTCATTTTAGAAGAAGACATCTTACAAAAAAGATATCTACTTTGCACCTACATTTATGTTTAAACACCTACTACTTTTCTATAACAAGCAAATAAAGCACGAGCAAAGAAACGTTTGTAATCTGCTTTCCACCTTATTTTACCAACAAACACACACAGGTGAAATTTCACATTTATGTCAAATACAATCGTGCGTGTTGAAATTATATTCCCGATGACATTGACGATGTATTAATTAGTCAGAAATCCAGTTAGCAGCAACTGCATGTCATTTATATTCATTAATTAGTGGTTATTGTATTGGACAATGCAGTGCAATGGAACAACAATAGCTTACTTTTATATGACATCTTTAATGTAGTTAAGTGTCCATAGAGACATCACAGGTGCATTATTGAATTATTTTGACACCAAGCCACATAATGAGATAATGGGATAGCTGACCAAATATTCAGTTAAAGTTTTTGTTTTCAAAGGAATCCTTAAATGTGGGTAGAAGAGCAATGATGTTAAGATATTTAGAAAAATAATTCCAGAGTTTAGGGCCTATCGAACAGAAAGCACCACTACAAGTGGACCATGAAGGGATTTGAGCAAGAAACTTACAGCACAGAATAAGGCCATGTGACACAATGTGCCTGAGGTTGCTCTTTCAGTCATTTTATATAAATTGCTAACAATAACAGACCAAAAACTGACCTTTGTGGGAAACTGTTGCTAGTCACACTCAACTTGGAAAATAGCCGTCAACACAAAGCACTCTAGTTTCTGTTACTAAGCCCATTTTGCATTGTAGTGACACTTTCCTCTTAAGCCTGCCTTTTGTCTGTAACCCTATAATTTCCTCATTCCAAATGTCATTCCAATTCCGATTTAAAATTATTTTTGGATTTACCGCATAAACCAGTTTCCGTCCTTCCATTTCTGGACCCTTACCCTGTCCAGATAACATCTTCCCACTGTGGAAGAACCTGGCTCTTAACATTTTCCAATCAACCTGTTTGGAGATGTTATTATACACCTCTGATTCGTAGGTAAAGACACTACTATGCACCACAAGAGCCTGAAGAACCCAGTCTTTTTTGCTGTATCCAGAAATGTTCTTGCACACAAATGAACATTCTTTCCCATCACCAAATCATGTGTGGTATTTTTTCCATCTATAAGAACCCAGTTTTTTTTATTAATCAACCTGCTTGCAGATGTTATGTCACACCTCTGGAGGTGGTGGGACTGGAACCCAAGCCTCCTGGCTCAGAGGTCAGGTCACTACGACTGCACCACAAGAATCCTAGAAACCTGCAATCAACCTGTTCAGAGATGTCATGACACACCTGTAGAGCAGTATGCCTTGAACCCGCATCTCCTAGCCCACAGGTAAGGAACGCTATTACCGCAGTACAAAAACCCTAGAACCCAGCTTATAAATACAAAGTCCAATGAACATCATATGCTCTCAAACAACTCTGGTTCCATTTTAGTTTACCCTTCTAACACGGACAGATTTCTTGTAAGAATAAAAAATTGTATTTATACAAGGGTGTTCAGATACAAAAAAAAGATAATTTCAGATTTCCGACTGTTAAATAGCAAGACATCCCTCTCCTAGAATCTCCAATAATTTTTCTTAGGTATTATTCCTCTCAGTGCAACAATCCAACAGTTGATGACTAATATTTACCCACCTAAGTTTAGAGATTTCTTTCCTCCCCAGCATCTACTTTAAACTGGTGATGTCCACCCCAAGCCTTTTCTCAGTTAACACTTCTTGTAGAATGTATGTTATTTCACAGATTGACTACTGATGTAACATTCTATTAATATTGTCATTTCAGTACCTTTCATATAAAGCATTCCCTCCTAGTCTTGACATGTAGAATGCTATGTCACAGTATCAGCAAGAGTCACAGCTCAATGGTTAATGTGCTCTTTACCGCCTTTAAATTTCTTTGCCTCTAAACTAAGTTGTAACTTTTCCCTTTTATTTGACTAAAGTTGTTGCAAATCCTCCTTCATTGGAAAATCCATCAACAAGATTTGCATACAAGGCAACGCTAAAAATGATTAATATCGTTTTATTGGGATCACCCAAAACTGATAACTTCAGCTTACACTTCTGTTTTCAATTTTTTACAAGTTCTATTCACTCTCAAATTATCCTTCATCTTTGTATTTTTCATGACTGGGCTAAGTTACAGCATATTAAAGCTTTATATCTGAGTAAAATGGGGGAGACGATGGTGTAATGGTATTATCGCTGGACTGTTAATCCAGAGACCCAGATCATGTTCTGGGGACCCGGGTTTGAATCCTACCACAGCAGATGGTGGAATTTGAATTCAATAAAATATCTGGAATTATGAGTCTAATGATGACCACGAGTCCATTGCTGATTGTCAGAAAAACCCATCTGGCTCACTAATGTCCTTCAGGGAAGGAAACTGCCATCCTTACCTGGTCTGGACTACAAATGACTACAGACCCATAGCAATGTGGTTGACTCTGAACTGCCCTCTAGGCAATTAGGGATGGGCAATAAATGCTGCCTAGCCACGATGCCCTCATCCTGTGAATGAATCAAGGACATGAATAAAAACCAAAAGAACTGTAGATGCTATAAATCAGGAACAAAAACAGAAGTTGCTGGAAAAGCTCAGCAATTTCTGAGGAAGGGTCACCAGACCAGAAATATTAATTCTGATTTTTTTTCTTCACAGATGCTGCCAGACCTGCTTAGCTTTTCCAGTAACTTATGTTTTTGTTGTTAAACTTACATCTGGTCTGGTCACTGTGTCTAACCAGTTGAGCCTTTCCAACAAGACTCTTCAGCTGTTCCATTTTTCTGTCCAGATATGGTGCAACTAATTGCAATAAAAATGACAATTTTCAAGAAAGTCTCTTGGTTTAGAATTACATCTTTATTAATTATTTTATTATTAATTTCTAAACCCACATATTTGAAAGTTCCAGAAGTTTGACTGACAATTCTGAATATTCCTTTCAAATGCAATTGATGATTT
>JAHRHZ010000111.1:12836887-12922890 GCA_024137785.1 Ginglymostoma cirratum | reverse complement strand
TACACCTTGTTATCTCAGATTCTCCAGCATCTGCAGTTCCTACTATCTCTAACCTCTATCGTGCACTTCTGAATATATTCAGAATTCTTTCCAGTTTCGTAACTGTTAGTTTGGCTTCTTTCACCGCCCTACCTTTCATTCTGTTAGTCACCACAAACACTGCTTGAACATGGGGACTTCTACTTTCATCCATTGTCTGAAAAGTCTCTCCATTACTCGTGCTACCTGGTCATTTTTCTCCTGTCGAAGTATCTCTGGACGACTACTATCAGGATGTCTGCTAGAAATTGCCCCTAATATATGTGACCTTTTCCTTCTAAATGTTTCGACTGAATCAGTATTGGAACTGCATTTTCTGGTTCTCTACACTCACACCCTCTGCTGCCAATCCAAGACCCTCACTTCTTGTCCCTCATCTTAGATGTTTAGCTAGATTTTATATGTTCCTGTTGATTTGTCTGCATGTCACACTATCGTAGCCACCCTCTAGTGACCTGATTAGGTGGCTCAGAAATTACCCATAAACCTACTTTGGATATATGATCCTTACAAGATTACTTTTACATGTTCATGACATGTATGTATGGCATGTATTTTTCAAGCATGCAAGTCTTGTTCCTGTGGTCACATGAGTTTGACATTTGCTCATCCATCTCCTTTTCTGTTCCTGAATTCAAGCCAAATTGATTCAACAATTTGCTTACAAGGTCACAAACATTAACAGTTAAATTACAGATATTGACATAAATGAAATTCTATATTTCCTTTGTCACTTCTGCTGTTTTCCTCAATCTGGTTCCTACAGTTTTTTTTGTACAATTCTAATTTTCCTGCACATTATATCTCCTACGTCATAAAAGTGATTACCAAAGAAGCTATAGCAGAACACTGAGACAAGTTTGTGAATCTGAGAGAGTCAACATGACTTTGTGAAAGGGAAAGTTGTTGGAAAATTATTGGGGAAGTCACACATACTGCAGACAAAGTGGAGCCAATGGATGTACCTGACAAAGATTTCCAGAAGGAATTTGATAGGTGCCACATCATAGGTTATTATGGAAAATAAAAGCTCCCAGTGTAGTGGATAGCATACAGTCATTGATTGGCTGGCTAACATGAAGCTAACATGATTTCATCCCAGGGTCTTAAAAGAAGTAGTTGATGAGATAGTCAATGCACTGGTTTAATTTTCCAAAACTCATTAGATTCAAGGAAGGCTCCTTTAGATTGGAAAATAGCTAATCTCACTGCCCTTTTCAAAAAGGGAGCAAGACAGAAAGCAAGAAATTACAGGCCAGTTAGTTTAATATTTATCATAGGAAAAATATCAGAACTACTATTAAAGATGTTATAACAGTGCACTTGGATAAGTTCAAAGTAATCAAGCAAAGCCAACATGGTTTTGTTAATGGGAAATCATGTTTAACTCATTTATTGGAGATAGATAAATGGGAATCACAGGATGTATTACATATTGATTTCCAGAAGGTATTTGATAAGGTGCCACATCAAGGACTATTGCAAAACATAAAAGTTCATGGTGTTGGCAGTAACATTTTTCATGGACAGAAGGTTGGCTGTCTGGCAGGAAGCAGATAGTAGAAATAAATGAGCCTTTTTCAGGCTGGCAATTAGTGTACAACAGGGATCAATGCTTGGGCCTCAAATTTTTACAGAAGGTACGGTAGCTAAATTTGCCAATGACACAAAGATGGGTGGGAAAGTGAGTTGAGAAGAGGACATGGAATACAATGTGTGAAAGTATGAAATTGATCATTTTGGTAGAAAGAACAAAAAGGAAGCTTATTATCTCAATGATGAGTGGTTGTAGATCTCTGAGGTACAAGGAGATCTGGGTGTTCTAGTGAAGGAATCGCCTTCCGCACTCAGATGCTGAACATTCTGTACTCAGCAAACATCTCAGCTTTATCCTTCTGCATCCGCACCTTAATGAATTTCAGGCACAACATGACGTCGAACTCTTCTTCTACTGTCTTCACCACCGTGCCCATTTTTTTGGTCAAGAGTATTCTTCCCGTCCCACAGACCCCTTTACCCAGTTCCAACACTCTCCTTCCACCTGGATCTCTTCTTCTGGCCTTTTACCCTCACTTGATCTGTTCATTGAGAAATGTCAATGTGACACTCACCCCCCTCACCAAATCCAAACTGTCTCCTTCCGAACTGACTGCACTCCATATGCTTAGATCCAGACCTGACTTTGTTATTAAGCCTGCCAATAAGCATGGTGCTGTCGTAGCCTGGTGTACTGACCTCTACTTTGTAGAGGCTGAGTGCCACATCTCAGATACTTCCTCCTCTCTTCCCCTGGACCATGACCCCACCGTGGCAATCAGGCCATTGTATCAACTGTGGTAACTGACCTCATTTCATCTGGTGATCTCTCCTCTTCCAGCCAACCCCCCCCCCCACCCCCAAACTGCCTCCAAGCTGATATTCCCCCAGCTGTGCACAGCTCACTTCTACTTCCTTCCAAAAGTCCACAAACAGGGCTACTCAGGCAGACCCATTGTTTCAGCCTGCTTCTGCCCCGCAGAACTCATCTCTTCCTACCTTGACTCCGTATTTTCTCCCCTGGTCCAGTCCCTGCCCACATCCATGATTCCTCTGATGCTTTATGCCAGTTTCAGAATTTTCCAGTTGTCAGGCTCCAGCCACCTCCTCCTTACCATGGCTGTGCAATCCCTTTACATGTCCATTCCCCACCAGGTTGGTCTCAGGGCTGTCTGCTTCTTCCTGGAGCAAAGGCCTGAACCGTCCCTGCCCACCACCACCATCCTCTCCTTGGCCGAGTTCATCCAAAACCTCAACACCTCTTTAAAGTCCTCTCATTTCCTTCAGCTCGGAGGGCTGGCCATGGGTGCCTTCATGGGGGCCCCAGTTATGCCTGTCTCTTTGTGGAATACGTGGAACATTCCTTGTTCCAGTCCTATTCCTGTTCCCACCCTTAACTCTTTCTCTGATATATCAATGATATCATTGGTGCTACTTCCCTCTCTCATCCAGAATTAGAAGAGTTCATCAATTTCGCTTCCAGTTTCCACCCTGCCCTCACTTTCACCTGGCCCATCTTTGACTCCTCCCGTCCCTTCCTTGACAACTCTGTTTCCATTTCTGGGGATAAGACTGGCCACTAATATCCACTATAAATCCACCGACTCCCCAGCCACCTGGACTATACATCCTTGCAACCTCCTTCCTGTAAAGACTCCATTCCGTTCTCTCAATTCCTCTGTCGCCGTCACATTTGTTCAAATAAGGCCAACTTTGACAAGGGAGCCTCTGAAATGTTCAGCTTCTTCCTCAACCGAGGATTCCCCATCTCCGTTGTTGACAGGTCCCTTAACTGGGTCCGACCTATTTCCCACACTTCCACCCTCACCACCTCTCTTCACTCCCACAAGGGCAATAACGTTCCCCACGTCCCTACCTACATCTCACTAGCATCCAAATCCAGAAGATCATACTATTTCCGCCACCACCAGCGAGATACCGCCACCAGACACACATTCCGGTCCTATCCCTTGTCTGTCTTCCGCAGGGACCATTCCCTTCGGGACACCCTGGTCCACTCTTCCTTCACTTCCAACACTCCCTCCACAGCCCCACGGCACCTTTCCCTGCAACAGCTGAAGATGTAACACCTGCCCATTTATATCCTCTGTCCCCAGTATCCAAGGGTGCAAACATACCTTCCAGGTGAAGCAGCACTTTACCTGCATTTCCCACAATCTATTCTACTGCATTCGTTGCTTACAATGTGGTCTCCTCTACACTGGGGAAACAAAGTGTAGACTGGGTGACTGCTTCTCAGAACATCTATGTTCTGCCAGCAATAAAGACCCTGAGCTTCCAGTAGCCTGCCACTTTAACACACCACCCTGTTTCCTGGCCAACATCTCCATCTCAGGCTTGCTGCAGTGTTCCAGTGAAGCTCAGTGCAAACTGGAAGAACAACACCTCATTTTCCGCTTGGGGACCCTGCAGCCCTCTGGACTCAGTATCAAGTTCAATAATTTTAGGGCCTGAATTCTGCCATATCCTAGACCCCTATCCCACACACCAAGCCTTGTTATCACATAGTCTGCCATTATACACTACCTATGGTTAGTCACCAACAGTCCCCATTAACAGCTATTCACCCACCTAGTCAGATCGTTATAAACGCCTTTATCCGTTTTCTGTTCTTCCCTCTGTTTGGGCTCTATCCTCCCCCTATCGTTTACTCCTTATCCCCTCTCCCCACCCTATCTTCTGCATATAAACCAACATTTTCCTGGCTACCATCAGTTCTGAGGAAGGGTCACTAGACCCAAAACGTTAACTCTGATTTTTTTTCATGGATGCTGCCAGACCTGCTGAGCTTTTCCAGCAACTTCTGTTTTTGTTACAGAAGGTTAGTATGCAGGTATAGCAAGTAATGAGGAAAGCTAATAGGATGTTATGTTTTATTATGAGGGCAATTGAGTGCAAGAGTGGGGAGCTTATGTTCAGTTATACAGGACGTTAGTGAGATCATGTGGAGTATTGTGCATGTTGTAATAGTCACCTTATTTGAGGAATGATATAAATATATTTGAGGCCATTCAGAGAAGGTTTACTAAACTAATATGTGCAATGGGCAGATTGTCTTATGAGAGATTAGACTTGTATCTGCTGGAGTTTAGAAGAGTAAGAGGTGACCTTATTGAAACATATAAAATCCTAAGGGGTGTCGACAGAATAGGTGTGGAAAGGATGTTTCCTGTTATGGGAGAATCTAGAATTTGGCATCACTGTGTTTAAAAATCAGGAGTTCTCCATTTTAAACAGATTTGATTAAATATTTTCTCTGAGAGTTATGTGTCTTTGGAACTCTCTTAACTGAAGAATCTCTCCTCCAATCAGAGGCCTTTGAATATTTTTGAGGCAGAGGTGGATTGATTCTTCTTCAGCTAAGGTTAACAGAGCTAGCTGGGAATGTGGATTTGTGGTTACCATCAGATCAGTTATACTGTAGTAGAATGGCAGAGTCAGACCAGCAGGCCTGAATGGCTTATTCCTGCTCCTGATTTGTATTTTCTTACATGATGTGACCTCATCTCCTGTCCTCCCGATTATCTTCTATTTTGCCTCACTCTATCAAATTAGATTTGACCTGCCACATCAGTACTGGTTAATCCCACAGTGAGAATCTTGCTCCCATCTTTGTTCATATGCAATCTGTCCATCTTCTATAGGTGCCCTCTCCCTCATAACCAGTTCCAATGCCTCAAGAATCTGAAACCTGCTCCTGCACCACTACTGCAGCTGTACATTCAGCTGCACCAGCCTCCTGGTCTGTACTCACTAGCATTTGGGAGTAGTCATGAGATTACTATCTCTGAGGTCCTTTCTTGTCTTTTGCCTACTTCCAGAATATCTGCCAGGTGGGCATGAAAACTTTTACCACCTATGCTACTGTTGCCAATCTGGCTGTTAACTTTCCCCTTCTAGAATATCCTGAACCTGCTTGGTGATATCCTCTACCATGGAGGCAACAGACCAAGAGGATGGACATTTTGCTGAATTGAAAGCTATTGTGGGTAACGGGTGCATCTTATTGTCCTTCTCTTCTAGGTCTGCTGCTGTCTTCCATAATCATCATTTGGGCACTACTCCAAATAGTTAACAAAATGTAAAACAAAGCCCAAAGCCAGTGTTTGTTAAAGCTGACAGGACATTCAAGTTTGAATGCAGATTCTGAATTGCTCTTGAACTATTTTAACAATGAATGACATCTTGATTCTAATTAATCAATTTTCTTGGTTCCAGCCCTTCCTTGATATTGTGTTGTGTGCTTTGGCTGCAACAGTCGGATTCTTGACACACTATCTGCTCCCCCGGCTTCGAACACAAGTTCCATGGTTTTGCTTTGCGCATCCTTTGCTTAAAACAAAGGAATATCGACAGTTTGAAGTCCGAGGTTAGTAACAGAGGAACTACTGCACAGCATAGCGTCAATGGTATTTCATTTCAATTCTGTCAAATAATGAAATAGGGATCAAATTTGCTCATTATTTCCTCATTAGGAATTTTATTTTCTATCTGCTACCGCTCATCAGATTATTAAAAGAGTAATAGGGTGAACAAAATAATGATCCTATTAAACTGCTTTACCTTAGACCTGCGTTGTTGAATCACTTTTAAAAGTGTTTATCATAGTTTATCATGCCTGCAATGCATCATGAAATTTTTCCCCTTGGCGCAAAAGTGATGCCAAGTCTTCATAGATCTGTTAAAAAATTGGCTGCACCACACTGTCAGACATCTGTGAAGGCATATACCGGGGGTGAGGGACTTCAGAGAACAATGGCTAATGGTTGTTTTTTAAACTGATAGAAGGTTTATGGCCGAGTTCCCAGTGGTCAGTGTGAGAACCCCTCCTTTTCTCTGTATATTTAAAAAATCCTAGACCTTGGTGTACAGGGAACAATTTTCAAATTTGCAGACAAAACAAAGCTTTTAAATATTGTGTACTGTGATATAAATATTTTAGAATCAAAAGGAACATAGACTGGAGGAATGGGTGGACAACTGCAGATGAAGTTGAATGCAAAGATGTTAGAAGTAGTTTGTTTTGATACAAAGAGATACAATACAAAACAAAGAGTGCATTTCTAAAGGAAGTGCAAAGGCAGAGGAACATCTGTGTATACAGTATTTACATGAAACATTGAAAATGGCAAGGCAGGTTGAGACCGGTTAGTAAAACAGGCTGCATCCTATGATTTATTAATAGGGGCACAGAGCACAAAAGCAAGGAAATTTTGTGGAACTTGTGTAAATCATTAGAACATAGAACAGTACAACACAGGAATGGGTCCTCCAGCCCATCATGATGTACTGATCATGACACCAAGTTAAACTAATCCCTTCTGATGATTAAATGGTGGAGTGGACTCGATGGGCTGAATGGCCTTACTTCCACTCTTATGTCTTATGGTCTTATGGTCTTCTGCCTGCCCTTGGTCCATATCCCTCCATTCCCTGCATGTTCATGTGCATATCTAAAAATCACTTAAATGCCCTTATTGTATCTGCCTCCGCCACCACCCCTGGCAGCGAGTTCCAGACTGCTACTGCTCTCTGTGTTAAATAAAAAACCTGCCCCTCACTTCTCCTTTGAGCTTACCCCCTCTCCTCTTAAATGCATGGCCCCGGTATTCAGCATTTCACCTCTGGAAAAAGGATTCTGACTGTCAACCCTATCTATGCATCTCTATTTTATAAACTTCTATCAAGCCTCCCCTCAGCCTCCACTGCTCCATAGAAAACAGCCTGAGTTTGTCTAGCCTCTCCTTACACCTCATAGTCTCTAATCCAGGCAGCATCCTGGTAAACCTTTTCTGCACCCTCTCCAAAGCTTCCATATCCTTCCTGTAATGTGGCGACCAGAACTGAATGCAGTACTCTAAATGTGGCCTAATCAAAGTCTTATAAAACTGCAACATGACATCCTGACCCTTGTACTTTTTCCCCTGGCCAATAAAGGTAAGCATGCTGTACGCCTTCTTTACCATCCTATCTATTTGCATGGCCACTTTCAGGGAGCTATGGACTTGAAGATCCCTTTGTACATCAACGCTGTTCAGGTTCCTGCCATTAACTATACTTTTCCTTAACATTTGATCTCCCAAAGTGCAGCACTTCACACTTAACCGGATTAATCTGCTATTTCTCCAACCATATCTGCAACTGATCTATGTCCCACTGTACCCTTTGACAACCTTCCACATTGATCTTTGTATTGTCTGCAAAGTTACTAACTAACTCATTTACATTTTTTCATCCAAGCCATTTTTAAATATATATCAGAAATAGCAGAGGTCCCAGTCCAGATCCCTGTGGAACACCACTAGTCACAGACCTCTAGCCAGAAAAACACCCTTCCACCATTACCCTGTGCCCTCTATGGTCAAACCGATTCTGAATCCGAGTAGCCAGGTCACCATGGATCCCATGCATCTTAATCTTCTGGATAAGTCTACCTGGAGGGACTTTGTCAAAAGCCTTACTCCAATCCACGTAGACAACATCTACTACTATACACTCGTCAATCACTTTCGACATGTCCAAAAATTCAGTTGTTTCAAATGCAAATTTCAATTCAATTTCAATTCACATTCATTGTTTCAGTGGTGTTTGGAGTATTACTTCTAGTTTTGATGCCCTACCTTAGGAAGAATGTGAAGGCATTAGAAATAATGCAGAAAAGATTCAGAAGAATGGTTCCAGGGATGATGAACTTATGTTGAAACATACACGATTGTGTTGAAAGATTGGAGAAGTTTGAACTGTTTTCTTGAAGAGAAGATTGAAAGGAGATATGATAGAAGTATTCAGATTATGAGGTGTCTGAACAGAATAGATAATGAGAAACGGTTCCAGTTGATGGAACATTTGGGAAGCAGAGAAGGCAGAATTAAAGGTAATTGGCAAGCAAAGAAATAGCATCATGAGGGAAAACATGTTTTATGTGGATCTGTTTAGAACTTAGAACACATTGACTGATAGTGAGGATAAGTTCAATTGAAGCATTTAAAAGGGATAGGGATTATTATCTGGAAAAGAAGGCTCTGCAGAGCTTTGGAGAGAAGGTTGGTGGGGAGGTGGTGCTAGGTGAATGGCTCTTTCAGAGTGTCTCCTTCTGTGATAATTTTACTTCTCTATCTGCTGTGATTCAGTCACCAGTACTAGATCTGTTATTATGGCTTCACAAGACTATAACAAGTCAGAACAGGAGTAGGCCATTTGGCCCCCTGAGCCTGGTCTGCCATTCAATAAGATCATGGCTGATCTGACATTTCTCAGGTCCACTTTCCTGTCCTTTTTCCATAACCCTTGATGCCCGGACTGATCAAGAATTTATCTATCTCAGCTGTAAATATACACAAGGACTCTGCCCCTACAGCCCTCTGTGGCAAGGAGTTCCAAAGATTCTCAATCCTCTGAAAGAAGAAATTCCTCCTCATCTCAGTCTTAAATTGGAGCCCCTTTATTCTGAGCCTATGCCCTCTGGTCCTAGACTCTCCCATGAGGGAAACATGCTCTCAGCATTTACCCTGTCAAGCCCCTTAAGAATCCTGGATGTTTCAATGAGGTCATCTCACATTCTTCTAAACTCCACTGAGTAGAGTCCCAACCTGTTTAGCCTTTGTTCAAAAGACAATGTCCATACCAGGGATCACCTTGTGAACGTCTCTGAACAGTTCCAATTAAATTTTATCTTTCCTTAAATGAGGAGTCCAAAACTGTTCACAGTATTCCAGCTGTGGTCTCACCAGCACCTTGTACAGCTGCAGTAAGACTTCCCTACACTTATACTCCAACCTCCTTGAATTAAGGCCTAACGTTCCATTAGTCTTCCTGATTACCTGCTACACCTGTGTGCTAGCTTTCTGTGTTTTGTGCACAAGAAACCCCCAAGTTCGTTTGTATTGCAGCTTTCTGCAGTATTTCTCTATTTAAATAATACTCTGTTCTTTTGCTCTCCCTTCCAAAAAAATATGCAAGAGGTATGAAGTTAATGATCTTTCCTTGAAGACATGCTTCTCGACGTGATCAGCAAAGATGTGAACAAGAGCTGGCCTAAAGGGAATCCTATATCATATCATACATGTCATGAAATTGAACTCAGTGGCATAAGTTACTAAGCTCATGAATTTGATGAATACAGATTCTGGCACTGGTGGAACATAGAGGATGCCATGATATAGTGACACAATGAAAATATCAATGGCTTCCTCGAGTGGCAAACTAGTAAGTAAGGTAGCCACGTCAAAGAGCACATGGATATGCTACGATCTCAATACATAGGTCTTAGAATGTGTTTGTAAAAGTGAAGGAATCCTTCATAGTGTTTGTGGAAAACCTATTTAAAACTGGTTGGAACACCTCACAACCATTTGGCTAATTCATGTTGTGCAGAGCTAGCCATAGATAAAATATGTTGTAAAGGGACATCCCTTTACAGAAGTGTTGCGGTACAGAAGGAGGCCATTCAGCCTATAATGTCCAGTTTTTCAAATTAGCATCATTACCTACAGTCAGTTTCCTGCTTTATCCTAATACCCTGACACGTTATTTCTATTCACATAATCATTCAAATGCCCTCTTCATTGCTACAGTTGAACCCAGCTCCACCACATTTCCAGGCAGTGTATTCCATACCCAAACTACTCAATGTGTGAAAAAGGTTTTTTCTCGCATCACATTTGTTCATTTTGCAAATCACTCTAAATTCACGCCTTCTGGTTCTTGATCTATTGGGAACAGTTTCTCCCAGAGTACTCAGGCCTGCTTATGATTTTTGAAAATTTTAAGACTGAGTTGAGGAGGAGCTTCTTCACCCAAAAGCTTGTGAGTCTGTGGAATTCCCTGCCCAGTGAAGCAATTGAGGCTACCTCGTTGAATGATTTTAACACTAAAATGGATAGATTTTTGAACAGTAAAGGAATTGAGGGTTATGGTGAGTGGGCGGGTAAGTGGAGCTGAGTCCACAAAAAGATCAGTCACAATCTTATTGAATGGTGGAGAAGGCTCAACGGGCCAGATGACCTACTCCTGCCCCTAATTTTTATGTTCTTACGTTTGACCTCTACCAAATCTCCTCTTAGCTTTCTTCTCTCCAAGGAGAATAGTCCCAACTTCTTCTTTCTATCCTCAACTAAAATTTTTCATCCCACGAACCATTCTTTTAAATCACTTCTGCACTTTCTCTAATGTGTTCACATCCTTCCTATAATGTGACGCCCAGATTGTACACAATACCTCAGGTGAGGTCTAACAAGTACTGTGTTTACGTTCAATATCACCTCCTTGTTCTTGTAGTCTATGCCATTATTAATAAAATGAAGGGATATTGTATGCTTTATTGACTGTCCTCACCATGAAGTTGAATTCTATCACGTAGACATCACCAGACAGGTTACCACCCTTAATCAAGTCCAACCAGCACCTCTACACCTTGCCTTCGAGTATGGCTGTGTGGTCTTGTGTCGTGGCAGTTCTATAGATATAAGCTATGAACTACCATTGAGAACAGCAAGCATTTTGTTGGTGTGATCACATTTGACTATGACTACTCAATTCTTTTGGCTGGTTTACGTATATGTGTACTTCAGTGTTTGCCACGTGATTATACAGCCATTCAGATGTCAGATGAAAATCTATTAAGTCATGAGGTGTAATGTCTATTCATCTATATAGTTGCTAGCTGCACTTTCAGGGCCAAAGCATCCTTGCTGGATACTGTAATATGCAGAGATGATGAAAGAGTTTGAACTCAGTAACTACCTCTTCCAGTTTAATGTGGGATGAGTGTGTAACCAAAGTTGAAACTATGAGCAAGAACAAACTCCTAATTTTTAGAGAGAATGTGGCATCCTTAATTGTACAACAAACCAGCCCATGTCAGAACATTATGATTACGATGAGATGTGATTCTGCTATTGGACAACATTTATTAGATAATTCGGACTGTGCTAATAATTACACTGGAAAGTAATTTAAGATCATCAGTCAGGTGCTCAGTCTGATGGATTTGTGAGTGCTAGAAGCTACTTACCGAATTCTGTTTTATGTGGTCAAAAATAATTTGTTAATACATTGCACATTTTTCATGAGAAAGAAGTGTTCATGGAGATTATCAATCGCTGCTGCATTGCTATAGCAACACCCTGACCAATCAGTATCCACCTGTCTGGTCTGAGAACTAAGATTGTCAGTTAACTGTTCCTGCTGCACTTCCATGCTAACAATAGCTAGACCAATCAGCACTCGGTTGTCATGCTGCATAAATTGGTATCCTGTTTTCAAAAGTCTGTTTCATGTATCCTAGTTCTCATGCATGCAAGACTAAAAGCTTTGACTTATTGTTTCCTTTAACAATGTTAGAATTTTCAGTTAGAGAGAAGCTTCCAATCTCAGCTGTCATGTTTCAAGAAAATTCCTTGTTGTGAATTCAGTATGAAATCTGATTATCTTCTTTAAGAGTGATTAGAAGAATCCTTGACACTGTATCCTAGGTACGTTTGCAAATGACTCAAAGACAACTGCCTATGGTTGGTGACACCCATCTGCACATGCTAGAACCCCAGACTGACAACCATCTGAACAGTCCACACCTTACCCTTTTTGCCTTCAAGAATTGGGACTTATTAGCCAGAATTATTTTTTACCCAAAGTGAATCTGTACAGAGAGAAATCCTTATATAGATGTGTGCATCTGTGTATCCACATGTATATATAGCATCATATTAATGTGTATGCGTGCTATGGGTTATTTAGAGGCATAAACAATTATATTTTCATTACAAGTCAAATGTGTTAACCCAACTTAACATCTCCTCTGATTAATTTTTGTTTCATAATAAATCAATAACTTTTTGATTCTTAAAGAAACTTAGTTTAAGTCTAAAATGAGGAAAGTGTATAATTGGGAACCAGGTAATACTGACATCCCATGATTGTTGCCCATCAGACTCATTGCTTTGCTCTGGCATTGCCTCCCATTTCCCCCCTCCCTTCACATTGCATGAATTAACAAAAAAATTGGTGATGGGGTTTCATATTATCTTGGACAGATTTTTAAGAATCCTGAATGAACCTCTCACTGCAGTAGAAATCTGACCATGTTGCAGTGAGAGCTGATGCTTTCCCTCCTTTCCATTCTATTGATTTCTTTTAATTTACTCTGAGAGAGGTTGCAGGAATGAACAGGGAATGAGGTGGGAGATTGCATTGCTGAACCAGTATGTGACTAGCCATCTCAGATTTCTGTAGGTAAGTTATGCAGTGTGAGTACATCCATTAGAATTTAATAATAAAATTGTTGCAACACATACTATTAATAATTCATAAATGGATGATGTTTTTTCTTTTAATTTGTTACTTGATACATCTCATTGTTCCATCTACAGACTTCCTGCCAAATGTATATGATCCCCGTGTGTAATTTTGCTGCAATTCAATTTAGTAATTGGATCAATTGATAGCTATTATAACCAGACTTGGTTTTGTAAATTATTTGTAAATATAGAGGGATTATTGGTGTTGAGCCTTAAATTTTCTCTATTCTTTGTCAAATTTCCATAACCTCATCCCTCCCTAAACTTCTTCAGCCAGACCACATTCCGAAATCTGCTTTAGTTCAATTCTGGCATCCTACATATCCCCAGTTTCATGTGCCCCACCATTGTCAGCTGTATACCTAACTTCTAGGCCCAGAGCTCTGGGAATCCCTCTCTAGACCCATCTGCCTCTTTCTCCCTCTTTCTTCCTTTAAGATATTCTTTAAAATCTGCCTCTGACAAAACTTTTGAATGAGCCAACTGCAAACATTGAAACAAAGCAACATCTTACGAGCTGAATAGGTTAGATACAGAAAAGATGCTCCCCCCAGCTCACCGGTCTAGAACCAGGGAATACAGCCTCAGAATAAGAGGCAGTCTATTTAGGACTTAGATGTGAAAGAGTTTCTTCACTCAGAGTGGTGAATCTTTGGAATTCTCTACCCCAGAGGACTTTGGTCCTCATGCTGAAAAAATGGCATTGAGGTAGAAGATCAAACCTAATTTAATCAAATGGCTGAGTCGGCCCAAATGGCAGAACTGCCTTCTCTTGCACCTATTTCATGTGTTTCTGCCTGTCCTAAATATCTCCTTACGAGATTCGGTGTCAGAATTAGTATAGAAGTACCCCGTGACATTTCACTATGTATGGGGATGCAAAATAAGTACAACATTTTTTGTTTCAAAGTTGCTGTCTGAGAATTTATTTTTCAAAGTATTGCACCACTGCACAATTTTACACATTGCATGAAAGAGCATCTGGGCAGAAACACTAGTTTTATTTCAAACATTACTTTTTTTGTCTATTATAATGTGTCTGCATTTAATGCACATATTTGCTTGTTGCAAATGATAATGATCATTGAAAATGATATGTGAAAATGATTTGACAAGGATTTCTGGTTTGCTGCAGTTTTGCCAAATATGGTTACATAGGGATCATTTAGAGTGGAACCTAATTTGCTTGAGCATCAAGACAATAGTAGGGAATTGAAGTCTTCATGCCTTGTGACTGCGCTGAATATGAAACGGGGCTAAATTAAAGTAATACATTATCTGGAGCTAAAACATGATTATCATTAAACTGAGCTCTTTAGATCTAAGAAAATATGCTAAAAAGTTTGTGAAGCAGACTGTAAATTTAATTGTTGATTTGGATTTGCATCTACAACAAAAACATATTAAAAATCCTTTAAGTGTCAGTGTTCATTAGAAATTAAATCCTCTGTATCCTGATGGCTCAGAACATTAAGGGATTCAGCAGAAAAGCTGTAACTGATCAGGGTCATTTGTCAGTGTTTCTGCCATTCACAGATGTTAAGGATGAAAGGAAGAAAGCCTTGCATTGAGAGGACACATGGGGCTTCAGTTCAACATTTCATCTGAACAATGGCACCTATGACTTAAGGGTTTCTGCAGAGACCATCAACTAGTTAGGAAATAGATTAAGATAATCTACATAGGACCTTTAGAGCTAGCTGAAAGGGTATAGACGCTAGGTTTTGCTTTACACTGGGTTTGAACCAATGTGTTGCAGTTAAAGTTGGAGTTTGTGGTGGTATCTGAAATGCCAAATGCAATCCACGTTATAAAGTCAAAAATCACAGTACAGGGTTGGATATTGTTTTCTCACCTCCTCACCTTCCAAGTGCCCATGTAACCTGAAACAAAATAGCATGCAAATACTGACAAGATGTATAACAAAACACTGTGTTTAAGAGAGAACTGAAGGGATCACAGCTGGCAGTCCCAGATGATATTTTTAACAGCGCCTTTCATCAATGGTATTATTTGAGCCCTTGAAGAAATTGTAGGAACAAGAAGAGGCCATTCGGTCTGTTGAGTTAGGTGCTGATTGTTCTGTGACTTAACTCCATCCACTTGCCTTGGTTCCATAACTGATTACAATGTGTCAACTCCCCCCCATCTTCTCCATAATTATTTGTTTTGTGTTCCAGATGCAGCCCAACTCATGTGGTTTGAGCAATTGTACGTTTGGCTTCTTTGTTTGGAGAAGTACATTATTTACCCAGCTGTGGTGCTCAACGCACTCACCAACAACGCTTTCTCTCTCAGTAGTCAGAAGAAGCTTGGTATACAGTAAGCTGCTGCACGTTTGTATTTTTCATTTTGTTTTTAGAAACCTGATTAACTGCCTTTACAGATTCTCAGGTATGTCTTCATTGATAATAAAGGTTAATCAGTTTCAATGAGGACATTTGTAAACCATCTTGAATTGTTTACTCAATGTAACCTCAATGTGGCTTACCTGTACAGTGCATAAGCTTGCCTCTGGGAAAGTGTTTCACAGGAGGAGAAACTTGAATACACCATGATTTGTGAGGCTGTGCAATGTATCACTGGGGTTAGTGATCAAAGTAGAGGCATTCTATAACAAGTTAGATAAATGTGTGAAGGAAATAGAGATGAAGAGATATGGTAAAAGGGCAAGCATATCTGGGATTGAAACACTGTTTGTGTTGAGGATAAACATTACTACAGATTGATTGGGTCAACCGTTCTGTCTGTGTGTTGTAGTTTATATGAAACTGTGCGCTATAGTGGATTATAGCAAACTCTTCACCAATAACTACCCAAGTGGTGAGTTCCTTGTGTTAGTTCACCCCAGCATTAAAACAGAGTAATAGAGTCAGAGTCTTACCTGCCCTTTCATGTAGGTAATCACTTATAACAAAACAAAGATACTGTCACTTCTCTGCAGTGTAATTCCATATGATAAAACAAAGAACTGCGAATGCTGGAAATCTGAAACAAAAACAGAAATTGCTGGAGAAACTCAGCATCTGTAGAGAGAAAGTAGAGTTAGTGTTTCTGTTTAGTGCCCTTCTTCAGAACTGACTGTTAAAATCTAATGGGTAGCCTTCCTGCTGCCTACTTACCTGCCCCCAATCTATCAGAAATGTAGTGGGGTTCAGGGGAGGCATTAGGTTGGCTGCCTGCCCTTGGGCCTATTGAGGTCCTTGAGTTGCCACTTATGGGCTTCATCCAGGCACCACTGGTTGGGGTGGGCCCATTCCATGTGGGAGACCTAGAAGCCTGAACTGCGTGACTTGGCGTTAGACAATGGGAACTTCCTTGTGGGCCCTCTGGTTCTCTAGGAGCAAGTACACCCCAACAAGGGCATGTCCCTCTTTAGGCATGCCACCCCACTTCCAGGAGATCCCAATCCCAGACCTACTTGCACTCCTTGGTGTGGTGGGATTGCCTGTAAAATTAGTAGTGACCATAATTCCTAGCAGACAACTGCTAGGAATGAAAAACATCTAGCTGTCCACCTGGCCAGCAGCACTCAAAGGCAGGACTTTCTCCTGAGATAGAAGTGATAGCTCACTGAAAGCAATTAATTCAGCTCCTATCAATAAGTTGCTACAGGACCACTATTGGCACAATGGATGGGCTCCCTCTGATTTCTTTAGTCAGGAGATACAGGGACTACAAGTCCATGAGAGGACAACCAGTATGGACTACATTTACTAATTACTGTCTTATTTTCTGTTGCAGCTGTGATGTTTTAATGATGACCATGGCCAGTATGAAGCTACTGCGCTCATCCTTCTGTAATCCAACATACCAATACGTAATTTTGAGTTTCACCGTCCTCTTCTTCCAGTTTGACTACAGTGGTATCTCTGAGACATTTTTGCTGGATTTCTTCCTGATGTCAGTTTTATTCAGCAAGGCAAGTGCTACTTCCGTGTGCATGTATTGGTAGGCTATTTTGGAGAGTAGTCTGTGTTGTAATATTGATGGTGAATAGTCTGTGAGGTGGGATGATGAATTGGCCATATTGGTGGGATTGTGATGAAATGTCTGTATGGTTTGGTATGCTTATGAAAAGTCCATGTGGATATGATGGTGATTAGTTGGTTTTATTTAATAATGTATTTTGTAGTCTATTTCTAATCTACATCTTCTCCTCGACATTGTCATCCCAAAAACATGCTTTCAATTTCCAAAAGTACTTTGAAAACCCCTCATTCTACCTCACCACCTTTCCTGACTCCAGTATTGTTTCAAGCTGCTTATTTGACATTCAGTATTGGGTGAGCAGAATTTTTCTCCAGTTGAGTAATGGGAAGATCGAAACTAGTAGGTTGGACTTTGTCATGGTAATGGTAGTAAAACTGTTGGTGTTTCTCCACTGAAACTGAAAAGAACTTCTGGATTCCACATGTGTAGAGTAATGCAGAAATATGTTTCTCCAGAGCATGCTCTATTGAGACACCCATACACACACATGCAATGAGAAATTAATTAATGAGAATTCTCTTTTAATGCAGTCAGTCTCTCTCCCTAAAACCTTTGAAAAAGTGATTGTGTTTAATGGATTTCTAACTGCATACTTACTCCACAACTGCTGCCAAACACATTCACTGGTTTGCAGTCTGTAAATATTTTGATGTGAATGTTTGTGCATCTGCTTGCTGACATCAGTGACGCTGCAGGATAAAACGTCCTCTTGACCTGGGCCTTGGATAAATACACATTCCCCTCTACTGCCTTGTTGGCCTTCTGCAGGGGCCATTTCCTCTGGGACACTCTGGTCCCATCCTCCTATACTCCCAATACCTCCCCACACCCACATGGCACCTTCCCAGTAATCGCAGAAGATGCAACACCTGCCCATTTACCTTCTCCCTCCTCACTATCCAAGGCCCCAAACGCACCTCCCAGTTAAAGCAGCGTTCTGCCTGCACTTCACTCAAGTTAGTCTACTGTATTTGCTGCTCACAGTTTGGTCTCCTGTACATTGGAGAGGCACAGTGCAGACTGGGTGACTGCTTTGCGGAACACCTATGTTCTGTCTTGAAAAAAATGACCCCGAGCTTCCAGTTGCTTGCCAGTTCAACACACTACTGTGTTCTGATGCCAACATTTCTGTCCCAAGCCTGCTGTGGTGCTGCAGTGAGGCTCAGCACAAACTGGAGGAATAGCATCTCGTTTCCACTTGGAGGACCCTGCAGACTTCAGGACTGAATATCAAGTTCAATAATTTTGGAGCCTGAACACCACCTTTCATGTCTTTAGCCCTCCCCTAATCCCACATTATTACATGGTTTGCTTTCAGAACAGCAAACTCAATGACGTATGAGGTTAGGATTACCTCACCGGAGTTCAAAAGATTGAGGGGGGGATCTCATAGAAACGTATAAAATTCTAACAGGACTTTACAGGTTAGAAACAGGAAGAGAGTTCCCAGTGGTGAGAGTCCAGATCAGGGGTAATAGATTAAGGATGAGTAAACCTTTAGGACTTAGAAGAAAAATGTCTTCACCCAGACAGTGGTGAGCCTGTGGCATTCACTACTACAGAAAGTAGTTGAGGTCAAGACATTGTATTCTCAAGGAGGAGGTAGATATATAGAAATTATGGCTGAAGGAATATGGGGGGATGTTGGGATTAGGATATTGAGTTTGATGATCAGCCATGATCTTTTTGAATGCTGGAGCAGCCTCAGAGATTTAAATGGCTTACTCCTGCTTCTGTGTTTCTGTGTTTCTATATTTTTACCTGATCAGTCCCCATCATCACCTATCCAGCGTTTCATCATCCCTCTCTTACTGTGAAATTCCTTGTATGCCGAACTTTTCCTCTGCCTCTCCCTGAGCTCCGTCTCCACCTATCTGCTCACACCTTAATTCCGTCCCACTCCACAGCGACATCAAGATAAATGCCACTTTTTCCTAGATGCTTTCAGTTCTGAATAAGGGTCACAGTCATCAGACATCAGTGATGCTGCAGGATAAAGTGTTCTCTTGACCTGGACCTTAGATAAACACACATTCCCTACCCCCACTTCCTTTGTCAGTGTTCTGCAGGGACTGTTTCCTCTGCGACACCTTGGTCCACTCCACCTCTACTCCCAATACCTCCCCACATCCACAAACATTAACTCTATTTCTCTCTCCACAGATTCTACTAGACCCTCTGAGTTTCTCTAGCAATTTCATTTTCTGTTTCAGTTACTTTGGCATCCTGGCAAAGAGTGACCCTCAATTAGAACCATAAGAAAAATGATCTGGTTGTAATGTTTGTGGGAACTTGCTATGAAAATTGGTGGCTGTGTTGATCACATTACAGCAAAGACAGTGCCTCAAAACTATTTCAATGGCTGTCCAGTACTTTGGGATAATCTGTGGTTGTAAAAGGGTGCTAATTTAATGCAGGCTTGTTGTTTTCTCTCTCTGACCAAGTTTTTGGTCATCTGGCTTAGTATTCATACTCAATTTTTAATATAACATTCCACAAAGAGTCTTCAGTCATTTTGCTGTGGTATTAAACTAATGTTGTTATACTTGTGTGGGATATGGTGGCGAATAGTCCTTGCTTGATATCCTGGTGAATAATTTGCATTCTGGCATATGATGGTGAATAGTCTGTGCAGGAGTTGAGAGTTTTTTTAACAAGAGAGAGGTTGCTAAATAGACTAATTCTGATTGTACCCTGTACCAGTATCAATTGTTCTGGAGTCAAATGTTGGCATTTGACACCAGTCTTCTAATTACATTGAACTGCTGTTTGTCAGTTCCTGTTGTAGTTCACACTTTGCACAGTTCACATGATTACAAACTATACAAAGACTGAAATTCATGATTATTTAACACCAACGATTTCTCCTTGATCAGTTGTTTCATAAAAGCTACACTTTAGTTGGTCAGATTTGTTGATTGCGAAGAGCAGTGATATTTATAAATTAACAGCAATTAGCAGACAAATTGAACTATTCAGATTTGGTGTTGTTCAGTGCCTTTTGGCATTGTGCCATTTACATCCATCAGTCAACACCTGACCAAGTGAAAGTCAGGTGGGTTAGCTATAAACAGTTAAGCACACAAGGAGTCTTTAATCATAAGCACACTAAATAGTTTTCAAGCAGTTTCAAGTGTCCCAATGTTTTCTAATGAAAAGGCTTATGTTAAGCTCCAGTTATATCCAGTTAAAATCGAATGGGAATTAAGAAAAATGATAAGCGGAGAAATCAAGGGCCCGGATCAAACAGGGCCACAGTGAAACATAATAGGAACAGAAAAAGTAATCTTAAAAAGACAAGCTTTAAGATGTTGTGCCTTGATGTGCGGGACATTTGCAATAAAGTACATGAGTTAATTTTGCAGATAGTTTAAAAACAAGTCTGATATAGTCAGGATTACGGAGACATGACTGCAGGGTCTAAAGGGATGAGAACTGAATATCCAGGGGTGTAAACATTTATGAAGGACAGACAAAAAGGCAAAAATGATGGGATTGCATTGCTGATTAAAGAGGAAATTAGCACAATAGTGCGGAAGGATATTAGCTCCAATGTGGAATATGCGTGGGTAGAATATGCATTGAACACCAAGGGGCAAAAATACTTTAGTGGGACTTCTATATTGATCCCCAGACTGTAGGGGTTATGTTGGGAAAGGCATTAAACAGGAAATTAAAGACACATCCAATAAAGGAATATCTGTAATTATGGATGTCTTTATTCTGCATATACATTGCACAAATCAAATTAATAACAATACTGTAGAGGATGAATTCCTGAAGTGTTTACAGAATGATTTTCTGGAGCAATATATTGAGGAACCAATTAGAGAACAGGCCTTTGTAACCTGGGCATTGTGTAACGAGAAAGGAATAATTAGCCAGCTGGTTGTGGAAGGCCCCTTGGGGATGAGTGATCATAATATCATAGGATTCCTCTTTAAGATGGAGAGTGACATAGTTGATTCTGTGTCTAGGGTCCTGAATCTAAATAGAGGAAATTATGATGGCATGAGTAATGAGTTGGCTGTGAGAGACTGGGAGATATTACTTAAATGGATGATGATGGAAAGACAATGGCAAACATTCAAAAAGAGTGTGGGTCAACTGCAACAATTGTTCATTCCAGTCTGGCGCAAGAGTAAAACTGAAAAGGTGGTCAAACCATGGCTTACAAGGGAAATTAGAGACAAGGAAGAGGCACATACAAATTGGCCAGAAAAAAAAAAGACCCAAGGATTGGGAGCAGTTTAGAATTCAGCAAAGGAGGTCAAAGGGATTGATCAAGAACAGGAAAATAGAGTATGGGAGTAAGGTTGCAGGGAATGTAAAAACTGACTGTAAAAGTTTCTATAGGAATGTGAAGAGAAACAGATTAGTGAAGATAAATGTAGGTGCCGCTCAGTCAGAACTGGGGGAATTTGTCATTTAAACAAAGAAATGCTTGATCAACTAAAAACACACTGGTTCTGTGTTCACAAAGGAGGTCACAAACAACATGCGAGAAATGTTGGGGACACAGGGTTTAGTGAGAGGGAGGAACTGAAGGAAATTGGTATCAGTAGGAATGTGATGTTGGGGAAATTGATGGGATTGAAGGCACATAATTCTCCAGGGTCTCATGACCTACATCGCTGAATACTTGAGGAAATAGCCTAGAAATAGTGAATGCATTGGTGGTCATCTTCCAAGATTCTGTACACCCTGGAACAGTTAGTGCAGATTGGAGGGTAGCTGATGTAACCCCTCTTTTTAAGAAGGAGGCAGAGAAAAAAGCAAGAATTATAGACCCATCAGCCTGACAGTAGTCAGGAAAATCACAGTAAATCCTCTATGTACAAAATAACAAATTGCAAATACACCTAGCCATCCAAGAATAAGTAACAACAAAAATCAACATCAACAAAAACATCACACATCCGTCTTATTTTCAACCATTTTAATCATTATTTTTAACGAGCTCCACACTTGCGAATTTCATCATTCATGAGGGTTCCCAGAAACAGAACCCTCACGGATATGGAGGAATGACTGTAGTCCGTTAGAGAAGATTTAATAGCTGAGCGCATGGAAAACAGTGGCAAAATCTGACAGTCAGCATGGATTTATGAAAGGGAACTCCTGCTCGACAGATCTACTGGAATTCCTCGAGGATGTAACTTGCAGAGTTGATGAGGTGGAGCTGGTGGATGTAGTTTATTTGGACTTTCAGAAGGTTTTCCATAAAGTCCCACATAAGAGATTAGCGTGTATAATTAAAACACATGGGATTGTAGTAGTGTATTGAGATGTATAGAAAACTGGTTAGCAAAGAGGAAACAGAGTAGGAATAGATGAGTCTTTTCCCAAATAGCAGGTAGTGACTAGTAGGGTACTGCAGGAAACAGTGCTAGAACCCCAGCTATTCACAATGTATATTAATGATATAAATGAGGGAACCAAATGTAATATCTCCAAATTTGCAGATGATACAAAGCTGGCTAGGAGGGTGAGCTGTGGGGAGGATGCAGAGATGCTTCAGTGTGATTTGGACAAGCTGAATAGTGGGAAGATGCATGGTAGATGCAGTATAATGTGGATATCCACTTTGGGAGCAGAAACAGGAAAGTGGATTATTATCTGAATGGCTATAAATTGAGAGCGGAATGTGCAATAAGACCTGGGTGTCTTTGTATACCAGTCCACCAGTCGCTGAAGGTAAGTGTGCAGGTACAGTAGACAGTGAAGAAGGCAAATGGTAGGTTGGCCTTCATAGTGAGAGGATTTGAGGACAGGAGGAGGGATGCCCTGTTGCAATAATGCAGGGCCTTGGTGAGACTACACCTGGACTATGGTGTGCAGTTTTGGTCTCCTTATCTGACGAAGGATATTCTCACTAAGGGGGAGTGCATCAAAGGTTTACCAGACTGATATGTGGGATGGCAGAACTGATGTTTAAGGGGAGGTTGAATCAGTCAGCATTACATTCTCTGGAGCTCAGAAGAATGAGAGGAATATCCTAGAAACCTAAAAAATTCTAACAGGATTAGATAGGATAGATGCAGGAAGGATATGATGACATGGGAGTCCAGAACCAGGGGTCACAGTCTAAGGCTACAGGTTAAACCATTTAGTACTGAGATGATGAGAAATGAGAGTGAGCTTGTAGAATTTGCTACCACAGAGCGCGGTCGAGGCCAAAACATTATTTGATTTAAAGGAGGAGTTGGATATAACACTTAGGGCTAAAGGAATCAAAGTATGGAGGGTAAGCAGGAACAGGATATTAAGTTGGATGATCATCCATGATTGTAATGAATGGTGGAGCAAAATTGAAGGGTCAAAAGCCTTTTCCATGTTTGTTTGTTTCTAAGTATTTTATTGAGAAGCCTCCAAGTACCTGTGATCTCAAGTTTCTGAATTCCAGAAGACCTAGTTCGAGGTGACTGCAGCAGTTTTATGTTTTATGTCCTTAGCTCATGCCATGACAGCATTGAAATTGTGTTAGTTCAGCTGTGACTCTATAGATAGCACTCTTGCCTGTCAGTCAGCCTGTGAATAAGAGCATGGGGTTTAAGCTCCAATATACCCACTTCATTACCAAGGAAGTGCTGCACTGGTGGAAGTACTGTTTTTTAAATGGGAGTTATTAAGCTAGAACCCTGTATACTATCCCAGCAAGAAAAGGGGAGATCTCTCCAGTGGCTTGAGTAATAGTTTATCCCAGAACATTATTATGCAGATTTTAAGGTCATAATCTCACTGCTGCTGTTATCATTACTACTGTACTTAAGTTATCCAATTTGGTTCCTATATGAAAACAGGAGATACGCTTTAGAAGTATTTCTCTGGCTGTTGTTGGCTGTCCCTCAATTCTAGGATGGTATCTAGTCAGGATCATGATTTTCTGCCATGTGGCTTCATGTGACTGAATGGGCCATTTCATGACACAGATCTTTTGTAATGTACATGTGATAAACATGGAACATGTGTGTTCCAGTTCTGGATCAGTGCAGGATTTGTTTCCTTTTCTTTCTTTCTCTACCTCGTCATGTGTCTCAAAGTGTGAATCAACTTGATGGATAAGCTGCTGCTATTCTGAACAATTCATCACAAGCCCCCTGTCATTCAAGTCAATCCCACCACACTTCTAAGAAAGCTCCAGAGTGTGTTTAAAATAATTTCTTTATCCTCCATGGGATATTGACTCTTTGAGAATTGAGAAATCAGGACCTGACAGGGGTGACCATTTTCAATCATTTGGACACACTGTTCAGTTTGGAATAGACACAGACTGTAAAATACTTAGGATTGTCTTGAAGTTGTGAACGGAACTATAGAAAAGCAAGCTTTTTTTAAAAAACAGAGTTTGATCTGTTTGCAGTAGCAGTAGGATTTTCCAATCCTCCCTAGCAGGCTAGCAAATTTGGCCTGGGTTTTGTCCTAGTGGAGAGAATTTGGCAATTGTGAATCACCCTTTAGTACTGTTCACACAGGTCCAGTCCTCCCCATTACAATGTTATCTTAGCTCTCCAGGTAGAAAGGATGAAAACCTCTAAACTTCACATTTTCTCAAACTAATTTCTACCCTTGTATTCCTGAATTATCCAGCAGAGGACACTCATTAGCTATGCTAAGGAGGTTCACCACTTGATAATTAGCAGTGAAAAGCTCCCCCACTAACTCAGTGAAAGAAATTGAAGAGATGCGTGACCTAAAGTGAATCTAAGCTTATGCCCAGGAGACCAGACTGCATGAAACAAGAGAAATCAGAATCGTTTGTTCCATTTCTCTGTCCCCACCTTCATTGTCTGAAAAGATCTCCCCTTTTCTTGCTGGGATAGTATACAGGGTTCTAGCTTAATAACTCCCATTTAAAAAACAGTACTTCCACCAGTGCAGCACTTCCTTGGTAATGAAGTGGGTATATTGGAGCTTAAACCCCATGCTCTTATTCACAGATGGACTGATGGATGTAAATGGCACAATGCCAAAAGGCACTGAACAACACCAAATCTGAATAGTTCAATTTGTCTGCTAATTGCTGTTAATTTATAAATATCACTGATGCTACAGCTTCTAGATTCTACTTTGTCCTTACCTCTTAATTAATTACCAGGCACTGTCCTGATCTGTGCTTGCGTGTTAAATGACAAAGTTGGTTATTCAATACAGTTTCAGACTTCTGTTAAACATACATCTCCAGAAGGACTAAAATTTGATTAAAGTAAAACAAAAATGATGGATTATAAGTACATAAGCAAAATACTGTGGGTGCTGGAAATTTGAAATAAAAACAGAGTACCCAGCTGGCAAGGCAGTATCTGTGAGGAGTTATGAACTAGGGCACCATAAATATAATAAATGCAATAATGAATTCAGCAGAAACTTCTTTACTCAGAGTTGTTAAAGTATGTAACTTGTCTCAACATGGTATAGCCAAGATCTATTTAAGGTAAAACCAGGAAAAGAAAGTGAGAAAGTACAGAGGTGGTGATTTGCTGTGGAGTCAGAGGAAGTTTGTGTGGAGCACAAGCACTAGCACAGAGCAGTTGGGTCAAATGGCCTGTTTCTGTTTGGCACACTTTCTGTATTCCACTTTGTACTTCTAACTTTGACCAGTAAGTAACTCTGTACGGGGAGGAGAACCTTGAATGCTCCTTTGTCTCTGTAGTGCTGACATTGGGTGAATATGATGGACAGGCACCATAGAGGGTTGAATGCCAAATACCAATCATGAAGCAATAAGATCTTAATCTGCTCCACAGCCAGGTTCCTTTTGGCCTTATATGAATGCTTGACATGAAGGACAGCTGGCAATTAGCTCGCTACAGGACAAGAGGGGAAAGAAAGTATAAGCAAAAAACATTTAGATACTTAAAACAATGAGTCTCCACTGTTTAAAGCAAAAATCCCTTTGCAATTCAACATGAATGTTGACAGATTTGTAATGAGCACAAATCAGTATCTTTACTTTATGCCCCAGTGCTTACAATGGTTGCTGCAGGTCAATGAAAAATTTCAAGGCAGATGGATAGAGTCTTGTTGGGTGCAGATATCAAGACATATGGAACAAAGATGGATAAACAAATTTGTGGTATTTGTCAGCTGTCATCTAATACAATAGGTCCTCAAATCCATTCTAAGTGACCTCTTGGTTCTTACATACAGGTGGTGTGTTGGTACCATATACTCCCATGTCCTGCAATCCCCCTAATGATATCTGAAAGACAATTCGGGACAGTTAACAAGCTCCCAAAAAAGTAAAATGCCATCTCACCATGGTATGTGGCACAGTGATCAATACATACCAGCTCCAGATCCCTAAAGGATTTTATTTTTAGCCTAATTGCTATCTGTAGTCGTACATGAGTATAAAGCTGTAGAGACTAACCTCGCCATATAAAGGCATGATTAAAACATCTGTATCCACTTTAAAAATAAGACTGAAAATCAGGCTTGAAGAATTTGTGGAGCTTTTAAGTTTGGATTTGAGTAATTGCTCATGTACATAACTGTAAAAAGCTTTCGTTTAAGCAGTGTGTGAAGGTACTTTCACAAACATTTCTTTGGCAGCAAGAGTGACTCATATTCATGTGTTACTGAAACTAATTAGCAGTTATTAAATTACTGAGACATACTGGGGTGGGGAGGGGGATAACGCTTTCAGTTGCTATGGTAACTACATGGTGCTGGCTTCTGAATACTCTTAATTAAAGGTTAATTTGCAGATGATAGCTCTGAAGATTAATGCTGTGACAGAACTCATTGTTTGAACTCCCACTCCTAAGAATTAAGTGGGATAAGGAACACAATATATTCTTTATATTTTTGTTACTTATTTTTCCACCCCTCCAACTTAATAAATTCTCAATAAACATGAAATGGCCATTCCAAGCTTTCATGGGAGGGTAGAAATCACAATGAAATATTCTGCATTAGGACCAGCCTCGTACATTTTGCTGTAGCTGATTTGCCAAGGAATTTATTTTTTATTCCTCAGCTGGTCTGTAGGGAGCTGTGAACATCGACATCTGGTTGCCGTGACAAGCAATTGATAGTGAAACATGCGTACACAAATGTTCTCGTGTGACTGGCGATGGGTGTGGGAGTTGGCAGAAGAAAGGGTGATATTTAGCTTTTTTTAAACAGTGAAAAGAGAGGCATAGCAAAGCAAAAGTAAGAAATGAATGACAAAATAAAAGCTATAGATTAATGGAATATATCATGTTTCAATGCTTGGGTTTATGTAAAACCTGAATTATATTGAAGAGTGATTTTTTGTTTTTAAAAATTTGTTATCTATTTGCATGTCCTACACAATGCTCGCATTCTGTGTAAATCATCGATTGGTGACGCTGCAAAATGAGTGGAATCAGTGATTCACCGAATCAGAAACACAGAGTTGTTATGGTATAGAAGGAGGCTGTTCATCCCATTGTGTCTGCACCAGCTCTGCAGTTGAGCATCATGACTTAGTGCCATTCTTTCACCTTTCCTGTAACCTTGCACATTGTTTCTATTTAAGCAATCTTCCACTGGCTTAATTAAACCTACTTCCATCATGCTTCCACGCAGCGTATTCCCAGACCTTAATCACTTGGTGTATGAAAATGCTTCTTCTCACATCGCATTTACTCATTTTGCAACTCACTTTAAATCTGTGCCCCTCATTCTCAATCCTTTAATGAGAGGCAACAGTATTTCCCTATTGGCACTGTCCAGTCCCGTCATGATTTTGGAAACATCTTATCAGATCTCCTGATGAACTCTTTTTTCAAATGAAATAGTCCTAACTTATAGAGTAGTAGAGGTCTAGAAAGTAGAAACAGGCCTTTTGTCCCATCAAATCTGCATCATTCAAAAACGGCCACCTAACTATTCTAATCCCATTTTAATGTACATGGCCCATAGCCTTGTATGCTTTGGTTTCACAAGTACACATCTAAATACTACTCAAATGTTATGAGGGTTTCTATCTTTACCACCCATATGGGCAGTGAGTTCCAGATTCCCACCACCTTCTGAGTTTTTCCTCACACCTCCACTAAACTTTATGCACTTTACAGTAAATCATGACCCCAGTCATTGATCCCTTCATCCAGGGGAAAAGTTTCTTCCTATCTATAGTATCCATGCTCCTCATCATTTCATTCATCTCAATCATGTCTTCTCTGCCCCTGAGAAACAAACCCAGTCTGTCCAATCTCTCTTCATAACTGAAATTCTCCACCCCAGGCAACATCCTGCAAAATTTCCTCTACACCTCATCCAATGCAATCACGTCCCTCCTATAATGCGGATTCCAGAACTGTACACATTACTGCAGCCCAACCAATGTTTTATACAGTTCCAGCATAACCTCCCTGGTATTAAAATTTTCTGCCTTGGCTAAAAAAGGCAAGTATACCATATGCTGCCTTAACCACTTTATCCACCAGTCATGATACCCTAGGACTCGTGTATGCACACCAAGGTCCCCCTGATCCTTGATGCTTCCCAGGGTCTTGCCGTTCATCATGTGTTCCCTTTCCTTGTTTGCCCTGCCCAAGTGAATCACCTCATATTTATTTGGATTGAATTCCATTTGCCACTGACCATCCTGTCTATATCCTCTTATAGCCTAGGGCTATGCTCCTCACTACTTTCCACTCCACCAGTTTTTGTATTGTCTGCGAACTTACTGATCAACCCTCCTATATTCAAGTCTAAATCATTTATATAAACCATAAAGAGCAAGGGCCCCAACACTGACCCCTGTGGGACCCCACTGGACACAGACTTCCAGCAGGGAAAACACTCCTCAAGTATCACCCTCTGCTTCTTGCCATTCAGCCAGTTATGGATCCAATTTGCCAAACTTCTTTGGATCCCATGGGCTCTTATCTTCATGTGGGACCTTATCAAAAGTCTTGCTGAAATCCCAGGAGACCACATCAAAAGCATTGTCCTCATCTACACACCTGGTCAATCAAGTCAAATCATGCTGAATATTTTAGATTAATCTCTCTCTCTCCAAATGCAGATTAGCTCTGTCCTTCTCTAATAGTTTCCCTACCACAGAGGATAGACTGGCCTGTAATTTTATGGTTTATCTTTTGGTCCCTTCTTGAATAATGGTACCACATTCTCTGATCTATGTTCATAACTTGACTTTTCTCTTCACTAGAACAATTCTTGCAAACCTCTTCTGTACTGTCTCCATTGCTTTCACACATCCCCTAAAGTGTGGCACCCAGAATTATACACTATACTGCAGCAAGTATTTTATACAGGATCAGCATAACCTCCAGCTCTTGTACTTTATGCCCCTGCTAATAAAGCCAAGGATACTTTGCTTTATTACCTACGTTCTCCCCCTTTAATGACTTGTATACATATACATCCAAGTCCCTCTGCTCCTGTACATCCTTTAGGGTGGTACTGTATTTCACACGGTCTTTCTGTGTTTTTCTACCAAAATGTATCAACTTAACTTCTCCACATTGAATATAATCTGCCAGCAATCTGCCGACTTAACCAATTGGCAATGTCCCTTTGAAGTTCTACGTTGTCCCCTTCACAGTTCACAACGCTTCCGAAGTATTGAACACAAAGTTAACTACCAATTGCTTATGGATGTGAATTCACTATGATTGATCCATTATCCTCAGTTTAGTTTATGAAATAATTTGCAGTTCACTCAGTACAACTGCCTTAAGTACAATCTAAATTGGAGCTTATGTGACCAAGTCCTGCTCATAATAAATTCCATGTTGAATGGTTTGTGTGCAGAGGTGGTTCATACCATGGAGAGCTGTTTGCAGATGCTATATATCTTATCTGTCATAAGCATAGCCTAAATTTAGAGTTAGATGTAGATTCAAGAAGTATTTATAGCATTTCAACTAACTGGTCCATCCTTTGTCTCTGCTCTGCTGTAACCTTTTCCTGTTTCATACATCAATATCTATTTGGTGAATTAGGCAGAAAGAGACTTTGAAATTTACAATGATATGTTGTAAGTCAATAGCATAGTTCAAACATAAATTTCACCTTTCCTTTCTGAACCCTTTTCCTGTTCAGAAACCGACACCCCAAGGGGGACAACTCAGCATTTGGTTTAAAACAGTTTGCTCACATATGTTATGACACATTTCTGGGACAGGTAGAACTTCAACTCAGACATTCTGGCCCACAGATGAGTCACAACCACTGCACCACAAGAACCCCAAGAACGTGGCTGTCTTTTTTTAAAATAATGTATAACTTACCATTTACAATGTAGATATTTTAAATCAACCCGATCAGGCAGATTAAGATACACATCTGGAATAGATAGGATTTGAACCTCGACCCTCTAGCCCAGAGCCAGGGACATCACTACTGTGCCAAAGAACTCTAAGACCTCGGCATTTTTTTAATTTTATAAACTTACTACTTAATCACCCAATGAACTAATTAAACATAATTTACAACAATAGCAAAGATCAAGGAAGGATAGGAAAGGAGGTTGGGACTGAGTCAAAATGGAGTTGGTAGGGGGAAAATAATGCAGTGTAACCCGTTTGGTTCCCAACTCTCTCTACAAGTCTCAATGAGATTGGTGTCCTTTCTAAGGATAACTGGGCACAAACATAGCTGCAGAAGAGAGGTAGGCAGTTGGAAATTTGTGACTCAACCCACCTTCACTCCATGGCTTGCTGCATGGACCTGTTGTGAAATGTTTACAACATTTAAAAGGCAACTGGATGGGTACATGAATAAGAAGGGGTTAAAGGGATATGCACCAAATGCTGGCAAATGGGACTAGATCGGTTTAGGATATCTAGTCGGCGTGGATGAGTTGGAACGAAGTGTCTGTTTCCATGTTGTTTAAGTCTGACTCTATGATTCTAAGTTTTCACAGATTGACCAGCCTCTGAGTGAAGAAATGTTTCCTCGTCTCAGTTCTAAAGGTCCTGGCCGATAATCTGAGACTGAGATTCCAGTTCTTGACTCTCCAACAGTGGGATCAATTGTTAGTACTATACATCTAGTCTATCCAGCACTGTTTAGATTTTATACAATTCAATCAGATCCCTTCTCATTATTCCAAACTCTCTTAAATACAGGCCCAATGAAACCAGTGCCGCCTCCTAAGACAGTTCTGTGATCCCCAGTATCAGCCTAATGAACCTTTGCTGAACTCCCTCTATAGCACATATATCCTCTCTTAGGTGGGGAGACCAAAAGCACTTACAGTACTCCAGGTGCAGTCTTACCAAGACCTTGTATAATTTCAGTATTACATCCTTTCTCAAACCCTCTTGCAGTGGAGACCAACATACCATTTGACTTTATGGTTGTTTGTTGCACCTGTCTGTTTCCTTTCATTGACTGATTTACAAGGTCGCCCAGATCCCTTTGTACATCCACATTTCCCAATATAATCACCATTTAAATAAAACACTGCCTTTGTGTTTTTCGTACCAAAGTGTATAACTTCACATTTATCCACATCAATACTACATCTGCCACGTGTCTGCTCACATACTCAACCTGTCTTGATCACCCTGAAGCCTCCTTGCATTCTCTTCACAACTCACAATTCCATCAAGTTTTGTGTCATTGGCAAACTTGGGAATAATACATTTGATTCCTCATCCAAGTAATTTATATATATTACAAATAGCTGGGACCAAAGCACTGATCCCTACGTACACCACTAATTACCACCTCCAACCGGAAAACAACACATTTTTTCCCACTCAGTTTTTTCTGGTCTGTCAGCCAATCCTCAGTCTATGCCAGCGTATTACCCCCAATTCAATTTAATTTTTTCATCGAATGTGGGACCTTATCAAAGTCTTCTTGAAGTCAAAAATATACCACATCCACTGGTGATCCTTATCAATTCTACTTGTTACATCCTGAGAAACCTCCAATCGATCAGTTAAGCATGATTTCACTTTCATAACCCATACTGACATTGTTTAATTCTGTTAATGCTTTCCAAGCATTCTGTTATCAGTATTTTATGATAGACTCTAGTATTTTCCCCACTACTGCTGTTAGACTAAATGGTCTCTTCCTTTGTTTTATCGCTCAACTATTTTAAATAGTGAGGTTATATCTGCCATCCTCCAATCTGTAGGAGCAACTCCAGAGCCTGTAGAGTTTTGGAAGACTACTTCCAATGCATCTAGTATTTCTAGGCAGCTTCCTATATTATTCTGGGATGCAGATTGAGGCCGTGGGGATTTGTAAAATTTTAACACATTAATTTCTCTGGCACAATTTTTAAAATTAATACTGAATTTCTTTAATTCCTCCTTAGTTCCCTAACATTTCTGGAAAATTATTTGTGTCCTCTATTGTGAAGACAGAATCATACTATGTGTTCAATTTTTCTGCCTTTTTTGTTTGCTCCCTATTATTGTTGCCCCATTTCTGGCTGGAAGGGATCTACATTTGTCTTCACTAATCTTTTTCTCTTCACATATTTCTAGACGCTTTTACAGTCAGTTTTTATGCTTCTTGCAAGTTTACTCTCATACACTAATTTCCCTTTCTTGATCATTCATTTTATCCTCTTTTGCAGAATTTAAACTGCACGTAGTCCTCAGATTCGCTATTTTTTTTCCAAATCTTATGTCTTACTTTTGGGTCTAATTACCATCCTTTTTTTATGTAAGCCATTGTTGAGTCACTGTTCCTTTAATTTTTGTTTCAGATAAGGATGATTAATTGTTGTAATTCATGCATATGTTCCTTAAAATATTAGCCATTGCCTATCCACTCCCAACCCTTTTAGTTTATATTCCCCAGTCCATCATTACCAACTCATGCCTTATACCCTCATAGTTCCCTTTTACTTAGATTCATGGCCATAATTTTGGATTCAACTTCTTCAGTCTTCAGCCATTTGAACAGTTCTATTATTATATTGTCATTTTTCACTAACAAACGCAACAATGTTGTTAATTAATCCTTCCTCATTTTATTTGATAAGGTGTCACATAAGAGGTGTTTGCAGAAGATAAGAGCTCACAGTATTTGGGTAATGTATCAGTGTGGATTGAGAATTGGTTAACACTCAGAATACAGGGAATATGATTAATGAGTGTTTTTCAGGTTGGAAAGATGTAACTAATGGAGTGCCACAAGGATCAGTCCTAGGACCTCAATTATTGATGATCCTGTATTAATGACTTGGAGGAGGAGAAGGCAGAGTGTAATGTACCCAGATTTGCTGACAATACAAAAAATAGGTGGGAGGACATAAGGAATCTGCAAGGGGGAATAGATAAATGAATAGCAAAAACTTGGCAGATGGAGTTTAATGTAGGAAAGTGTGAGGAAGAATCAAAAAGCAGACTGTTATTTAAGTGGAGAGAGACTCCAAAAATGTGCATTGCAGAGGGATTTAGGTGTTCTTGTGCATGAAATAAAATGTTAACATGTAGGTGTAACAAGTAATTAAGAAGGCAAATGGAATTTTGGCATTTGTTGCCTGGAGGTTGGAGTTTAAAAACAGGAAAGTCTTATTACAATTGTACAGGATGTTGGTAAGACAGCATTTGGAGTACAATGTACAGGTTTGGTCCATGTATTTAAAAAAGGATATACCGGCATTGGATGCTATTCAAAAGATTCACTAAGCAGATTCCTGGGCTGAAGGGGTTAACTTATCAAGAATGGCTAAACAGGGTTTTTTGTTTTAATTCATTCATGGGATGTGGCCATCGCTGTCTAGATCACATTTACTGCCCATTCCTAATTTCCCAGAGGGCAGCTAAGATTCAACCACTCTGAAGGTTAAGGGTGGTAAATTCCCTTTCCTGAAGGACATAAGTGAACCAGATAGGTTTCTTCCTGACAATTGACAACAGTTTCATGGTCATCATTAGATCCTTAATTCCAGATTTTTATGAATTCAAATTCCACCATCGCTATGACAGGATTCAAGTCTGGGCCCCCCGAACATTACCCGGTCTCCGGATTAATAGTCTAGTGATAATACCACTAGAACATCGTCTCCACCTGAGGCTTGTGGCAGATCAGACATGATCTTGTCGAATGGTGAAGCTGACTTGAGGAGCCAAATGGCTTCTATTTCTTACATTCTTACTTGTAACATATCAGTTGTATGTTAAACTTTCTATTTATTCATTCGTTGGATTTGGGCATAGCCAATTTAGCCAGAATTTATTGCTGTTGAGATTGTAGTAGTGACCTACCTGTTTGAATCAATGAAACCTGTGTGGTGAAGGTGCTTCTATAGTGTTGTTAGGGAGGGAGTTCTGGGGAGAGACAGTGAGTGAATAGTGATCTGTTTGCAGATCAGGATGGTCAGTGGCATGGAGGAGTTGATGGTATTCATATGCACGTGCTGCTATTGTACTTCATGGTGGTAGAGATTCTGGGTTAGGAACTACTGTCTAAAAACTTGCTCTACTTCTTGTTCTTTTGTATTTTGCTGTTGTTGAGGCTCTCCCTTGTGTAAATGTGGCCAGTCAATTTGTGAACGTAAATAGGAGTTGCGCATGGGGACCCTGCAGAATCCCCATTGAAGCAACTCTGAAGCAGTTTCTTGAGAAATTCAATTGTCTACTGGTCAATTCCATGACACCTGGAACCCACTGAAAGTCCCCATGAAAATCAGAGGCTCAGCTAGCTCTGGTTAAATTAAGTAGCATAGTTACTCAGGAAAAATTGGACTATTAAAGACATAGTCTAACTCCTGAGTAACTATTAAACAGACTCCATCCTTACTGCACTCACAACTCCAAGACCCCTTACATCTCCAGAATCTAAACTGACACCTCCACCCCAGAGCCCAATGCCCCTGCGCTGATCATCGTACAAATATGTCTTCTGAGGGACAGACTCTAGCCATCACTAGACCCAAACTCCAGAAACCCTGGTGGACCCAGCCCCTAACACCTGTCACCATAGTCAGATCCCAGCCCTCCCGTGTTATCCACCCCCCCCCCAACCTGTCCATCCTCATCCTCCTCCTCCTCTCTCCCGTCACTGGATCCATAAGACTGTAAGAGAGGATCAGAAGTAGCCCATTGCGAAACAAGGGAAGAGGTAGGCTGCTGAGCCCATTAAGTCTTCTCTGCCATTCAATGAGACTGTGGCAGATCTAGTGATCCTCAACTCTCCATTCCTGTCTTTTTTACATATGCCCTGATTCCCTTAATGATTAAAAATCTGTCTGTCACTGCTTAGAATATACTTAATGGCACAGCCTCTTACAGCACTCTGAGAGAAGAAATTCCTCCTCAACTCTGTCTTAAACTTGTGACCTGTTATTTTAAGATTGTGACCTCTAGTATTAGATCTCCCACAAGGGGAAAACAACCTTTCCATATTAAGTGCTCTAAGAATATTTTATATGTTTTAAAAAGGTCTCTCTCACTCTTCTACATTGCAGTGAGTACAGGCCCAATCTTCTCAACCTCCCCTCAAGTGTCTCTCCATACCTTATATCAGCCTAATGAACCTCCTATGGGCTGCCTCCAATGCCAGTATATCTTTCCTTAGATAAAGGGACCAAAACAGGTCAGAGTATTCTAGCTGTGGTCTGACTTATGCTAGCATAGGTGTAGCAAATCCTCCCAACTTTTATACTCCATTCCCTTTGAAATAAAGGCCAATAATCCATTTGCCTTCATCATTTCCATTTGAACTTGTATGCTAGTTTTTTTTTGTGATTCATGCACAAGGAAACAGGCCAGTGGGCAGCACGGTGGCTCAGTGGTTAGCACTGCAGCTTCACAGCACCAGGGTCCTGGGTTCGATTCCAGCCCCAGGTGACTGTCTGTGTGGAGTTTGCACATTCTCCCTGTGTCTGTGTGGGTTTCCTCCCACAGTCCAAAGATGTGCAGGCTAGGTGGATTGGCCATGCTAAATTGCCCATAGTGTTCAGGGGTGTGTGGGTTATAGGGGGATGGGTCTGGGTGGGATGTTCCAAGGGTCAATGTGGACTTGTTAGGCTGAAGGGCCTGTTTCCACACTGTAGGGATTCTAATGACCACCCAAATCCCTCTGTATGCAGCTTTTTGCAGTCTGTTCCTATTTTTAAAAAATGTTCAGGTATCCCTTTTGCTGCCGAAGTGCATAACTTCTCATTTTGTGACATTATATTCTATCCCCAGATTTTTGCCACTCACTTAATCTGTCAGTATCCCTCTGCAAATTCTTTGTATCATCCTCACCACACGCTTTCTTCAGAGATAAAAGGTACTGCAGATGCTGGAGAATCCGGGATAACAAGTGTGGGGCTGGATGAACACAGCAGGTCAAGCAGCATCACAGGAGCAGGAATGATGCTGCTTGACCTGCTGTGTTCATCCAGCCCCACGCTTGTTATCCCACATGCTTTCTTACCTATTTTTGTGTCATACGCAAATTTGGCTAGAGTACATTCACTTTCCTCATCCAAGTCATTAATATATGTTGTAAAGAAATGTGACCCCAGCATTGTTTCCTGAGGCATATCATTAATTATAAGTTGCCATCCTGAAAATGCCCCCCTTGTCCCAAATCTCTGTCTTCTATTAAAGAAAATAGTTATAGAGGTAGTGGATGCACTGCTAGTAATCTTTCAAGAATGCTTAGATTCTGGAAAAGTCCCATAAGAATGGAAAACTGCCAATGTAACGCCTTTCTTTCAAAGGGAAGGAGATGGAAAAAAGGAGGTAACATCAAACCAGTTAGCTTAACGTCTGTAATTAACAAAGTGTTAGAGTCGATTATAAAGGATGTAACAGCAGAGTATTTAGATATGCATAATATGATCAAGCAGGTTCAGCATGGTTTAATGAAGGAGAAATCATGCCTAACAAATTTACTATCATTCTTTGAGGAGGTAACAAGCAGGATAGATAAAGAGGAAGGAATTGATATCATATATTTTGATTTTATGGGACTTTTGATAAGGTACAACATATTAAGCTACTTAAGAAGGTAAAAGCCTATGGTGCTGGAGATAATATATGAGCATGGATAGCCGATCCTCTATCCATGGTGATGCTTCTTTGCCACATTGGTCCTTCTTTATCACCAACCCGCATGAGATTTTCACTGGAAGATCTGGCCCACTATTTGAAAGAAGAGCAGGGGAGCATTTCACTGTGTGCTGGTCAAAATTTGTTCCTCAGTCAACGATACTAAAACAAGGTTACCTGGTCATTATCACATTATTATTATTGGATCCTGCTGTGTGTAAATTATCTGTCTCATTTTACTACATTGCAACAGTGAAAAGTACTTGACTGGCCGCACACATCTTTGAGGCAACCCGAGAACATAAATCTGGGTGCATTTCTATTTTAAACGAAAAATGGTATAAAATAAAAGAGCACTATTTTTCAGGATATCCCAACTAGGCTGGAATAGATAAAAGCAAAGTGCTGTAGACGCTAAAGATCTGAAATAAAAACTAAGTGCTGGACAAAAGTCAGCAGTTGTGGCAGCATCTGTGGAAAAAGAAACAGAGTTAATGTTTTGAGTCCAATATGATTCTTCTTTGGAATTGGAGCAGGCCCTCACTTCCATGCCTGCTCATTCACTCCAGCTGAAGTTACTAGAAGCCAATTAGGATGGCAGTCTTTTTAAAAAATTGCCTCACCTTGTCAGTTCAACCTCCCACTTTCAAAGTGTCTTATTCACCATATCTTCAGTCACCTCCCAAGCCTTTCCCTTACTCTAGCTTCACACCTGCCACTCAGGCAAAGCACCTTGACCTGCGTCACTACTTTGAAGGTGCTATATATTGCAGTTTCTGATTGTTGTTTGTGAATTTGTAGAGACAGTTTTTGAAGTTTTAGAAAATTAAAACGGTCTGAAATAGAAACAGAAAATACTGGAAATACTCAGCAGATCATTTGTGGAGAGAGAAACACAGTTAGCATCTTAGGTTGATGACTTTCCATGAGAATGGGAGGAATGTTGAAGAACGTTTTTTAAGCAAGTGCAGAGATAAAAATCAAAAGGAAAGATATGTGATGGGATGGAAGGCTCAAGGAAATTAACAATAAAAAGGATGGTAATGTAAGGCCAATGTTGATGGTAATGAGACAAAGAAGAGACAGATTTAGAGAAAATCCATTAAGTAATCCATTTTCCAGACACAAGCATATGAGTTAGGAGCAGGAGTAAAGCCACCTGGCTCCTTAAGTCTGCTCAATAATTCAATAAGATCGTGGCTACTCAGATTGTAATTTCAATTCCACATTCTTACCTACTTCCAATAACGTTTCAACCTCTTGCTTGCCGAGAATATATTGAGGTCTGCCTTCAAAAATATTCAGGAACTTTGCTTCCACCCTTTAGAGGAAGGGAATCCTAAAGGCTCATGACCTTCTGAGAAAAAAAATCACCTCATCTCTGTCTTAAATAGGGGACCACTTGTTTTTAAACAGTGTTTGAACCATTGTTTAGATTGTCGTACTGAAGAAATGTCCTTTCCACAACCACCCTGTCAAGACTGTTCAGAATATAATATGTTTCAGTGAAGCCACTTCCTACTTTTCTGAACTCCAATGGACACAGGTCTAGCCTGTCCAACCATCCTTGCAAGACAACCCATCCGTTCTTTGGTATTTATCTCCAAACTGCTTCCATTGCATTTACCTTCCTCCTTAAATAAGGAAACCAATACTGAGTGCATTACTCCAGTTCTGGTCTCACCAATACCCTGTATAACTGAAGCAAAGCCTCTCTACTTTTGTATTTGATTCCCATCACAATAAATTATAACATTATAATAGTTTTCTCAACTACTTGCTGTCCCTGCGTGCAAGCCTTTTGGACACCCAGAACCCTTCTGCATCTCAGATAATATGCTTCTTATTGTTCTTGTCAAAATGGACAGTTGCACATTTTCCCATATCATTAGCCATTGCCAGATCTTAACCCACTCATTAACCTATTTATACCCCTTTGGAGCCTCCTATATCCTGCAAGAAAGGTGTAAGTCTTTCCCCATAATAATTAAACAATAGTTGGCTGAAAAATTAAAGCAGTGTGAGCTTGTCACCCGAAAGTGGGCTCACCCTGTTAGTCCTCTCCAGCTAGTGTCAACAAACACAGCCTTATTTTTGACCTGTGACATGTCTGTGAAAGGAACAAAAAAAGTCTGCCTTTGAAAGTAAGAACTGTTGCTTTAAATCAGTTAGGATTAAACAACTACTTTATCTGCCTTACACACAGTACAGAGATTAAAATTTTAAAAGGCTACAGCATAGATTTAGTTTGTGATTCTGTTGTGAAACCAGAAACAACTGTAGATAAAAAATTAGACAAAAGCTGCATAATTGTTTCCTGGTGTCAGGAGCTGTTAGGATAGAATGCATTTAGGACAGCCAATATTTTAACATCCCAGTACAATTTCACATTTTGCACGTAATTCTGAGTTATTTTGACCCCAACATTAAAATGGATAATATGTGCAACCAATAAAAAACACTGGAACGTAGGAACAACAGCAAGCCATTCAGCCCTTCCAGCCTGATTGTCATTCAGTTAGACCACAGTTGATTTATATCTGTGTTTAATTTATCTTTGTTCATTTTCTCTTGGTACCCTTACCTAACTCAAATCTGTTGAAGTGCCTGTTAAAAATTTTAACTGACCCCTAGCGTCTACAGTTTTTTTGAAGAAGTGCTCAAGATTTCCACTGTCAATTGTTTGAAGAACAGCTTCCTGATTTCAATCCAAAGTTGTCTGGCTTTAATTTTTAAGATTATGCATCCTTGTTTGGAATTTCCTTCACCAGAGGAAATAGTTTGTTCCTATTTACCCTATTGAACCCTTTAATCATTTTAAAGATATTTAGATAACCCTTCATCTTTCTAAAGTTGAGGGAATACAAACTAAGTGTATGCAACCTGTCATAATTTAAGGTCTGGTTACATTGCAAAATGAGCTGCAAGGAATAAGCATTCAGTTGTCTGTGTGAACTAGTGATATTATGGACATTGTTGTAGGTCTTCTCAACTAAACAATCCCTAAGAAAACAGTAAATAGGATATTGCCCCTATGCCTCCAGTTAGTTGGCAGTGAAATTATAATCTTAACAAATTTTTAAATAAAACCACACAAGTTACAAAATTAATGTAAGCTTTCTAAAATGAATATGTATATGAAATTTAAATCAAGCAGAAGCTGAGTAGTTTGGATGCTATCTATAAAATCACAATAGGTAAATGTATCTTACAGAATATTCTAAATCGCAATTGCACAAGGTACTAGATTATCTCAACTACTCTATCATTGTGTTCAATATTTGATTTGATTCTATCAATGATGTTTTTTGACCATTTGTCTTTTAATTGCAGAATACTTTAACATTTAAGAAGTGGTAGTAAATTTTCTGTGTTGTGTTATTACATTTTTAAGTATCAGTTTTCAGTGTGAATATAGAGAGCACAATGCAGTTCATAGAAGGTAGCCATAATGCGGAAATGTCGGTGTTGGACTGGGGTGGATAAAGTCAAAGTCACACGACACCAGATTACAGTCCAACAGATTTATTTAAAATCACAAGCTTTCAAACCGGTGCTCTTTTGGCAGGTGAAACCAAAAGCTTGTGATTTTAAATAAACCTGTTGGACTATAACAGGGTGTCTTGTGACTTCTGACTCAGTTTATTGAATGCTTCAGTAAACTTTAAATGGGAACCCTTCATGTTGTATAATGATTATCGTGCAATCTTGACAAATATTCTTTCTTTTCATGTCTAGCTGTGGGACTTGCTGCTCAAGCTGCAGTTTATTATGACCTACATTGCCCCTTGGCAGATTGCTTGGGGTTCAGCCTTCCATGCTTTTGCACATCCCTTTTCTGTACCTCGTATCCTTTGAATGTGCTTAGCCGAGTTGAAGTGTCTGGATGGGTGCAAGATTATCCCAACAAAAAAACTGAATATTGGAGGAGAAGGGTTTCTGAAGAAGGGTCTCGACCCGAAACGTCGGCTTTCCTGCTCCTCTGATGGTGCTTGGCCTGCTGTGTTCATCCAGCTCTACACCTTGTTATCTCTGAGTTGTTTTCATCAGTACTGAGCAAAGCAATTCAGATAAAAATTGCTTTCTTTTTACAACTACCAGAGAGAGTTAAAATGTAGTTTGTAGCATTTTTAAAGTCAGTAGCACTTCAGCAGTAATCAACCGTAAGAAATTGGTCGTAAACCAATCAATGACTCAAACTTAGCTGTGAATTGATGGTGAATTAAATGGCACTTGCCATTGTTAATGTTTGGGAAAACCCAGAAACCTGTGACAAGGAGAGGTTACATCATGGATTATGAATCACCATGAGGTGGAAGCCAACTTTTGCAGCTAAACTGCTAGCTATGCACAACTAAAACAAGTTCGCTCTCAAAACCACCCTGAATTTCATGGAATTGCTAATAATTACCTTGTATTTAATAGTGTAAGTAACTTTTTAATGAGCAGATTTATACTTCTATAATGTCACTTGACCTCCCAGTATGGAATTGAACAGATTAAGTCATGACTTTTCTGCTAAATTGTTGTTTAGAAAGGATTCTTGATTTAGGACATTATAAATGTTTTTCTTCCTTTTCTCTTTCTGTGGTTTTTCTCTTGGTCTCAATCCAATCTTTCTTTCCCGCTGTCTATTTCACTTCTGTGTCTGATTTGATTTTAATACACCTCATGGGTGAAGAGTACATGGAAATGTCTGATGGCATGAGATTCCCATTGCAGTAAATTGTAGGCTAATGGTTCTTCAGAATTTGACACAAAGCACTAAAAATAATTGTCCAACTATGGTTTATTTACGGTGCTTAATTATGCTATTCTGACAAGACTGATGCTTTAAATGACACGTGCGTGTGCACACACATGAAACAGAAAGAAGGAAATCAAAAGCATTTTATCTGAAATTCTGCATAAATATTTTCCCTTTAGATTTGTATGCAGAAATGATCCTGTGCTGTAAGAAAGAAACAGGCTTAAATTTCAGGATATCCTATGATGAAAATATAATGGAGCTGAGAATCTTATCAGTGCTTTGAGCTAGGGATTTAAAATGAATCTGGAATTCTTCAAAAGGGTGAGTTTTACATCTGACAAAGAATTGTAGGGTTGTAGGGTGCTGACAGCAACACTGAGTTTAGAACTCTGTGCCTTACTAAATTTTCTTAATTAAAAAATTTACAACTTTTGTGCACCGGCTTAAGGGGAAATCATGATTGACAATTCTATTAGAATTCTTTGAAAAAGTAAGGTCCAAGATAGATCAAATGGAACCAGTAGATGTAATATTTTTGGTTTTCCAAAAGGCATTTGCTAAGGTACTCTACATAGGGCTACTTCTTAAGATAAGAACCATAGTGTTGGGTGTAGACCATTAACATTTATAGAGGATTTATTAACCAATAGAAGATAGAAAGTTGGGATAAAGGAAGTATTCTCAGGATGACAGCCAGTAACTAGTGGAGTGCCATATGGATCTGTGCTGGAACCACAATTGTTTACAATATATGTTAATGACTTGAATGATGGAAGTGCATGTACTATCACCAAGTTTGCAGGGGCGCAAAAATAGATGGAAAGGCAAATAGTGAGGATGACCCAAGGAGCTTTCAGATGGATATAGACAGGTTAAGAATATTGGCAAAATCTTGGCAGATGGAATATAATTTGGCAAAGCATGAGGTTATATACTTTGGCAGGAAGAGTAGAGGTACCTGAAAATTAACTAAATGGAGAGAGACTGCAGAAAGTTGCAGCACAGAGGAATTTGGGCATTCACATGCGTGAACTACAAAAGCTTGCATTCAAATTCATTTGGTAGTACTGAAGTCAAACAGACTGTTGGCCTTTACTTCAAACAGACTGGAGTGTAAAAATAGGCAAGTCTTGCTAAAACTATACAAAACTTGTTTTAGAATACTGCAAACAGTTTCAGCCCCCGTGTCTAAGGAAAAATATACTGGTATTGAAGGCAGTCCAGAGAAGATTCACTAGTTTGATTCTAGATATGAAGGGGTTTTCTTCTGAGGAGAGTTTGGGTAGGATGGACTTGTACTCATTGGAGTTTAGAAGAATGAGCGGAGACCTTATTGAATCCTATCAAAGATCCTTAGGAATCTCAAACTTAGGGTAAATGCAAAGAGATTTTTTTTTCCCTTTCTTAGAAGGTTTAGGTCCAAAATTCCAACATTATGAGTACCAATTTAAGATAGGAAGTAATTTCTTCTGAAGGTAGTGAATCTGTGGACCTCTTTTTACCATAAAGGACTATCATAGCTGAGTCATTGAGAATATTTGAGGCAGATAGAAAGATTTTTAATTAGTAAGGGAATTGAGGGCTATGGGGAAAAAGCAGGGAAGTGAAGTCGAGGATTATCAGACTAGCCATGATCTCATTGAATGATGAAGCAAACTTGACAGGCCAAATGGCCTGATTTTGCCCATGCATCTTATGGTCTTACAAAATTGGCCAGGAATTTTCTGGCGGCTGCTCCATCATTTCTCAGATAACTTTTACAGAAGTCTGGTGTAAACAGCAAGGAAACTTTAGTGCAGCAGAAGGTAATTGAGGAATTTCCTCATTCATTATCTGTACCCAAGTTCGTAGGAAATAGGAGCAGGAATAGGCCATTCTGTCCCTTGCGCCATGGCTAATCTCCTATCTCAACATCATTTTCCTACACCATCTCCATCCCCCTTGGTTTATTTAATATCTAGAAATCTACTAGTGTCTGTCTTGAATACACTGAATGACATCATCCATGAGAAAATTCTAAGGAGTAACCACCTCTGAAGAAATTCCTCCTTATCTCAGACCTGAATGACCTTCCTGAGCCTGAGTTGATATGTGTGATGCATTGATTTTACCACAGACCTCTTATGTTCTTAATTCACTTCAATGGATCAATTCCATTCATTGTGGGCTTTGATTTTGTAGCCAACTTTGTAACAAAAAATAATGTAAAAGTTGATCCTTGTCAGTTTGGCTCAGTACATTGCATATTCTCCCCCCCCGAGTCAAAGGGTTGTGGCTGCTACTTTTGATGTAGCACTGAAGGGCAGCTGTACTGCATAATATTTCTCAATACTGCCGTGCCCATGTTGGAGTAATAGTATCTATGCATCCGTTACTATTAGAGCGGCAACACTGATAATGCATGACAGTGTTGAAGGAGTAGTATTAAGGATGCACTTCGCTTTTGAAGGCTCGGTACTGAGGGAGTGCTCTGCTGTCAGTAAAGCTGTACTGATAGAGCACTGCACTACCTGATGTAGAGTACCGAGAATGTGCATTAATATCTGAGGGGCACTTCTTAGACAGTACCATAATGTCTGTGGGACAGTACTGAAAGAACACTTTCAGAAGTTCCATTTTTATGATGAGAAGTCAGTTTGAGATTCTGCCTGGCTGTTCCAGTAGTAAATAACCCATTACATGATATGAAGACAGTTAGGGAGTTCCTACAACTGCTCCTGCAATCCAATACATTAAAATATGGACTATATGATCATTCATCATGTTACCTTTCATTGCATCTTGCTGTGTAAATGCCCTTCTCAATCCTGTACTTTAACTATACCAGGATATTGTTGAGAGATATACTAGGCTTTAACATAAATGTAGATTCTTTCTTCCTAAAAAGAAATATTAATTAGCTTCAGTCGTTTATTTTTTTGGTTACAGTTGACCTAACTCATGTGAACGTTGGGATGAGATATCTGTTAACATGATGACACAATTCCCAGTCCCGTGATAAATGTGCAATCACACTCCAGATGGCCGACATTATCACAGAGGCAAGTCGATCTTAAACTGCTCTGAGCTTCTAAGCTAAGAGCCATGAGTATTTTCTCCAACCAGCATTTCTAAGTGCACCAAAGCCCTGTTTATGGATCAATTAGAATTTTTTGCCTTAAAAGAACACTACTCCCAATATAGTTACAGAATGCTATGTTGTATATTTCAGTGCAAAATACTGCCATTATAAATCAAATTATTTGCTGTACATTTCACAGGGTACTGGCAGATAATACTGCTGGTTGATGAAATATAGTCTACAAAATAAAATAGGTAATGGCAGCAGAGATTTGGATGAGTTGTACTTCACAGAGGGTGGGAGAAGAGAGGCCTTAGCCAGGAGATCATTAAGTAGTCAGGTCAAGAGGTAAGAAGACATGGATGAGGGATTTATGGTCAGATGCAGCTTGGAGGTAAACAATGTTACAGAAATAGAAATGAACCATTTTGGAATTTGTCTAAGACTCTAACGTACATGTCAGGATCAAATAGAATGTTGAGGTTGTGAACCGTCTAGTTCAACCTGAGTCAGTCACCAGGGAGAGAGATGCAGTAACAGCAAGGATATGTAGTTTGTAGAAGGATCAAAGATAATGGCTATGGTTTACCAATGCTTAGTGGGAGGAAACTGTGACTCTCCAAGTCTGGATGTTGGACAGTGTGACAAATCAAAGACAATAGAGACAAGGAGAGATAGCGGAGAGGTAAATCTAAATGTGGAATTTGACATCTTTGTGGATTATATCACCAAGGACCAGCATGTAAATGGGGAAACGGAGGTGTTAAGGATAGAACTTTAGAGGATTCCAGAAGTGATAGACATGAAAGATCGGTTGCTAAAAGAAAAAAGAAACATACGTTTACGCAGCATCTTTTAGAATTTTGAAACAGCTCGTACTACTTTTGAAATGTTATCATAATTGTAATGTAGGAAACAAAGCAGTTAATTTGCACAAAGCAGTGTTCCACAAACAGCAACATGATAATGATTGAATAATCAGTTCTAGTAGTAGGAATATTGGCCAGTTATAGGGGAGAACTCCCATACTGCTTTTCAAAATAGTGCCATAGGATATTGTTCATTCACCTGAGGGGGCCCTTGGTTTAATATCTTATTTAAAAGACAGCACCTCAGTCACTGCAGCATTTCTTCAGTACTATTAATAATAATGTGACCCTGAATTCTCTGCTGCATTATCTGAACTGGATCTTGAGCCCAAGACATTCTGATTCTGAGGCAAAATTGACTTGCTGTTGTGGCTATAACTTTGATTAAGGAAGTAAGAGTTTATAATATAAATCCATACAAAAATACTCTACTTGCTGACCGATAAAAGCCCTTAAACCTTTACATTTTGCCTAAGTTTCCACTAGTAGCCAGTGTATATATCAATCAATGTGCCAGGTCACCAGTGTCGGAGTCATTAAATCTGTTTACATGTCTAGTTAAATATCTATATCACTTTCACAGGAACTGTGAAATAAATTCCTTAACTGCATGATTTCAGATTCAGCTCTGCTCTTCATTCAAGCTCTTGTATCCTCATTTTTTTCCACTCCTCTTACTCCATTCCTTGGCAGTGCCATTTTCATGATGTCCTACGCTAGACCAGTAAAGTTCTGGGAGAGGAATTACAAGTAAGAAGATTTTAATTTGAAGATCATCTGATTGCTTTGATCAGTTGCAGAAAGAGTCCTTCCTCTCTCCTCCTTGTCATCATTTGGGCAATTTCACTTCTCACTCAATGCTCTGGTCAGGCTGCAAAGTTAGAATTAAGACCAGTGAGGTAGGCAGTGAAGATTATGAATGAAGTGGACAATTAGTTTAAGGCTATCTAAATTCATTCATGAAATCTTACAGCACTGAAGGAAGCCGCTTAGTCCACTGTATCTATGTCAGCTCTTTAAAAAGCTGTCCAACTAGGATTATTCCCTGGTTATACATTCTTCCACTCTCTTCTGTCAGGCACAAGATATTAGAGTTTGTATATGTGTATGAACTGATTCAAGAACAACTTTTTTCCTGCTGTTATCAGACTTTTGAATGGACGTCTTTATTGTTGATCTCTCTCTACACCTTCCCGACAGCTATAACATTGTATCCTGCACTCTGCTCAGTTACCATGATGCACGTGTATGATACGATCTGCCTGAAAAGCACGTAAGACAATACTTTTCACTGTATCTTGGTATACGTGACAGTAATAAATCAAATCAAATCCAACCAAATCAGATGTTCTCTAGTTATCAACCCAGGGGAAATTATTTCTCTTTATTTGCTCTATAATACACTCTCACTTTCCTAAAATATGACAGTACTTGTTGAGAATGTGTTTTGTATGGTTGATATTATAATTCTTCAGTTATTTTAGAAATTTAATGAAAGCTTTAACCCTTTCACTCTTGTGCACAGAGCAGGAAGATCTGTTTAACTTTAATATATTACATTGTATATCTCCAATGCGTTACAACATGCAAAACATATCAAACCCAGGTTCAGTTCTCAGTTTATACTGAAATAACTAATCTGAACCTAGGTAATGATGGTGGGACTAATGATCTTAGTGACTAAGGCTAGATGTGGGAAATTAACATTGGTTCATGCTCCTAAATGCTATTTTCCAGTCACTATCAAAGATGCACATATGTGCACAATTCAGGAAAATATAAGTTTGGGTTTGACTGTGATAAATAATATGCCAACCCTTGTTGTTGAACATGAAAATTGAGTTTAGATGTGAGGTACTGAAGAAATGGCTAGAGAAATCATGCCCCATCAAGTAGGCAACAACTCCAGGAGGAAAGGAAGAAGGAGAAAAAAATGTACAGGGAAACTGCCTGTGTGATAGTGACCAAATTCGAAATGTCAGTTAAAATTGTTTGATAATTCCCTTCTGAGAATCCCCTCTCTTTGCCTGCATTTTAATGCCAAATAAAGTTTGGAAACAAAGTTTATGGTTAACAATGCATCTATAAAGCATTAAGAATCAGCAAGTACTCTCTAAAACATTTTGCTTGTACATTTCCGAGATCATGTATACAATGGGAACTCCATATGCAAACTGTCATATTGTAATTGTACTCTTTTGCCAATGGAGGCAGTGCAGCAGGTTCTAGTTATAGCATTAAATGTTTTGACAGGAAGTTCCAATTGTAAGTATGAACGCAAAATTTCAAATGAAAATGCGAAAAGGACAGAATATATGGCTTTAAAATGTACCTGAATTATGTCTCTTTGCATTGTCCAATTATTATTGGTCTATTTCATCTGTACACTTAGTCATCACTCTGTGATCAATAAAGTGTAAAGTCAACTGGTAATTTTCAAAGTTTATACTATTGTTTATGGTTTTCTTTCTAGCACCAAACGGGTTGATCATTCAAATACAAGACTGGATTCACAGATAAACAGAAGTACTGGTAAGTAGAAAAAGATAGTACAACTGCAGTTAGCTTCCCTTGGCATCATTTTGCAGACTTTAATATGATAGGATTGGCTAGCCCCTAAAAATATAATCACAGCAAGAATGAAATGTTCCTGTGAATTCTGAACTCCTTGAGGTGAGAGATGCTGTTTAAGAAAGTGTCAATCTTAACGCATTCTGAGATAAACTTCAGATAAAACTCTTTCTGTTTTTTTTGAATAACGAGTCTCAGCCCTAATTCAAAAGTGGCTACTTTCTGCATCATAGAATGATAAAGTTCTGAAGGAGGCCATTCAGCCACTATGCATGTAATGACCCTTTGGCAGAGCTATCCAATTAGCTATACTTACCTGTCTTCCTCCATAGCCCTGCAGATTTGTTTACAAGTTTTTTTTTAGTCAATTCCCCTTTGAAAATTCTGTTTAATCCACTTGTATCACCCTTTTGAGCAGTCTGTTCCAGATCATGATAATCTGCTGTGTTGGATTTTCCAGCCAATTACTTTTAATCTCTGTCTTCTACTTAATGACCCTCCAGTTGGAAAGTTTCTTCCCATCTACTCTACCAAAATCTTTAATATTTCTGCATACTTTTACTAAATCTCCTCTTAACCTTTTCCATGGTAAGGGAAGCAAACCCAGCATCTCTAGTTTCTCCACATCACTTGGAAGTCGCTCATTACTGGAATTATACAAATCCTTTGCACCCTCCCCACCACCTTAACATCCATTGAAAAGTGCGATGCTTAAATTGAACACAAAGCTCCAACTGAGCCCAAACAATGTTTTATAAGGTTGTTTCCAATGTGACCTGTTACATTTCGCACCCCAGTTGTCTTGTAGTCTTTGAGTGTGTCTTCTAGAATGGCACATGTAATTACACTCCTCTCCACTGGAGGAGATGCGGTCCAACTGTTTGCAGATTCTAATTATAGAATGCCAGGTATAGATAGGGATTTCCTTTTTTTTAATAGAGGATATTTAATGAAAAAACTGAAAGTTCAGAATGTGTGACATTAAATTTTTATATCAGTAGTCATGACAGAAGCAGAGCTTCATGCGTAATTGTTAGTGAAAGTGACAGTGTTTACTTCTTCCACTGTTCTGAGAGATGGGGTGGTAATTTGCTAAAGGCGACACTTCTGCCCCTTCTAGGGATGAAATACTGCCTTAGAAATTTGCTGGCCAGTCTGATTGACCAACCACTGTGTGGTCCCAGCATTGCCAGTTTCAGACATTGCTGGGACTACAGCCAGTCTCCAAAGAAATGAGCTGGTGGAGGCTGGACTGGAAGTAATTCCAGGCTATTGGCAAGGCCTTGATGGCAATCCCAAATGCAAAGAAAGAAAGAGGAATTGGAGCAGTTGGATTATAGAGGCTGTGACTTTTGGGGTTCCATCTGATGGATACAAGCGATGCCCTACAAAGGAGGTCCCCACTCTCTTGCTCAACACCAATTTGTTCAGCTAAAGTGACTGGGCTGCCCGCATGGCATGGATCTTCCCCTACTGTGGGTAAAATTGCAGTGATAGTGGGTAGATGCCATGAACTGGCAATTTAATTACCTACTTAATGATCTCAGTAGGTCCAATGATGGGTATGGAACCCAGTACCTCCACTGCTCCCAATGATAGGGGAGACAGGTTAGGGAGGGTGAGTAAGCAGCAGGCAGGCTGTGTACTATGAGTCTGTAGTTGGGGGACCATAATCTAATCTTAGACTACTATGCATAGTTTTATTTCTCCATATGATAAAAAAAATTACAAGAATGATACCAGAACTGAAAGGTTATAATTACCAGAAATGACTGAACAGGTTACATCTGCTTACTCCCTAAAAAGGAAGGTCGAGGAGCCAGCTGATGGGGTAAGCACAGAGAAAATGTTTCTGCTTCTGCAGGAGACTGAAATTAAAGCTTACAGTAATAAGGTAGTCACTAATAAATCCAATAGGGAATTCATGAGAAATGCCTTTACCAAGAAAGTGATAGAAGTGTGAAATTTGCTTTGACATGTGTTTGAGGTGAATAGCGTAGATACATTCAAGGGACACTGGAGAAGTACATGATGGAGAGAGGAATAAAAGTTATGATGATAGGAAGAAAGGAAGGAAGGTGTACAAAGGCTCAAAAACAAAGTTGCTGGAAAAGCTCAGCAGGTCTGGCAGTTCTGAGGAAGGGTCACCAGACCTGAAACGTTAACTCTGTTTTTTTCCTTCACAGATGCTACCAGACCTGCTGAGCTTTTCCAGCAACTTTGTTTTTTGTTCCTGATTTACAGCATCCGCAGTTCTTATGGTTTTTATTTAGTGTACAAAGGCTCGTTGTAGCATCAACACCAGCATGGAGTAGTTGGGCTAAATGGCTAATTTCTGAGATGCCTGTTCGTAAGAAAATATTTTATGTGGATTTTAAGGTAAAATGTTGGAGAAAATAACAGTCAGATCACTTCCGGAATTCCTGCTGTTCAGTTATACAGGCACTGCACTGAGTGGATGAGTTGTCCTTGCACAAACTTTACCCAGTAATAAGCATCAGAAACATTGTTCAGCACAGTTACAACATGGTTCAGTGATGTTGTTTATTCTATTTAAAACCCCAGCTTGAAAGTTAATTCTTCCATTTGGTGTTTGAACATCCAGGGGCCGACGATAACAATTTAAACTCCATCTTCTATGAGCACATGATGAGATCACTGCAGCAGAGCTTGTGTGGTGACTTGATCCTGGGTCGCTGGGGAAGCTACAGTACGGGTGACTGCTTCATCTTGGCCTCGGATTACCTCAATGCCCTAGTTCATTTGGTAGAGATTGGCAATGGCCTTGTAACTTTTCAGCTCAGAGGACTTGAATTCAGAGGTGAGCTCCATCAGTCTTTGTAAAATCAGAGTTGGGTATAAAGGTAATTTTAAGACTTGTTGACAAGTGCAGCAGACTTGGGAGGAATAGACAACTTAATAGAAATCAAGAGATAACAAGGTGTGGAGCTGGATGAACACAGCAGGCCAAGCAGCATCAGAGGAGCAGTAAAGCTGACTTTTCAGGTCGAGACCCATAATAGAAATCAATTGCTTTGGTATGAGTTTTACGACTGGTGAGGAGGGATTTATTGGCTCCCTACTTTTCAAACTTCTTGGCTGACACAACAAAGATTAAATGTTCTTTTTAGTATGAGGCTATGCATCACCCTAATTAAAATTTATTTAACTAGTTCACCAGAAACAAATAAGGAGATAATTTCAAAGTTTGCTTGAGTGAGAGAAAGAGCAATTTTATTACTTGCTAACCTGATAAAAATAATGAAGACATAACATTAAACAAACAAATACAAGTACAATCTTAAAAATGGGCAGTATTCAATATAAACAGAAAAGGAATATGTGTTTTATAGTCTTTTGGGTCTTCCTGAGCTGCCAGGTTTAAACTTGTTGGTTAGGCATGTTCTGTATCTACAACAGCCATGAATGTTGCAGATATTATCCCTAATCTGGTCTTGTAATTCACCTTGCTGTGCACAACTTGTTTGTAGTATTTCTTACATTCCAGTGGAATTCACTAGAATTCAAACTTAGTTGTTAAGCACTTTGGTATGTCCTGAAGGTACGATAGGCTCAATCTAAATGCACTTCTTTAGTGTCTTTAAATAAACATTCAGTTATTTTTGTGGATGACTATATTTTGAATTATGGTAACATTCTGTAGACGTATGTACTAGCAGCCATAACAAATCCCATGCTACTACCTTCAAACTGTCATTGAGGCTGCCTTGTCTTTGGTTTAATTATTTGCATTGTGTTTTAATGATAAATTACATGACTTCAATGCTGCTGAATTGAGAGGTAAAACATGGATGCTTTTCCAAATGTTTTTATGCCATATTTTATTCTGAGTTTCCATATTTAATTATTTTTCATTACATTTTTTGTGATACTGAGGCAGTACAGATTAATAGAGAACAAGATTAAATGTTCTAATTTGGTACTTACATTAAATAGTCCTCACTGTTGGATATTAGCATTTGAACATTTATTATCTTATTCATTTATGGTTTTGCAATAGTATTAGGAATAAAAATTAATGTAAAGATACAAGCAATAATGGAGTGGTTCTAAAACAGATTTGTGTGGTATTGTGAATACTTTAGCATTTATGTGTATCTGTGATTAACAATTTCAGATAAGTTACTTCAGACAAGACTGAAAATGTTAGCTTGCTCTCTCTCCATGGATGCTGTCTGACCCACTGTGATCTCCAGCATTTGTTGTTTTCAGCATTTACCACCTCTTTCTGCATGTAGTACTGGGTGAGGTTGTTTGCTGCAACCATTCCCCCTTTTTCTTTAGTTTGCCTTTGACCTATTTAGTGATAGAGGATATACTATCATAGATTGTCTACAGAAGAGTCACTGGTCTTAGACAATGAGAAGATTTATTGCATAACAGCAGTGAGTACCACTACATTTGGTCAGGCATAATTACTAGGATGTTATAGAGCTCGTACAGATACATCTGCTCCCTTTGAGGAGGTTGCAGAAGTACTCCTTGTCTCCACCCACAGTACGTGTGACATCAGTGGAATGGGTGGAGCTAATATAACATGAATATTAACCACGCCAGAACCAAAATACAAAAAATACAATACTAGATGCACATTGGAAAGACTGGGAGTCAATCTAAATGCATCGCTGATGTGTATAGCTGGTGATATGCATTAGACTGCCTGGGAGAGAATGTTCCCCAGCCATCACTGGGGAGATGATGGTTGACCTGCTGCAGCAAGCATTGGTAGTGAATCATGCCCTCAAGACTGTATTTGGGATGACACAAATAAAGGCACCGATACAAATGATTTGAATTTGTGGTGACTGATTAATGTAGTTATTTCAGTTCTCACTGTGAATGCAGTTGGCATTGACATAAATCTGTGTACACTGATGAGAATATGAATATGAATTCAGGCACAATAGTATTCAAATTGCTCACAGTGACAATGTCAAGAGCTGTAGCTGCTTCAGAATTGAGCGAACAGCAATAGGCTATCAAAACTACTTTACTGGTCAAGAAGCTTTTAAACGCTGTAGAAACAATCTGGATTCAATCAAACAAAATAGTTTGTGTCATAGAAACCATTATATAAAAAGAAAAAAAATCACATTTATACGAGTTACAAGAAATACTTGCAGTAACCTAGGGCAATGAAATAGAGAGGACTGATAATTATTTAATGATGACTGTTTGGGAGAGGACCTGGGAAACACTGACAGAGATGATAAGTGCCTTATTCCTGTGTGTGTAATTTCTACTAAATGGAGTTGTCATCGTTTGAAAAACATCATGTGTGACACTTTGAGAGACCATTATAAAACATCAAACATGTGGCATGAGAATTTTGTGTGTTTAGCTTAATGCTCATTCATGCCATTTACAGTTTGTGGGATCTTGCTATGTGGATATTGAATTATGTATTTGCCGATATTCCAAGTAATTCACAAGTAATTAATTAAATGTAAGCACTTCTAGATTTTTTTGACAAGATGATAAGATGCTACATCAATGAAATTGTTATTTTTATATGTTAGATTGCAATAAATTTTAGAAATTTGCTCCACTCTTAACTAGAATCTCAAATTACACTGTGACAAGTAACACAATACAGAAAGTAGAAACAGGAGTAGGCCATTTAGCCCTTTAAGCCTGCTGTGCCATCCAGTATGATCATGGCTGAACATCCTACTCAGAATTTTGCCCCCTTATTCTTTGATCCCTTTAGCCGTGAGAACCATATCTGTCTCCTTCCTAAAATAAAATCAATGTTCAATCCTCAACCGCTTTCTATGGCAGAGAATTCCACAGACTCATCATGCTCTGGGTGAAGAAATTTCTCCTCATCTTGGTCCTAAATGGTCCATCCTTGAGACTGTGACCTCTGATTATAGACTCCCCAGTTATCAGGAACATCTTCCTGCGTTTACCCAGTCTAGTCCTGTTAGAATTTTATAGGTTTCTTAGTGATCCCTCCTCCTTTTTCTACGATCTGACAACCATAGTCTTACTTGATCCACTATTTTTTCATATATCAGTCCCACCATCCCAGGAATCAATCTGCTAAGTCTTTGTTATACTCCCTTCATTGCCAGAACATCTTTCCTGAGATAAGGAGGCCAAAACTGCACACCCTAATCTAGGTGTGGTCTCACCAAGGCTCTGTATGATTGCAGCAAGACATGCCTGCTGTTGTCCTTGAATTGTCTTGGTATGAAGGTCAAAATACCATTTACCTTCTTCACCATCTGCTGCACCTGTATGCATTCTTTCAGCAACTGGTACACAAGGAGACCTAAGTCCTGATGCCCTTTCTCCATCTGTTGCCATTCAGATAATAATCTGCCTATTTTTTGCTACCAAAGTGGATAATGTTGTATTTATCCACATTATACATCACCTGTCATGCATTTACTCAATCACCCAACTTGTCCAAATCACACTAAAGCATCTCTGCATCCTCCTCACAGTTCACCTTCCCACCCAGCTTTTGTGTTGTCTGCAAACTTGGAGATATTGTATTTAGCTCCCTCATCTAAATCACTATTATATATAGTGAATAGCTGTGGTCCAAGCACTGATCCCTGAAGGACCCCAATGGTCACTGACAGCCACTCAGAAAATGACCAGTTTATTCCTAGGATTTGTTTCCTGTCCACCAACCAGTTCTTTATCCAGTACGCTACCGCCAATTCCAGACACTTTAATTTTACATGCTAATCTCTTAAGTAGAACCTCTGAAAGTCCAAGTAAACTATATCCACTGGTTCCCCCTTGTCAATTCTACTAGTTATATACTCGAAGAATTTCAGGAGATTTATCAAGCATGACTTCCTTTTTCTAAATCCATGTTGATGCTATCTAATCCTGTCACTGTTTTCCAAGTGCTCTGGTCTTAAATTTGTTATTATTAACATAATTATTAATAAAAACATAAACTGAAAATACGTGGTGCATATAATATGATATCTTGTAAGATTTACTTACAATAAATTTACAATATGGGTGTCACAGTGGCTTAGTGGTTAGCACTGCTGTCTCACAGCACCAGGGACTTGGGTGACTGTGCAAACTCCACATAGACAGTTGGCTTGTGTATGTGTGGGTTTCCTCTGGGTGCACTGGTTTCCTCTCACAGTCAAAAGATGTGACGGTTATGTGGATTGGCCATGCTAAATGGTCCATAGTGTCCAGGGATACGTAGGTAGATTGGCCATGATAAAAATGTGGGGTTATGGAGTTGGGATGGGGGAACTGGGTTTGGCTGGGATGCTGTTCGGAGGGTCGGTGCAGACTCAGTGGGCCAAATGGCCTCTTTCCACAGTGTAATGATTCTGTGATTCGCTATATATGTACATTATTGCCAATGACTGCTAACCAAACCCTCAGATTACTCAGGGATATATTAAATTTTAGTTGCAACATAAACAGACATTCAGTCAAAAGTTGACCGCAGATGTAAATTCAGTGGCTGCCTGGAGAGGGAGAACCTAGAATGTCACACCTGACAAGGTTTCAAAGAAGTTTCAGAGAGAAAAAATGCACTATAAAGTAAATCTGAGATCTCCATGTAATATCTTAGACTTCGAACATGATGGTTTAAAAAAAAAAACAGCTTTCTAGGCAAGAGACATCATTTCATTTACCCCCTTTCAAAAATATACAGCAACAGGAAATAAAATTGAGCTTCTCCCCTTATCTGTGTGCATTAGTGGTCTGACATCCTGGTGTATGGACTAGTGTGTTGTGAGAGTCGCAGCTCTAAGAACACCCATTTTAATATCTGCGCACCACAGATAAAGAAAAGGAAAAAGACTGTCTCACTGTATGTGACAGCGATCTTTTTATTCAATCTACAAAGCCAAGAGTTTCAAAATTGACTGTTCAACTACCCATGTCAATGCTGCCAGTAACATTCACTGCAGTGGCCGCAATGTTTAACCATCTGCTGTCCACTAGCAATTCAAAAACTTGTGTGTACTTTTTAAACTTCAACATTTTTGGGAAAAAAACAGAAATTGCTGGAGAAAATCAGCAGGTCTGGCAGCATCTTGGGAAGAAAATAGAGTTAACATTTCAAGTCTTCTTCAAAATTGTTTTTAGTAGCTTAGGAAAAGTGGCATTTGTGCTAAAGCCAAAGGTTTTGGGGCAGGGCATTGGATGGAGGAGGGAGATGAGCAGGTGGGGGGAGACGGAGCCGAGAGAGAGAGGAATATGAACGGGATAGGTAAACAAGAGATTATTGATATTAGGCCAGGACAGAAGAAAAGCTGAATAAGTGATAATAAGAGCTAAGAGGGAGAAAATGGGTTAACTGTGCTGAATGCAACCCATATAATGTGATAATAAGCCTGGGAGTACGTAGGAATGGTTAACTGTGCTAAAAGCAACACATTCTATAACAAGACTGGGTTTGGGGGTGGGGAAAAAACATGAAAGGCTCTAAAGTTATTGAACTTGGTATCATAGAGGCTGCAGGATCCCCAATCGGAAAATGAGATGTTGTTCTTCAACAACTTGGGTGGGTGAATAACCAAGGGGAACCACCTCTCCTCACCTGGCAGCTTAAGCTTTGAGGTATCTTGTTTGGAGCTATAAGAAATTGAGGAAACTTGCCTGGGAATTGGTTCGTAACAATTACAACAATGACTAAAAGTGCTTAATTGATTGTAAAGTATTTAGAATATCTTGTGGTCATTAAAATGCAAAACAAATTCAAGTCATTCTTTTAAATTTCATTGTGCAAATCAATGAGTGCAAATGAATGGTATATATTTTTGTGCATGTGTATGCGTATCTTCCGTAGCATGCAGAATAAACACAAGTGGTGGTCACCATTAACAGGATGTATCCAGCCAAGAAGATATTCTGCCTATCACAAATATATTTTGTGGTAAACAAATTTCAGTGCCAATGTGATGCTTGGACATAGGCCCTACTTCATAAAACCTGGCTGATCATGTCAAACAGAATATTCCTTTGGCTGTTCACAACAAGCTGACTAACCAAACGGCCCATGCCTTGCAAAACTGAAACACAGTAAATGTGACTCTGTGATTGGACAGCTTTTTCTAAATAGTTCTAAGTATGCTAATAATCATGCTGACCCCAAAATTTAAGGTTATCAATTTATTTTGCAGTATGGTGCACTTGTATTAAGAGATGCAGTTTTGTACTTTGCAGACAGAAAGAACACAAACACATTGTGCCTATTTCAGCTCAGCACAACAGGTGACAGCCATTCTCTGGTTCATTTGTTGGTCAATGTGCCTGATTTAAATTTAAATGAAGCTTGACAGTTAACTGTTAGTCATCAGCTAACTGGTGTACTCTCCATGGCAATGCCGTTATTAGTCAGAATTCATTTTCCGACATCTGTTCTCATGCAAAATAAAATGATTGTCTTCGTTTAACATTGGTATTTCTTGTGAATTGTCCTTACGAGTGTAAGACAAAAAGGTTTGGTTTTTTTCAGGTACATATTGCCAGCAGAGGGAAGTTGAAGCAATAACAGAGGGTGTTGAAGATGATGAGGGCTGCTGCTGTTGCTGTGAACCAGGACATTTGCCTCACATGTTGTCATTCAATGCAGCTTTCATCCAGCGCTGGCTGGCCTGGGAAGTTACATCATCTCAATATGTACTGGAAGGCTACAGCATCAGTGACAACAATGCAGCGTGTATGTTGCAGATGTTTGACCTCAGAAAGATGCTTATCACCTATTATGTAAAGGTAGTAGTATGCCAGTAAGTTTCTAATATGTTATTTTGTTTCATAAATAGGTCTATTTGTCTCCACCTCCTACGTTTTTTTTAAGCTGTGTTCCACCTACAGGCTGTCAGGACTGCCAGCTATAATAAAGCAACAAGAAACAGACTCCAATCCAGCCATTTTTGGACAATAGAGATAACAAGGTGTAGAGCTGGACGAACACAACAGACCGAGGAGCAGGAAGGCTGACGTTTCGGGCCTAGACCCTTCTTCAGAAATGGACAATAACTGGGAGACAGGCAAAGTGAGATGAAGTCAGATTTGAGTTTATATATATTTAGTGGTAACCCATCTAAAGCTCACTAGAAATTCCTGTGGTGACTGTGTCTATACTGACAGTGGTGTTGCCAAGCCTTCAGGAATTAAGAATTAACCTTCAGGAAACAGCTGCAAGCAAAGCCCAAGAATAAATTCATAGGATCGTTACGATGGAGTGGTTATGTGTAACGCCAGAATGGCCAATGCACATGTGTGCAGATTTGGCCCACAATGTCAACAGGCTATGATACAACAGGCCTGTAGAATCGTTTGTGCCTGTGCCAATTACATCCTGCGTGCACTCACATCATTGGTGCTAGTCAAGGAGTCCAGGAAGGTGAAGAGTGGTTCCCTGGCGTGAGCAGTAACAAAGGCCAGGAGTTGGATTTGGGGGGAAGGTCTGCACTGGAAGCCAGCCTCTTTTTTTACACTGGGGGTGACAGGAAGGATGCACTAAGATTGGGAGGCCACAGAGTGAGTAGAAGAGGGTGACAGGGCTGCTTGTCGTCCTTTGAGAATGTCCTCAGTCTTCCTTCTGTTCCATGTAGAGGTGGAGCTATAAGGATACTTCGCCATGTTAAAAAATTAGCTTTTTAAAAAATTCATATCAAACACTTTTGTTTGATAGTTATTAAATATTGGAGATGGAGAAGAAGTCTCTTTGACTAGCGACTTAAGAATCATTCAATTGGGAAACAAATAGACTACTAATTTTCTAATTGACCATGAGAAAGCAGGACATTCTGAGGATGTATTCGTCAGGTAATCATTTGTGGGATTATATGGGGATGGCAGGAGCACCTAAAGGATGAGTGTTTGGAGAGGCAGTTTAATAATGGTAATGTGGCTAGATTAGTAATCCAGAGGCCCAGGTTTATGCTCTGGGGACATGGATTCGAATCTCACCATGGCAGCTGTTGAAAATTGAATTCAAATTATCCCCCTAACAGTGACTACATAATAGGATACAGTATGAAGAAAGAAATAATGAAAGCTTGTCAGAAGCAGTGTGATAATCATGGGAGATTTTAATCTACATACAGATGGGCAAAGGTAGCCTAAATGATAAAACTCCGAAACAAAAACAGAAACTGCTGGAAAATCACAGCAGATCTGGCAAAATTTGTGGAGAGAAATCAGTTAATGTTTCAGGTCAGTGACCCTTCTTCAGAAACTTTGTGTGTAGCTTAGATGATGGACTATTTTCAGAAGAGCTTCTTGCAACAGCACATTATGGAGCCAACTAAAGAGCAGACTATTTAGGCCTGATATTATGCAATGAGATAAGATTAATTAATGAAGGCGCCCCTAGGTAGCAACAATCATAATTTGATTGAATTTTACAATTAGTTTGAGGGTGGGAAGCATGTACAAGCCAAGAGTTTTAAACTTACATAAGGATAATTATGAGGGCATGGAACAGAGCAGCTAAAGTGAACTGGCAAAATAGGTTAAGGGATCTGTAAATGGTGATACAGTGGCAGACATGTAAGAGGATATTTCAGTGTGCACAGCATAGTTACATTCCAATGAGAGAAAAATTCCAAAGGGAGGACCAACATCTGTGGGTAACTAAAAAGAGTTAAAGATGGTATCAAACTGAAAGGAAAAATATATACTTGCACAAAGTTCAGAAGATTGGACAGAAAGAAAAGTGAAGAATGACTACCAGATTAACAAGGAAGGGAAAATAAATTATGAGAGAAATCTCAGCTACAAATATAGATAGTGGTAAGAATCTCTATATAAATTTTTTTTTAAAGTTAACAATAGGGTTTTGGTCCTATAGAAAGTGAGTCTGAGGAATTAATGAGGAATGATGAGAAGGCAGGTGAATTGAAAAGGCATTTACAGAACATTATCCCAGATTCAGCTGTAAATCCAGAAATGGAAGTGAGGGAGAAACTCAAAATTACAATGCACAGAGAAAAGGTACTAAGTACATTGTCAGTTATAGGCTGTCAAGTCCCTGGGCCTTGATAGATTTTAACCTAGGATGTTAAAAGAAATGGCTAGTGAAACAGTGATGTGTTGATTTTAATTTTCCAGACTCCTCTAGATTCAGGGAAGGTTCCTCTAGATTGGATTCCTTTAAATAGTGAAAATAACTTCTTATTCAAAAGGCTGCATTTGGTGCCACTACAACTGCAGAAGGTGCTCTTAAAGCCCTTGCAGTGCAGTGCCTCGAGAGTGGGAGATGAGATGCGATTCCTCCAGCTTTTGCTGAGGCTCACTGGAACACTGCAGCAGGCCCAAGATAGAAACGTTGCACAGAGATCATAATGATGCATTGAAGTAAACAACTGGAAGCTCAGAATCATTTTTACAAAGAGAATGTAGGTGCTCTGCAAAGCAGTCGCCCAGTCTGCATTTTCTCTCCTCATTGTAGAGGAGATCGCATTGTGAGCAGCTAATACAGTAGACTAGATTGAATGAAGTGCAGGTAAATCACTGCTTCACCTAAAAAGTGTTTCTGGCACTTGGATAGCGAGGAGGGAGGTAGTAAATGGGCAAGTGTTGAACCTTTTGCAATTGCATAGGGAGACGCTATGGGGAAATGTTGGAAATGAAGGAGGAATGGACCTGGAGGGAACAGTCCATGCAGATTTCTGATAAGGGAAGGGAGGGGAATATGTGCCTGGTCATGGTATCCTGCTGGAAATAGTGGAAAAGGCAATTTATGGTCCCTTGGATGTGGAGGCTGGTAGGTGGAAAGGATCCTATTGTTGTGTGGTAAAGAGGAGGAGGACTGAAAGCAGATGTGCAGGAAATGGGTCAGACGTGGTTAAAGCTCTTGTCAACCATGGTAGTAGGGAAACCTTGGTGGAGGAAAAAAGATGGACATTTCTGATGTCACTCTGCAGATGGCAGCATCATCAGACAGTTGTGATAGAGACAGAGAAACTGGGAGAATGGAATGGAGTCCCTATAGAAAGTATACTCTGCATAACTGTGGGACTCAGTGAGTTTATAGTGGATATCGGAGGCTAACTTATCCCTAGAAATGAAAACAGAGATGTCAAGGAAGGGAAGGGAGGAGACAGAGATGGACCAGTTGAAGGAGCAAGCAGGGTGGAAATTGGAAGTGAAGTTGATAACTTTTTTCAATTCCAAATGAGGAGGGAAACAGCACCAATGATGGCTTCAATGTACCGTACTAGAGAAATAGCTGTGGGGTTGGACCCAAATGGGATTGGAACAAGCAGAGTTCCACGTAACCTACAAACAGACATGTTATTCCACCTGTGGTCTGACTAGTGCCTTGTATAGCTATAGCAAAACCTCCCTACATTTATAAGCTATTCCTTTTGAAATAAATGATAACAGTCCATTTTCTCTTCTCTATTACCTGCAGAACTTGTATGCTAGTGTTTTTTTTTTAATTCATGCACAAGGATTCCTAAATCCCTCTGTGCTGTAGCTTTCTGCAGGCTTTCTCCATTTAAGTAATAATTAGCTCTTCTCCTCTTCCTGCTAAAATGTATAACATCACATTTTCTCATATGATATTCCATCTGCCAATTTTTTCCCCACTACCTGTATCCCTCTGCAGACTGCATCACCCTCATCACTTGTCTTTCCACTTATTTTTGTGTCATCTGCAAACTTGGCTATAGTACGTTCACTTTCCTCATTCAAGCCATTTATAAATATTGAAAATAATTTTTACCGCAGCACTGATCCCTGTGGCACTCCACTAATTGGAAGTTGCCATTCTGATAAGGTCCCTGCATTCCAACTCTGTCTTTTATTAGTTCACCAATCCTTTACCCACGTTGATATGCTACTTCCAACACTATGGACTCTTATCAAGGAGCCTAATGTGCCGTACCTTATCAAATGCCTCCTGAAGATCCAAATATATGACATCCACTGCTTCTGCTTAAATATCATGCTTGGCACCTCCTTAAAGAATTCTTGTAAATTTGTCAGGCATGATATCCCCATCATGAGCCATGTTGGCTCTACTTTATCATAAATTGCATTCTAAATGCTGTGCTATTACATCCTTTGTAATAGACTTTAATATTTTCCCAAGTACAGACGTTATGCTAACTACCTTGTCTTTACCTTTTTTTTTGACTCCTTCCCTTTTGAAATAAAGGTGCTACATTGGCAGTTTTCCAATCTTGTAGAACATTTCCATATTGTAAGCATTCTTGGAGAGTTATTAGCAGTGCATCCAATCTCTCTATAACTACTTCCTTTAATGTCCTAAGATGAGTCCAGTCAGGTCTAGGGGATTCATTGGTCTTTCAGTCCATTAGTTATCCTAGCACTTTTTGTCTAGTGGTAGTCATTGTATTTATTTCTTCTCCTCCTTTTGCCCTTGATTATTTAGTAATTTTGGAACACTGATAGTATCTTCAACTTTGAAAATTGTTCCTATTATTATTTCTCCTACCTCATTCTCTCAGGGATCTATATTCACTTTGGTGTATCTCTTCCGTTTTTTTAAAAGAAGCTGACTGCCTTATTTTACTTCAGAGATAGTAGGAACTGCAGATGCTGAAGAATCTGAGATAACAAGGTGTAGAGCTGGATGAACACAGCAGGCCAAGCAGCACCAGAGGAGCAGGAAGGCTGACGTTTCGGGCCTAGACCCAGAAAGGGTCTCTGCCTTATATTATTTGCAAGTTTACCCTCACAGTTTATTTTCTCCCTCTTCATTTTTTTCTTGGTTATCTTTTGTTGGGTTTTAAAACTGTTCCAATCTTCTAGCTTATCATTCATCTTTGTCACATTGTATGTTTTATCTTTCAATTGGATGCTATCCTTAACTTCCCTTGTTAACCATCATTGGCTTATCTCCTTTCTACAATCCTTAGAGTCATAGAGATGTACAGCATGGAAACAGACCCTTTGGTCCAACTTGTCAATGCCAACAAGATATCCTAAATTAATCTAGTTCACATATGCCAGCATTTGACCCATATCCTTCCAAGCCCTTCCTGTTCATGTACCCATCCGGATGCCTCTTAAATGTTGTAATTGTACCAGCCTCCACCACTTCCTCTGGCAGCTCATTCTATACACGCACAAACCTCTGCGTGAAAAAGTTGTCCCTTAGGTCACTTTTAAATCATTCCCCTCTCACCTTAAACCCATGCCATCTAGTTTTGGACTCCCCTGCCCCAGGGAAAAGACCTTGGCCATTCACCCTATTCGTGCCCCTCATGATTTTATAAAGTTCTATAAGGTCACCTTCAGCCTCCGATGCTCCAGGGAAAATAGCCCCAGCCTATTCAGCCTCTCCCTATAGCTCAAACCCTCCAACCCTGGCAACATCCTTGTAAATCTTTTCTGAACCTTTTCAAGTTTCACAACATCTTTCCTATAGCAAAAAATGGTCACTGTTTCCTAGGGGATCTTTTACTTTGATATTATTTATCAAACCTGCCTCATTACGCATCACCAGATCCAAAACAGCCTGATCCCTAAAGAGTAAACACTCTTCAGGGAAATGCAGAAACTCACTGAACTTCCTGAAATTATCAGGTCCCTTCAATATAGTTTAAGTGGTGCTTTTGAACTTGATACCAAATAGGGATGCGTTCAATGCATTTTGCGTTGTGAGTAGTCAAGAAAGACTTGCAAATATACAAAGCCTTTCACAATCTTAGACCATCCAAAAGTGCCTTATAACTAATAGAATACTTTTACTTTGAAGTGTAATCACTGTTGCTCACAACAAAATCCCATAAACAGCAATATGGTACCAACTAGAGGGCAGGTAAAACCTCTTTTGGTATTTCTTCTGAAAAATGACACCTCCAACAGTACAGAACTCCCACAGTACTGTACCCCAATTTCACTTTAGATTTTATGCTCAAGTCTCTGGAGTGGAGCTTAAACCCATGACCATTTGACCCAGAGGTGAAACATAACCATTCACTTAGCCATGCCTGGCATCATTAATGTGAAACCTGAGAGCAGGAGTGAGTAACATAGGTGACATGAAATCTTGTTAGTGAGTAACTGTGCCTGAAATGTGTGACTATGTTATCCTCCATGTAGCGTCAGCCAATCAGAATGAAACATGGTTGCAGAAAACAAACGTATGGGCATGATGAGCAAGTGACTAGTGACAGTAAACCCAGGACACGGGTGGTTGATTAATTAAGACAGAAGTATCAGATAAAGTGGAGGAGCCTCTCAAATTTTAAAAATAATTTGGGAGCAGTTGAATTTTATGTCATGGAATAATGAAAATGACACGTACGAGTAGACAACTTTACATTGAGTTATTTGTGCCCTGAACTGTAATTAAATCTGACAGAATGAGAGCCTTTCACACTTTTTGAATCCAAGCCCCATTCCCTGAATACACTTCCTACACCGCTTCCCCTCAAAAACCCACATCCGCCTTTCCTAACATCTCCTCCTTTGATTTGTACTCCCTTTTCCTTATTTCCCTGTAAAGCACCCTTGGGTGACTCTATTTTAAAATTTCTCTACAAATGCATATAGTCATTACCAAAGCAATTTCCTTCCTTAAAACAAATGTTTTAAGAAGTGTTTTTCATGTTTCAGCATTAAACAATGGATAAATGTGGCATTCAAGTCATTTTTTTTCAATGTATTCTGTGAATTATTGTCAATGAAATTGTACTGGAATCAGATGGCATTAATATGCACATCTGTTACAACAGTGAGATGAGATTGTGTATTAACAAATTTCTCTTGGCAGAGCATAATATATTACTTGATTTGTTCTCCGAAACTGGAAGACTGGTTATGCAATGAATCCATACAGGAAGCTCTGCATCTGTGCACAGCGTGGAATTATGTTGATAGGGACCCAGGAGTTTTTAATGTGAACATTGATGAAGACTATGATCATTGTCTCAAGGGAATCTCAAGAGCCAGCTTCTGTAACGCTTATTTAGAGTGGATTCAACACTGCACTAGTAAAAGGACAAAGGTACACAATTAAATTGTATTTCTCAATTCACCCTTCTATAATTTTGTTCCTGGCCATTCTGTTCATTTCCCATTATTTCACTATAGAATTCCATGGAATGTACAAAATAGAAACAGCCATTTGGCTCAAATAGTATATGGCAGTGCTGCAGCTTCTTCTCACCTTTCTTAATCTCACTCCTTTGTTTATTTCTCTCTCAGCAGTAATATGTTCCACACGTTCATCACTTTCTGAGCAAAAAAGCTTCTCCTGAATTCCAGATTGAATTATTTGTGAATATCTTATATTTATGACCTTTAGTTTTGGATGCCCACACAAATTGAAACATCTTCTCTAAGTCTGCACTGTCATAATTTTGAAGACCTCTACTAGGTCACCCTTCAGTTTCCTTTTTTCTAGACACAAGCGCCCAGCTTTTCAGACCATCTTTATAGTTATTAATAAAATGTCTTTATTTGAGGTCCTAAGAGAGTTACATTTTCTACCTGATTTTAAAAGTCCTGTTCTCTTCACCCCATGATACACTCAATGAATGGCAGGACACTGGGAGTTCAGAGGAACAAATGGATGTCGGGGTGCTCGTCCACAGGTCTCTGATGGTGGCAAGACTAGTTAAGAAGGCAAATGGGAACTTCCCTTTATCAGTCATGGCATTGATTACAAGAGCAGGGGGTTTTCATTGAAGTTGTACGAAATTTTGTTTAGACCACAGTGGGAGTGCTGCTTGCAGTTCTGTTCACCGCACTACAAGAAGGATGTGATTGCACTGGAAGGGGTACAGAGGTGATTCACCAGGATATTGCCTGGGATGGAGCTTTTTAGCTATGAGGAGAGGCTGGATAGGCTTGGGTTATTTCCTTCAGAGCAGAGAAGGCAGAGGGGATACCTGAGTGAGGTGTTTAAGATTATGAGAGGTATGGACAGGGTGGATAGGAAGCAACTGTTCCCTTAGTTGAAGGGTCAATAATGAAGGGGAATAATTTTAAGGAGAAGGGCAGAAGATGTAGAGTGAACTTAAGGAAAACGTTTTCACCCAGAGGGTCATGGGAATCTGGAATACATGACCTGGGAGGGTATTAAAGGCAGGAAGCATAATCTTTAAAAAGTATGTGGATGAGAAATGTCATTACATTCATGGCTATGGGCCAAGTGCTAAAAAATGACGTTTATATAGATAGGTCAGCACAGACTCAAAGGGCCTCTTTGCTGAATGTCTCCCTAATGATAACAGTGCTACAAGGGTTAAATTATCAAGATAGACAGAGTGATTAGAATCATATTCTCCAGACTATAAAAGATTAAAAGATGACCTAATTGAGATATTGAAGATAATTCAGGGATTTGATACGGAAATTGCAGGAAATCTCTGCCATTTGGAGTGATGCCATAAAGAACTTCTTCACATTCAGGGTAGTAAGAACTTTTCAACTCCACTTCCCACAAAAACGAGTTGATAATTCTAGAGGTCACCTGAAAATTTCAAAAATAAGGCTGATAGATTTTTGTTGGGCATGAAGCGGTTAGGGAACCAGGACAGAAATGGGTTGAAGATACAGATCAGAATGGCAGACAGGCTGGTAATACACAGCAGGTCAGAAAGCATCTGTAGAGAGAAGGAGAGGTAATGTTAATCCTTCATTTGAAGTCTTCATTATGACTTGAAATGATAACTCTGTTTCATTTCTGTGATGCTGTCTGATCTGCTGAGTGTTTGCGGCATTTTCTGTTTTTATTTAGATTTTCCAGCATTTGCATTATGCTGCCTTTATAAAAGCTATCAGTTTAGTTTTACTTCCCTGCTGTTTTCCTACAGCCCTGCAAATTGCTTCTTTTCAAGTATATATCCAATTTCATTTTAAATTTTTTTCTTGAATCTGTTTTCCTCAACCCAGTGCATTCTAGACTACCAACTCACTGCATGGAAAAGATTCTCTCCATCCAAACCTTGGTTCATTTGTCAATTATTGTAAATCTTATGTCGACTTAGAATTTAGTTATATACTTAAAAAGGAAAATTTTCAGAGTTATGCTTTTGGAAGGAGTAATGGCCTTCATCAGTGCTGCACAGTTTGTGTCTAAGTTGTGGTGCCAAAGGTACAGGTTATGACTTGCATGTAATGCTGCCCCATTCTGTGTTGCGTTACAGCCTGTGAGAAGTGATGGGGATTCTCCACTCGTAACCCTTTGTTTCAGCCTTTCTATTTTTGGCAGAAGAGCTTTGGGAACCGCAACACACAACATGTCCATCAGGTAATCTACCGTGGTTTTAGCCAATTCACTTGTAAAACAGTATATAATCACAAAATCACAGAAACATTAAAGACAAATGTAGGCCATTCAGCCCATTGTGTCTATACCAGCTGTCCAAATGAGAGATTTATTTATGTTACAAATAAGAACTGTGTTACAGTCAATAAGGCTCTGTGGTGCCAGATAGGAATTTTAAGCTGAATGTAGTTTTTACAATGGAACAGTTCCATTTCATGCCCAATCCCCATCAGACTTATTCGTAAATGCAGGTCAGTATACAATGATATGCATGATGCCTTGTCCCTACCTAATGACATTTTAACCATATCCCCTCAAATTCACTCCCTTTTAGACTCAGCTTGCTTCTCGTGCTACAGGGGTGTCTGAAGTTTAGTGTTTTTTTTTATTTTAATGGGGTTTTACAGCTTTGCATTAGAGCAAGTGGTTAACTGTTAACACATTAGAAACAAAGTGTGGAAAAGAAAAAAAGATGATTTTGTATTAGCCTCCCTGACACAGGGAGGTAGAAAGACTGAACCATCTAGAAGATCAAGCAATGTGTGCAGGTTCAGTCAAAACTAAAAGGTAATAATATAGCAGTTTCCCACAAGTCAGAGCTAGAATAAATGTTGAGTGGCTTATAAGGAAATCCAAAAAAGACAGCTGCTGGAAATTGAGGATATGGAGAGCCCAAACCTGTTTGTTTACTCCGAAAACATTTACAAGTAAGTGAGAAGAAAGCTCCAGAAACCAATTATAGCCATGCCAGGTGAAGAAGAAACTTTGAAAGTGGGTTCAAGGTGCCCCTTCACTAGGGTTGGAGTATCTGTAAGATTGCTGTTGAGGGTACCAAGAATTGAATCTTTGTTTCTACTATTTGTAATAAAACTGTTAAAAATATATTTTGGATAGTGTAAATTAGTCCATGGTTTTCTCCCTTTTATATGTAATAATCTTTGTTCTCATGTTTGAAGTACATTGTCAGCCTCATGTGAAAATGTGCAGTGACTGGCCACCAGGGTAAACAAATAGCAATATAAAACTGAAGCCCTATCAAGACAAGTTTTACTCTGTGATCTGACATGTCCTGTATTACCATCAGCTGGGTTCCTAACATAAGAACAAGGAGCAGGAGTAGGCCATCTGGCCCCTTGAGCCTGCCCCACCACTTAATAAGATCATGGCTGATTTTTGAGACTCAGCTCCACTTACCCGCCCACTCACCATAACCCTTAATTCCTTCACGGTTCAAAAATTTATCTAGCCTTGCCTTAAAAACATTCAGCAAGGTAGCTTCAACCATTTCACTGGCCAGGGAATTCCACAGATTCACAACCCTTTGGGTGAAGAAGTTTCTCCTGACCTCAGTCCTACATCTGCTTCCCTTTATTTTGAGGCGATGCCCTCTAGTCCTAGTTTCACCTGCTAGCGGAAACAACCTCCCTGCCTCCACTTTATCTATTCCCTTCATAATCTTATATGTTCCTATAAGATCTCCCTCATTCTTCTGAATTCCAATGAGTATAATCCCACTACTCAGCCTTTCCTGATAATCCAACCTTCTCAACTCTGGTTCAACCATGTGAATCTCCTCTGCACCCCTTCCAGTGCTAGTATATCCCTTCTCAAGTAAGGAGACCAAAACTGCACACAGTACTCCAGGTGTGGCCTCACCAGGACCCTATACAGCTGCAGCATAGCCTCCCTGTTTTTAAACTCCATCCCTCGAGCAATGGCAGACAAAATTCCATTTGCGTTTTTAATTACATGCTGCACCTGCAATCCTACTTTTAGCGATTCATGCACAAGGACACCCAACTCCCTCTGCGCAGCAGCGTGCTGCAATTTTTTACCATTTAGAACATAGTCCATTTTGCTGTTATTCCTACCAAAATGGATGACCTCACACTTATCAACATTATACTCCATCTGCCAGACCTTTGCCGACTCACTTAGACTATCTATATCCCTCTGCAGACTTTCAGTGTCTTCTACACACTTTGCTGTACCACCCACCTTAGTGTCATCTGCAAATTTTGACGCACCACACTTAGTCCCCAACTCCAAATCATCCATGTAAATTGTAAAGAATTGAGGTCCCAACACTGATCCCTGAGGCACACCACTAGCCACTGACCGCCAACCAGAAAAAACACTAACACTAGGATAGGGATTGAAACATACTATCTGGATGGTAGTCACTTTATCTAACTATGCATTTAATCTAATCATGAATGTTGACAAAGTTTCTGCCTAACTGTTAGCCTTGGAAATGAATTCCACAGCCTCAATTCTCTTTGTAAAGATGTTTCCACTGTCCTCTATACTGGGCCCATGATTTACAGGAAACAGTCTTCTACGTCTGTCTATCCTCTCCAATTCTTTCAAAGTTTAAAAACCTTCTACAATATATATTGTACGTTGTTCGAATGAAAGAAGCTGCAAATTGTTTTTTTTATTGTACTTCCTGATACCATACAACAGCCTAATGAAATTGTACTGTTCCCTGTGTAAAGCCTCAAAATAGTTCCCACTGTATGAAGTTAAATACTGTACATTGACTTCATAAGATGAGTCAGTGTTCTTATGACAACACAAATTTTGCTGATGACACCCAGGATGGTAAAGACAAAGCTACTTGTGTAAAGATTACAATCAGAGATTTGGAACAAATAAATGGATGGGTTAAAGGAATATCAGACAGACTTTAAAGTTGCCATAAATGTACTTACAAAAACTAAAAATCACAGTGGCTCAGTGGTTAGCACTGCTGCCTCACAGCGCCAGGAACCTGAGTTCGATTCCAGCCTCGGGCGACTGTGCAAACTCCACACAGACATTCTCCCTGTGTCTGCATGGGTTTCCTCCAAGTGCTCTGGTTTCCTCCCACAATCCAAAGATGTGCAGGTTAGGTGGATTGGCTGTGCTAAATTGCCCATTGTGCTCAGGGATGTGTAGATTAGGTGGGTTACTCTGAGGATCAGTGTGGACTTGTTGGGCCAAAGGGCCTGTTTCCACATTAGGGATTCTATGATATACCACGCAGAGTGTTTGCAAAGGTGGAAATGAAATCAGTGGAATTATGAATGTTGACTTATTTTATCAGTTATTAGTGAAGTGAATCAACATTGGGGTGCTCAAAAGTAGGTTTGGTTCCTAGTTGAAACAGGCTATTTTAACATGGATGAGACCATATATATGTCTGATTATTGCTCAGGTTCAGAGCGGAGTCATTCTAACTGTGAGCTATTCAGAGAGGCTGAAGTTGGTTTTCCAAGAAATAAGATTAAGGACACATGTAATAGAGGTTTTTGAGTTTGAGGTATTAATAATGTAAATAATTGTAGATTACTTACTTCAGTACTTGGATAGCACAGTATAAAGTTAACAAAACTCAACTGATAGTAGAAAGGAGAGAAAGATGCTTAGCAAGATATGTTCAGTGCTTCCCAAACAATTTCCTATCATCAACACATGTTTGAGAATTGCCAACACCCCAAACCAAGAGACTAGGAGGATGGGGGCTTGGAGAAACATCTGAGCGGCAGGAGAAAAAGCTGTTTCATTCATAGGGATTTTAAGTAAAAAGCGTGTAACATAGTTTTTCGGGACAGGATTCAAGCCTGCAAGATCCAGCAGTTACGCCATACCTATTGTTAATAAAACTGTACAATTTAACGAGGCCTTGCTTCAAAATGGCCTGACAGCTGCCTTGGGACTGTGGAATCCTGGGAAAGTACTTGATTGTGCAGGTATTGGTTTCTGAGCTGATTAAATTTCCCTCTGATTGAACAGTATTCAGGGAGTTTACATCGCACAAACTTCTCCGGCCCTGATTTACTCTCCCACTCTCTGCTGCTGTTTGTTGCCTGGTATGTCAGCAATGGCTACAATCATACATTGGCAGCTCCATCATTGTGCAAAACCCCAATATCATAAATAAAAACAGTAAAATCTGTACATACTCAACAGGTCTGACAGCGTCTGCAGAAGGAGGAACGAATTTAACGTTTCAGGTTTGTAACCTTGCTTCAGCATAGTCCATTCATTACCTGGAATTTACCAGTTGGAGTGCATGAGTGCCATTTTGCACCCAGTACTGCAGCAGTCCTGTTGATGGACATCTACCTAGATCCTCGAGGTTAATGGAAGATAAACTGCCTCAATGATTGCCTCCAGAGTTGGTTTACAGGAGTGTCAGGGAAATTAACCTTTGATTCTCCAACAATCTAAGACAGATAACAACTCTATAACAAAGCCAAATTCTCCTCAGTCTGTGGCTTCCTTCTGTAAAATGAGGGCATGTTCCAATCTGCTACTATCCTATTAAATATTCCCTTCCCCATGCATGGGCTTAGTGGCTAAGCTCATTGCAGGGTACTAAACACTGATCAGCATGTCTGACCATTCGGTTTTCAGCCCAAGACATACAATGGCCTTCAACATGCCTAACTGTGTGCGTGCAGCTTATTGTAAGGAATATATTTGGGCGAGGGATCCCTGCAACAATATCAAGCAGACAGATCGAATAAACTGTTTAACCACAAGATAATTTGCATGGAAATATCCATAGATATGAACAAAAGCATGTTTTTTGAGGAACATCGTTAAAAAAAGGAAGGAGGGACGGAGAGATTTAGGGTGGAACTTAGTGCACAGCTAACTGAAGACACAGCCACCAGAAATGGAGAGATTATAATCAGGGCTGCTCAAGGAAAAAATGAGAGATTACAGGGGGACATGGGTAGGGTTGCTGGAGATTACAAAGATAGAATAGGCAAAGTATGTAGGGATTTGAACATCAGGATGAGAAATTTAAGATAAATAATATTGTGAATTAGCAAATCTGACCACTGATCAGAGCAACAATCAGCAAATTGGCTATTTTTCCTCTATGGAGAATATGACTAGTTATCATAAGATCTGTTCTTCATCAGCGGCTGTGTGTACGCTGACAGATTGTTTGTTGACCTTGTAATTTTCTGTAGCTCCCAGATGACAGTAGGACAGCTGTTCAGTTTAAAGATCTAGTTCATACTGCTATCTTCTACATGAAAGGAAATAATTCCTTGCAAATCCTGGGTCATTTTGCTTTTATTTCCTAGGATAAAAAATGCAATACAATTGCACAATCTTTCCTAGCTCTTTTTCTTTCTTGTCTTTCCATTTAACAGATGTTTGTTTTGTCCCAGAATCCTCTTTCCCAAATTATTTTATGAGTTTAATGAGTCAAGAGAAAGGTAAATACAGGCAGTGAGCTCAACAAAAATTACAAGTACAGCATCAACCAAGGCTTAGAAGGCAGCGCTCTTGTCAATATATCATCAAAGCAATTACAGTAGAACTAGCATTACTGCAAAATAAAAACCTTAAAACACGTAAAATATCAAAGCATGTTAGGAAGCTGTGGTATCAGAGATAGTACTGCTAAGAAAATTTAATTTTAGAGATGGACCAAATAGAATACAAAATTGGTCATCTGGAGAAAATGACTTGTCCTTGAGCTATAAAATAGCTTCTAAACATGATACTAAATCAGAAGCTGAACAAGTACATACACTCTGTGCAATTGCAAATTCAGCAGATGATGTGAAAGCATGCCATGGAGTAAACGGAACAACATATACATTTAAAGAGGTCCTGAAAACTTTGATACTTATTTCAACCTCAGAACTAATCCAATCCTTGCAAAACCAAGGCTCAATTGAAGAGTTCACCATCTGGGAGAATCTACAGATTATTTAATTCATAATCTCTCCAGACTAGTAGGGAACTGTGACTGTGGCCACTGAATTGTTGTAGACATTACAATAAGCTGTTGTATGATTTGTTGCAGTTAAAGATGATCTGACTGTAGGGAATGTCATTCAAATTGTGAATGAGCCGGCAACATAGATCACTGCTAAGAGCAGAAATCAAACTTGGAGATCATCAAAACCATTTAATTCTTAAGGTAACAGCAACAAAGAGACATGTGAAAAACCACTGTAGCCACAGGACGGACATCACACATTAAAAACCCTTGCCAACATGTGGAGCAAAGAAACGTCAAGTGCAAGCAATGTCCAGCAATCAAAACTGAATGCATTTAGTGTAAATCACTAGATCATTTTTAGAAAATGTATGAAAGCAGGACAAGCCACAGGAAAGCAAGAGACCAAAGAACTATACACGCAAAGAGATAAATGAGAGAGCACAATCATTAGTAGAAGATAAATGCAAAGACCTCCTATGGGAAATAGATTACCCAAATTTAGCATTTTGGCTGCTGACATTTATGTCAATAGGAATCTCTCAAATTTCAATTTATACACAGAAAAAGTGTTACAATAATATCAGATAGCGAGCCTTGGTTGGGAAACACTGTCTACAACAAACAGAAGTCCCACAACATGGTCCTGGGCATAGCACTTAATGTTCAAGGTGTAGTACAAGCAACTCTGCAATGTCGAATACACCAAATACTAAAGACCTGCACGTGCTTCACAATTAGGAATTCTTGCTCCTGAGCAGGAAGGCTTGATTGACTTCAATATCATTCAAAAGGTGAAAGGGATTAAACTACACCGGGTCAATGAACACCTCGACATGAAGTCTCCTTAAATTCATAGCATCAGATTAGTTAAGTTGGAATAAGAAATTGGTTTAATACTATCAATAATATGGAAAGCTGTGACAATACTGGCTTGCTGGCAATATTTTGCGCAGCTATCAGCTTTAAAGAATGTTAAGGTTCCAAGAGTTTGCTTGTGCTTCCTTGCAGACATTGCTAAGAACTAAGTAATGAACAGGGTAGCCCATTACAGGACACTGAAGAATCTGCAACCAAATTGAGTTGGATTGCAAAACAGCTTAGTGATCATCTAGTGATGATAAATTCTATTCGTACATTAGAAACTGATATGACTCAGAGGATATGAGTTCAAGTCAACTATCTGACCACTTCATCGTCCAGGGGAGAATCCTCAATAACAGTAAAGGGGATCATGCCAAGCAAGAATAAATATTCAAGTAACAACATTGAGAACGTGAACAAGTTGTTTTACCAACAATTCAATTACTGAGTGCTAATGAGAAAGTCCAAACTAATCAGCAAGTTGAAGTAATAGCTTGATCTACTTCAGCATTGATCTTTGGATGGATTGAGAACAAAAATCCACTCATACAGATATGAAGATGTGGTGCATGCAACTGTACGGGAGCCATCACTGAGAAGGGACCAGCAATGGCCCAGATTTCAGGATACAGTGAAGAAATAAAAATTACCCTGCTCTAGCAGGGACGATGTCCTCCATGAAAGAAATTCAAGAAATTAAGAGCACTCTAGTTCAGAGAGAATTACAGACTTCAGACCATCAGGAAGTCGATCCAAAACAACTATCTTCTCCCAATAAACTACCATTCTCCCCAGTGCAAAGAGGACATGTTCAGGGACAAAACTGAAACCTCTATGTAATTTGAATTTGTAAAGTCAAAGTATTGGGGTAGATAGAGTAGTGATATGTATAATTACATAACCAAATATAAAACAATAATGTAACAAAAAGGAAAGCTTGGGGGTGAGCTGTTGTGTATGGGTCCGAAAGAGTCAGAAGGAATTTATATTTGACCAAATAACATTAGCCCCACCTACTCTGATGATATCATGAGGAGCAGAAACGAGTCTGAAAGTATCTGAAGATAGTGAATGAGTCAAACCTGAGACAGATCATCCCAATAAGCTCTGTGATAATGCACAAAACATATTGATGCATGACCAGGAAACTATTCCCCACACACTAGACCGCGAGGTCTTTGAGGAATGTATAACCTGGAAGATATTGGTGGGAGCGCATACGACAGGTTCAAGTCCAGAGATCTGAACCGCATGATCCAGACTGACACTCCCACTCTTACAACAGGAGTGCTGCACTGTCTGTTGAGCATCCTTCAAACACTGAGTTCCCCTCTGCTCCTTCAGATAGACAGAGATGGCCTTCACTGAACACTGTAAGAATGAATACAAATGAAATACCTGAATTATAGGTGGTGGAGGTGAATGCTCAAAACAGATTTGGGTGACTGTCTTGTGCTACTTTAATGGCAGAGGAAGAATTATAATGATGATTATAGAATGGGAGGTATTGTGAGAGGCCATCCAGTTCCTTAGACCTATTCTGACTTCGAATTAGACCATTCCTGGTCTGTACCTCAGCATCATTTATCTGCTGTTGCTCCATATAACTCGATACCTTTACTCAACAAAAATCAATTCATCTTAAACTTAAAATTTTGAATTGTCTCACAGTCTTTTAGATGAAGGAGCTCCAAACATCTGCCACTTTTTCTGGGTAAGTGCTTCTTGATTTCACTGGTGTTTGGTCTGGCTCTGAACTTAGGCTGTGGGTAGGGAGGTTAGTATCTATTCCTCTTCATTTTTAAGTTGTTTAACAATACTTGGTAATAGCAAATAAGAGTTGCATTTTTTACATTGTTTATGTGATTCAATTTATTGGATTCATTTTTTCTGAAGGTTTTGGGAACAGATTGTTGAGGAGATGATTATGTTGTGATTTTTGGATTAATAAGCATGATCCAGTCTGGACTGAATTCTGCACATATCTTTACAGCTTGGAATCATTTCTGTATGGCCTGCATGCGTTATTTAAAGGAGATTTTAGAATCACCGCCAAGCAGGAATGGATCTTTGAAGACATAGATCTGCTGCATAAGGTCGTTGCTCCAGGAATCCGAATGTCCCTGAAGCTTCACCAGGTATGTTAACTGTTCAGATGCTCTGTAATCAGGGTGAGATACATTGATCAGGCACATCAGAAGCCTCAGGGAAACAATGAAATATGGTAAACTCTCCACAAGAATTGGGTAAATCTTAACGTAGCTAACTGCCTTATACAACAATAAATGTAGAAGCTCATAGCACAGAAACATGCCATTCAGTCATCATGCTCTTCAGTTTCAAGAGCTATTTGGTTAGGCCGTCTCACATGATCTTTTCCCATGATCATACAAAAGGTATTTGAAACATTAGTGAAGATATTTCACAGACCGGCCTGCTAGATAGGACACTACAGGGTCACATTCAGTCAGATGGAACTTCAGACACAAATCCATAACAGGGAGGAGGCCACTGCAGGTTTACTCCAACTCATCACTGTTGAGAAAGTCTCCATCAGTTGCAACACAGTCCAACTGAATCTCACCTTAAGGTAAGTGCACAGGACTGACACTTTACTATCTATACCCCATTCGTCCACCCCAAGGCAATTATAGGGGTATGGGGCCAGAGCAACCCGATCCCTGAGTCTGAGGTCTTCCTTCTTGCAATAGAATCGGAGCCTTATGTTGTACAGCAAATGTTGTTTGTGCTCCCCGCTGTGTGAGCAAGCATGGGAAGTGTAGCCAGTCCCTCCTCAATGCTTGAAAAACTTTTTTTTCTTGTATCACATTTACTCCTTTTGTAAAACTTAAATTGTGCCCTCTGGCTCTCAGTCCTTTTACAAATGGGAACAGGTCGTACCTACCTACTCTGTACAGACCCCTCATGATTTTGAAAATCTTGATCAAGTTTACTCTACGTGTTCTCCTCTCCAAATTCTTCAATCTTGCCTCATAACTGAGGGATCTCATCCTTGCCATAATTCTTGTACATTTCTTCTGAGGGCTAAGAGAACACTCTGCAGGAAGGGATCAAAGGGTGCACAATCGGCCTTGATCTCCAGATCACTTTGTCCTGACATCTGTTGAATTTCATTTTTGGATTGTGGGCATTGTTGGCAAGGCTGGCATCCGTTGCCCATCTCTAGTTTCCCTGAGAGGTCAGCACTGCATCATCCAAAACTACTGGTAGCAGCCAATTTGTTAGGTTACTTCTGCAGGCAAACTGATACACTACCAAAGCCATAAAAAGACCAGATTGGGTAAGGACATAACGTTTTCTTCCCAGAAGGACATTAGTGAAATGATGGGTTTTTGTGACAATTGTACAGCTTTGTGGTCACTTTTATTGATCATACTTTTAATGCCAGATTTTTAAAGAATTGTGTTCAAGCTTTCAAACTACCCTGGTAGAATGGAACCTATGTTCTCTGGATTGGGCCAGTTACATGTAACATTATGAAAGCATACTCTAAAGATTGAGGTGAAGGTAATGTTGGGTAATTTCCCAATTTGTTTGTACAACTCTTTCCCTCTTGCTGGAAAACCCACTTACTCTGGATCTGGCATCAGCTACAGACACTGCATGACATTTAATTGAAATAAGAAGGCGTTTCCTGTTTGCATTCCAAAGCTGTTTGTACCTCCTACAGCAGATTTGTGGACTTTTACAGCAAAAAGGATCCAGTGTACAAGTTCCAAGTTTCCTAAAGTATTCTGTAGGTTTAGTTGGTCATATTCAAACATAGTTCAGGCTCCTATCACGAATCAGAGTCATGCTGCTGGTCATTGTGCCACCTCTTCTTGTACTTCATTTATGAAAAGGACTTATTAAATCAAAACAGCAGTCAAGTATTGGATGATCTGTTGCCACATTGCACACTGTGAATCTCACAGACTGTACAAGGCACACATAGGAACAAAAACATTTAGCCTCTCAATCCAAGATAACAAGGCGTGGGGCTGGATGAACACAGCAGGACAAGCAGCATCATAGGAGCAGGAAAACTTGACGTTTCGGGCCTAGTTTCTGTCTTTAAATGAGATAATAGCTGATCTGTGATATACCTCCACATCCTCAGCTTTTTCCTATATCCATCAGTATTTTGGACAAAATATACCAATCTCAGATTTAAAATAAACAGTTGATCAAGCATTAATTGTTCTTAGTGGAACAAAGTTTGAAACTACAACACACTTTTTAATTTTCATGTGTTTGCCAATTGCACTCCTGATAGATCTGGATTTAATTTTTAGGCTATGGCCTAGATCTCTGAATCAGAAGATAGTCATTGCAATAATGTATCCTGAAAGATGTGTTACCAGATGTTTCAAAAGTCCCAGTGCACCAAATACCAATGATTAGTCTGGGAGGTTTAAACTTACCTGTGTCTGGAATCCTCTGAAGTCAACAACTCTGAAGGTTCCAATTCACTTACCTGGGTAATTATCCAGGAAATGTCAGAGGGTTAAAACTTGTCCAAATCTGACCCCCACTAACACCCCCAACATATTTCCTAACCTGATCTGGCCCAAACCATCCCAACACCTCTCATGCTCAACATTCAATTTGCCACTGACCTACTTTACCCCTCATCCATTTATCTGTCATCTACCTCTTCAACCACTTACATGCCATCTGCCCCCCACCCACTACCTGGCACCCTACTCATACCCCTTTACCCACTGATCTGCTGTCCTAACCCCTCGCCCACTGGAAATCTACCTCCTTACCCACCCACCTGTCACCCTATCTCTTACCCATGGAAACTTACTCCTTTACTCAATTCCTGGCACTCTAGCCCATAAACTCTGGCAGCATCTGTGGAAAGAAAGCATAGTCAACATTTTGTGTCCACTGTCCCTTCTTCAGAACACTTTTTTGTTACTTTATTCATTAACCTTCTCTCTGGAGCATTTCAGTGAGGTTTTGGGACATTTAAACTCTTCAGTTTGGCAGCTGTTGCTGTAAAAAAAAAAGCGGGTGCAACATGGTTCCCCCAGAGATCCTGCAGTTCAAGGATTCATAAGTGAACGAAGCTACACCACACACACCTGAAGCCTCCAGCATAGGATGTTAGACCCAGACATGTGGAACATGGTCGCAGAGTAGGAAAGTAGGTGTGAGGGCTGCAATCCAATAGTGATCACTGCTTTCAAAAGATTTGGGCCTATGTGTCTCAGATTCAGATTCCTCAACCAACATAAACAGTCTATTTTTTTCTACCTTTATATTCCCCATAATATCTTGAAAATTAAATGAAATCACACCACATTCTTCTAAATTTCGAGGAATAAAACATTATATTAAGTAATCTTTCCTTGTAATTTAACCCTTGGAACGCAGGTATTCTGGGAAACTAAATTGCACTTCCTCCAAGGCCGCCTTATTCTCTTTAAGGTGAAGTACCAAGAAATGCTCGCGGTACTCCAGGAGTGGTGTAACCTGGGCTTTGCATAACTTCTTCCCTCTTGCAATCTATGGCTTTAAGTATATAGGCTGTCCTTTGAATAACGTTTTTGATTTTTTTTATTGTACTTGTTTAAGACAATTTAATGGTTTACCTATTTTCATTCAAGAATTTTTGAACTTTCACTGTATTTCTTGCCATCCTGCTTAGGAGTCATCATCTATCTTTTTACATATCCATGTTGGCTGTCTTTGAGCTGAAAAGTTTTCTGTAGCTTTTCAGGGTAGTGATTTCCCATCAACAGGTGGGCTGATTGGTCTATAATTCCCGGATTTTCTTCTCATGTTTCTTATATAACCCAGGGACATGATTAATTTCGCAATCTAAAAGAATGCTTCCTAAATGTGCTTTGAAAGATTATAGATCAGATATCTGCAATGTTCTCACCTACTCCATTAAAACTCTGAGATGATTTTCCGGTCCTGGATAATTGTTAACTCTTTAGTGTTATTATTTTCATTTTGTTATTTTGCTTATTATAATTTTAGCGCAACTCTGTCCATAACTTGAGTTTTCTTGTGATTTTCAGCGTGCTGACTCCGTCGTTTAATGTCAGTTCTGATGCTAGGTAATTTTCAACATGTCCACCGTTTCCTTATTTTCATTGACAGTATAGTCACCATAAATTTCAAGGAGCCCATGTTGCTTTTGACCACCTTATGTCTCCTTAAATAACTCAGAAAACAGTGAAATTTTTAAAAAATGTGACACAGTCTTGACAATTCTGGCTAGACACTCTCTGGGAAATGTCTCATGACCTCCTATCTTTACTGTTCCTCCCCTAGATGCTACTATTCGTCTTTGAGGCAGGTCGAAAATGGCAGAGTCTGACACTATCCCCACTGCATCCCCAGGCCCAGGTACTGACCACTGATTCCTGCTTGTGCCTTGCGCCTTGTCTGGGAATGGATGACCTTTTGGTGAGGACTAATCCTTGAGTATGACACTCCTCAGCCACACTCCCTCCATTGTCAGAAGCACTGCAGCTGGTGATGATGTCCCAAACAACCCTCAGGCTCAACAGAGAGCAGCCTCATCTCAGCTCTGGCACCTGCTATCTTTAACAGCAATAGAATTGATGCCTTACAACCATCTGGCCACCATAAGCTGCAATCCTCATCCACACTCAACTGTCCCCTCAGACTAAAATTGTGGCCGCCTACCAAACCCACCCACCCTGATTCGCTCTATATCAAATAATATTTGCATGTCCTATTAAGAATATCTGGATTGTTTTCAGTAGTCACCTGGAGATGGTTGCCAATTCTGATGGGTTCCTGGTCTGACTCACTACACACTTTGCAGGACTGGTACACTACAAACTCAGTGGTAGAGAAACTGTGGTTGTAGAGGAAACTGGAGTCGCAGAAACAGAGAGAGAGCCTGAGGTCACAGACAGAAATACTAGGGTGACCAGGAAGGGAAACATTGAGTTGACAAAGTGGGGAGGGTGTGAGCTAAAGGAAATGCGCTCTGTCTGTTCTGGTGGGAATCAAATATAGTGCAGATAAATCCAGTCAGTATAACAGCTGCTTGTGGGTAGGTGCTAGCCCCATTCTTAAACTGTTGACCCAAGGAATCAGGATGTATTTTTTTTTTGTGTCCAGGATCACTTCACTTCATCCGATGAATATGAGGACCCTGAGATTCTGTACAGTGCTATCAGCAGCCATGAGCAGACAATGATCATCTGTCATGAAGGAGATCCACTATGGCGCCAGTCCATCCTGTCAAATGCAGAGGCTTTACTCGCACTCCGACATGTAGTCGATGATGGAGTTGATGAATACAAGATAATTATGCTGCATCATCGTTATATCAGCTTTAAAGTAGTGAAGGTAGTCACTGTTAACATACTTTTCATTCAGATGTACCATAAAGGCTAGGGTTCTTTTCTGTGGAAAAGAGGAAGGATGGTAGTGAACAAATTGATATTGATCTGGATAAGTGGGATGTGGGTGTTGCTGGCTGGTCAGCATTTATTGCCCATCCATAGTTGCCCTTGAGTAGGTGGTGGTGAGCTGCCTTCTTGAACCACTGCAGTCCATCTGCTGTGACTTAACCCAAAATGCTATTGGGGGGGCATTCCAGGATCTTGGCCCAGTGACAGTGAAGGATGATGAGTGTCTTGGAGAGGAACTTAAAAGTGTTGGTGTTTCCATACATCTGCTGCCCTTGTCCTTCCAGATAGAAGTAGCTACTGAGCATCAGTGATGGAAGGAGTGGCTGCTTGCCTCTGAGCAATAAGAGTGTAGATTTAAGTCCCACTTCAGAAACATGAGCCCACAATCCAGTGTAACACTCCAATACAGTGAGGAGTGAGTTCTGCATATCGGAGATGCCATCTTTCAGACAAACCTTTAACCTGAGGACCCTTCTGCACTCTTAGGTGGATGTGATGGATTCTAACGCACAAATTTGAAGAGTAAGTGAGCTTTTCAGGACAATATTTATCCTTCAAGCAATGTCACAAAAATAAATCTAATCATCTGACCATTATCTTATTGTTATCTCTGGGAATTTGCTGTCTGTTAATTGTCACATTTCCAACTTTGCAGTGGTGACTACACTTCAGAAGCACTATGAGATGACTTTAGATCATGAAAGACACAATAGAAATGCATCTTTTTCAGAGGTCTTTAAAATTAAGGATAGATGTAGAGAACACGGTCTTCCCAACATGTGGAAAAGAAAACTAGGAGCTATAAATAAGGTTCAACTAATTTACACTTATTTATGTCTTTGAGTTGATAAACATCCTTCTTCATCTAACCTTCTCAAGATGGACTTCTATTTCTTTCTCCCTCTTGTACTTATCTAATTTCTGCTGAAATGTATCTGTACTGTTTGCTGTAACTAGTCTGTGTGAGAGTTCCACATTCCATCAGTAAGGAATTTTCTTCTGAACTTGCTAATGGATTTATTACTTGTTTCATGTTCTATTTATGGTTCATCTTGCTTCCAAGATGAGAGGACTCTTCTTGTAGCATATGTTTTATTCATATTCATAGTACGATACAATATTGTACATTTTCTCTGACAATAGGTAAATAAAGAATGTGTGAAAGGTCTGTGGGCAGGACAGCAACTCGAGCTGGTGTTCCTCCAGAATCGCAACCCGGAGCGAGGCAGCATTCAAAATGCTAAGCAGGCCTTGAGAAACATGATCAATTCCTCATGCGATCAGCCAATTGGCTATCCAATTTATGTCTCACCCCTTACAACATCCTACGCTGGATCACACAAGCAGCTCAAGAATATCTGGGGAGGTCCAATCAGTTTGGAGAATCTCAACATGTGGTTCACTTCCAGGTGGCAGAAGTAATTATTAATCTATCTTGTTTCCCAGTCTCTTGATTCCAATAATTTAAGATTCTCATCTTTGTGTTCAGTTTCCTCTTTGTCTTGCCCCTCCCTATCTCTGTAACCTCCTGCCAATGCATGCTAAAGACTTAAAACAATTTTCTTTGGACTTTTTCATGTAACCATTTATTCACAGATTTCTTCACATATAGTGGGAATCAGACTTTCCTGCCAATGCTAATTGGTCCTTAGTTCTCACAGGAGACATTGCACCCTGTGAAGTGACAGCTGAGGTGGTGTTTAAGGCCAGGGTCATCCCAGCCACTGTTTTCCAGTGGGCTCCCAATGCCAGATAGTGATTGCCGGCAGCTTCATCTTGGTCTTCCATCTTGGTGTATTGGTGTGTGAGCTGATATTGATTTTCTTCACTATTTCACTGGCATAGTTGGTCTCTTATTTCTCCTCATTCCTATTTTTGTTACATACTTCACTAGTGTTTCCAGTCAGTTCTTTGTCGAGTTATTGAGACCATGAGAGGTCAGTAATCAGACTAGTTTTGGAAATCCCACTAGAGCATTGTTTACTGGTGTCACAGGGAAACTCAACTGCCACAGCATAAATCCTGTACATCAGCATGTTAATCTCAGAATTGCAACATGGTTACAGTGCAGAAAAAAAGCCCATTTGACCCATTGTTCCTCCATCAGCTCTCTGAATAAGTAACTCAACTTATGTCATTCTCTTGCCTTCTCCCCATAACCCTGCACTTCCTTCCTTTGCAGATGACAATCTAGTTCCCTTTTGATTGAACCTATCTCCACCACAGTCTCAGGCATGGCATCCCAGACCTTAGCCAACACATTGAAAAAAATGTTCCTCATGTTGCCTTTGCTTCTTTAACCAATAACTTTAAATGTGTATCCTCCTGTTCTTGATCTTTTCACAAATGAGAACTGTTTGTCCAAATCTCCTCTGTCCAGAGTCTTCATGATTTTGAATATCTTTATCCAACCTCCTCTCCAAGGAAAATAGTCCCAAGACAATCTCATCAGATTTTTTAATGGCATGCATGTTCTACATATCAATCTCCAAAAACAAAAACATACCATGCCTTCCCTACAGTATCTAGAGATTTACTGAGAAAGTGAAGAGTTAAACATAAAAATTAAAGGATAAAAGTTGGAGGTGTGTTGAAATTAAAAAGTTGCTGGAAAGGTTTTGAACTTTACATTGGATGTGAATATAGGAGCTATGGTTAGTAAGTTTGAAGATGACAATTGGAAATGAAAATTGATGGTGTAGTGGACAGTTACCTTAGAGTACAATGGGACCTTGATCCGATGGGTCAAGGAGTAGCAGATGGAGTTTAATTTAGGTAAATTTCAGGTGCTAAACTCTAACAGGGCAAATCAGGTCAGGACTTAATACACTTAATGGTAAAGTCCTGGGGAGTGTTGCTGAACAAAGAGGCCTCAGAGTGCAGGTTCATTGTTCCTTGAAAGTGGAGTCGCAGATAGACAGGGTAGTGAAGAAGGCGTTTGGTGTCTTGCCTTTAGTGGTCAGTGCATTGAGTATAGGAGTTGGAAAGTCATGTTAAGCGTGGCTGTACAGGATATTGGTTAGGCCGGTTGTGGTATACTGCGTTCAGTTCTGGTCTCCCTGCTATAGGAGAGATGTTGCTAAACTTAAAATGGTTCAGAAAAGATTTACAAGAATTTTGGAGGATTTGAGCTGTAGGGAGAGACTGAATAGGCTAGGGCTATTTTCCCTGGAAGGCTGAAGGGTAACCTTATAAAGGTTTATAAAATTGTGAGGGGCATGGATAGGGTGAATAGTCAAGGTCTTTTCCCCAGGGTAGGGAGTGCCAAACTAGAGGGCAGATGTTTAAGCTGAGTGGGGAAAGATTTAAAAGGGACCTAAGGGGTAACTTTTTCATGCAGAAGGCGGCGGTGCATGTATGGAATGAGCTGCCGGAGGAAGTGCTGGAGGCTGGTACAATTACAACATTTAAAAGGCAGCTGGGTCAGTATACGAATAGGAAGGGTTTAGAGGGATATGGGCGAAATGTTGGCAAATGGGACTAGATTTATTTAGGAGATCTGGTTAGCATGGACAAACTGGACCAAAGGGTCTGTTTCCGTGTTGTACATCTCTATGACTCTAAATTTGTGGATTTTTTTTTAGAACACAACCTTTTAGGTTCAATAAATGTCTACAATCTAAAGGATTTACAGTTGCAAAAGTTGAGAACGTGCAGGGGGTTTGAGTGTCAGGCTGCAGGGGCTGTGGCAAGAATGATGCCAGTATCAAATTGCTGAGAGAGAAGAATCATCATACTGCTACCTATTGTATGGAGGCCAGACAGTCCATTAACAGCAGAGGGGAACAGAGATGGTGCTGGGAGGACATCACTCCAAATACGTCACAACAGGATGTTGCTTTTGGGGATCAGGAAGAATGTGCACACATTAGCTATTTAATAAAATGTTGATGTGGGTAAGAGGTCTAGTTTTTAGTGATCGAGATATTAAGAGTAGAAATTGTGGAGGCTGTGGCCAAAATTTTCTGATCTTCTAATGGATTTGGGGATTGTACTGAGCAAAGCTGAATTACAAATGTTACATTCTGTTCAGGGATAGCAGGCTGGATCCAGGAACTATGAGCCACTCATTTTAATGTTGACGATGGAAAGGTTTTAGAGATGAAACTTTCCAAGCAAAATTAACTGGCATTTTGGAGAAGTATGTGAATAGAAGTTAATTTGAATTTGTTAAAGGAATATGATTTTCGACTAGTTTGATCAAATTCTTTGATGGAGTAATAGAAAGAATGGAAATGGCTTATGTGGCTGATATACATTTAGGCCATTTTCATCCAAGTCCCAAATTGCATTCTATTGTTTTTTTTTTGATATATAGAAATGATCTGGATGGGTATGGGACAGATGATACAAAACTCAGAAAAGCAGTGAAGACTGAGGACAAGCATGGGGCTGGATGAACACAGCAGGTCAAGCAGCATCATAGGAGCAGGAAAACTCGACGTTTCGGGCCTAAACCCTTCATCAGAAATGGGGGAGGGGAAGAGGGTTCTGAAATAAATAGGGAGAGAGGGGGAGGCGGATAGAAGATGGATAGAGGAGAGGATAGGTGGAGAGGAGGCAGACAAGTCGAAGAGGCGGGGATGGAGCCAGTAAAGGTGAGTGTAGGTAGGGGGGTAGGGAGGAGATAGGTCAGTCCAGGGAGGACGGACAGGTCAAGGGGGCGGGATGATGTT
>JAHRHZ010000111.1:12817002-12831887 GCA_024137785.1 Ginglymostoma cirratum | reverse complement strand
GAGTTTTCCTGCTCCTATGATGCTGCTTGACCTGCTGTGTTCATCCAGCCCCATGCTTGTTATCTCGGATTCTCCAGCATCTGCAGTACCTTTTATCTCTGAAGACTGAGGACAGAACTGACTTCAGGACATAGTCTGGTAAAATGGACAGGCAGATGCTGGATAAAGTTTAGAGAATTGTGAAGTGATTCATTTTGGAAGGAAGGGCAAGAGAAGCAATATGAACAAAGTGGGATACTTTTGAAGGGGGTGCAGCACACATGGAGGTGGCAGTTGAAAAGGTTGTCCAAAAAAGCATTATTGGTTCCTTGACTTAATTAAAAGAGGAACAGAATATAATAGTGATGAAATTATGCTTTAAACTTGAAAATAATACTTTAGGCCTCAGTTGGGATATTGTGGGCACATCGGGCATTACACTTTCGGAAGGATAACAAGGATTTAGGAAGGGTACAGAGATATTTGCTAAAATGGTACGAGGAATGACAGACTTCAGTTATGTGAAAAGGATGTGAAAGTTGGGAATGTTCCCCTTGGAGCAAAGAAGGTTAAGAGGAGATGGTAAAGTAAAAAGTAAATTAACAGAAATAATTTCAAGTACCAGAAGAGTCAGTAATCAGAAGACACATTTAAAATGACTGGCAATAAATCCAGAGGTGAATGAAGCAATCTGAAATTTGTTGTCTTAGAGAAGGGTGGAAACAGATTCAGTAGATAAGTTTTAAAAGAGAATTGGATAAATACTTTAAGGGAAAAATGTACAGGACTGTGGTAAAAGCTGGGCGGCAAGACTAATTGGATAGCTCTTTCAAAGACCTGACCGAAGCACAATGAGTCAGATAACCTCCCTCTGGGCTGTGTGATTCTATAATTGTTAACTGTCAGACTTTTAAAGTTCATGAGCTACATAAACGAAAACATTTTGTCTAAGTATTTATCTTAACCTAATGTCCTTTAATCTCCTGGTAATAGAAGCTGAAAATGTTGAATGTTTTACTTGTTGCTGCATTAGATAGTACCCTTTGCTGACCATTAAAATGACTTCACCTCTTGCTTTACTCGTGCTAATGTTCACCTTAATGTCTTTGATTCTATTTCTCTTTATACCGTTTATTGCATATTATACTTCTGCTGAGAATGAATTTCAACATTTGTGATCACCAGTGTATTTCAAACTAAGCAGCGCCTATCAGTTGATGAATTGTGATAATTTTTCTAGAGAGGCTGCAATTGCCCCCGTGGAACTAAATGTCCAGGTTTGACATCTGATATTAGTGTCTTCATACCTCTAGATTGCGCAAGGGCTGCACCGGAGGTAACATTGATGATTCAGATTGTGGAGGAGCTTCCTGGGCTAGCAGCAACAACACAACTCAGAGCGTCAGCTCCAAGCAAACGAGGGCCTGGAGGCCACACGCAGTAGCTTCGTTGACAGCTCGCCAGCCCAGGGGTATATCAATCGGTGATAATGCCAAAATGTTGCCAAGTTATAATTATTGTTAATTTAGTTCTCCTTCTCTCAGGGTGGAATCTTGTGCTGCTCTTAGGAGAAGGAAGCAAGGCAAGCAGAAAAAAAACTGGACAAGAAGCCAAAAATCAAATTCCAAACGGTGGGATTAAAGTTTGAAACTAAGTTCTCCCTTTAAAGGGCAGGTTGAACTTCCTGACGAAAGGCACGAGAAGCCCCTTTGCTTGCATTTGTGCAAACCGTTGCTGTTAACCAACATGTTAGATCTCAGTTTGAGTTTTGTCACTTACTAGTTTTCAATGAAATAGTGCTGGTCACCATGCCTTAGGAAGGATGTGAGGCTCCTTGAGATTGTGCAGAGGAGATTTATCAGAAAGTTTCTAGGGATAAGAGATTTAAACTGCAAAGTTAAATTAGAAAAGTTTTGGTGGCTTTCTTTGGAGCAAAGGAGACTTTAGAGGGGATTTAACAGAGATGTACAAAATCATGACTGATTTAGATAAGAAAATACATGCCGTTAGCTGATGTGACAAGGACTGGAGGACACAGATTTATGATTTCAGGCAAAAGTGCAAGGGAGCTGAAAGAGAAAACATTTTCTCGCAAGTGGTAGTGAGCCAGAAGTCCCTGCACACAAAGTGGCTAGAAGTAGGGCCCAGTAACTGGGGTTCTAGGCCCACTGTACTCAGGTTGGAAGAATCACTGTGGTGACTGAATTGGGAGGACTGCTCGGGAGCAGCACTGGGCCCCATGATTTCTGTTCCTGCCCCTGGATAGAAGTGGAATCTATTGTTGGAAATTGGAAAGGAGATTAATCGGTTAGGCACTTGAGGGAAATTAACTTTCGGGACTATAAGGTAGAGAAAAGGAATGGAATATATACTGAGAGCTGACATGGACTCATTTAGCTGAATAGCTTAGATAACAAGAATTTTCTGATGAAGGGTTTAGGCCCGAAACGTCAAGTTTTCCTGCTCCTATGATGCTGCTTGACCTGCTGTGTTCATCCAGCCCCATGCTTGTTATCTCGGATTCTCCAGCATCTGCAGTACCTTTTATCTCTTATAGCTGAATAGCTTCTTTCTTTGTTGTAATGACTCTGTGTCTCTCAGATTGCAAAGGTGCACCACACGGGTGGTTGCTCAGGTGTGAAATGAGCAACCAGTGAAGGAAGGTAAACAAATGGAAGGGAGTTAGCAAAACTTTAAACAATTGGACTGTTTGAAAGCTGGGGAGATGAGGGGGTTTCTGGAATAAGAGATAAAGGGGGAACAACGCTGGGGAAGAGGGGTTTAAGGGATTACATTCTGAAGAGATGGGTTAAGGGGAGGGAGGTGTAAGCGGGAATTGTGAAGTCTGAAAGAAAATGTCATTGAAAAAGTTCTAAAGGAGAACATGCGGCAAACTGGGAATTAATATTTTAAAAACAATGATTTTTCAAATATTTTCTGAGCCAGATTATTTCTGCAGAAGTTGTTTTACAGAGTGTTAGTCTTTTGGGAGCTGCTGTCTGTATACATTAGTCTCTCAGCATGTGATGGAATTTGTAGCAGGAGGGTAAAGCACTGCATATGTTGTGAGGTAATTGACTGCTATACGTGACCGGGCAGATGACACAATTAGACAGATAAAGCAGCTACCCGTCATTATGTGAAATGCTAAACTGCCCAGACCCAATTGTTGCATAGAAACATGTAAAACATAGAAACTAGGAGCAGAAATAGGCCATTCAGCCCTTTGAGCCTCCTGACCATTCAGTGTGATCATTGCTGATCCTGTATCTTAATGCCAGATTCCCACTTTCTCCCCATTCCCTTGATGCCTTAAAAAATTATAAATTTATCTTTTTTTCCCAAATATTTTCAGTGACTTCAATACCGCAGTCTTCTGTGGTAGAGGATTCCATAGGTACACTATCCTATTTGAAGAATTGTTTCCTCACTTCAGTCCTAAATGGGTCTACTCTATATCCGGAGACTGTGTCTCCTGGTTCTGGACTCCCCAACCAGGGAAAACATCCTTCCTGCATCTCTTCTCTCCAGCCTTGTTAGAGGTTTATACGTTTCAATCAGATTCTCTTTCATCCTTTGAAACTCTAGTTTCAAAGTAGACTCTAGAAACATCAAGTTTTCCTGCTCCTATGATGCTGCTTGACCTGCTGTGTTCATTCAGCCCCATGCTTGTTATCTAAGCTATTCAGCTTTGAAACAGGCCTAGTCAATCCAATCTTTCTTCTTAGGACAGTGCTGCATTCCCAGTATCATCCTAGTGAACCTCCACTGCACTCCTTCAATGGCATATCCTTATTTAGGTAGGGCAATCAAAACTGCACATTATACTCAAGGTGTGGTTTCACCAAGGTCCTGTATAATGCAGTAAGAAGTCCCTACTTCTGAACTCAAATCCTCTTGCACTGAAGGCCAATATACCATATTCATTCCTAACTGCTTTCTGTACCTTTCTGCCTAATTTCATTGACTGGTGTATAAAGAACACCCAGATTCCTTTGTACCTTGATACTTCCCGATATATTGCTATTTTAAATAATACAGTTCCTTACTGTTTTTTACACCAGCGTATATAAGTTAATATTTAGCCATATTGTATTGTATCTGCCATGGGTTTACCAACTCACCCAACTTGTCTAAATCCTCCTCTCAACACCAGCCAGTTTTGTGGTATTAGCAAATTTAAAAATGTTCCATTTGTTTTCTTCGTCCATGTCATTTATATATTATCATGAATAGTTGGGGCCCAAACACTCATCCTTGCTGTAACTGCACTTGGAAAGAGACCCATTTATTCCCACTCTCCATTCCTGTCTCTCAAACAACCCTCAATCCATGCCCAGTATATTACCCTGCATCCTATGTGCTTTTGATGGGAACGTTGGTTTTACAGCAAAAAGAGTCGGGCTCAGCATTTCACCATGTGTAGTCTGCTTGTTTATTCTCTTATTTATAAGGACCAACAAATATTGCCTAAGCAAATTGAGTCATGGACTTTTGCATGATATCTAACAGTGAAGGTGCCATGTAAAATTGACCATACCTTTCTACTCATTTAACGTCCCTGTAAAAAAAATAGCAGCTACTTTTTAAAGAGTTCCAGTGTGAGTGTAGGATTTTACAGAATCCAGCCAGCCATCTACATCTCCCACTTGGTAGCTGTGCTTTCTGGCATCTTCAACCTATGTACTGGAACTTTCTCCCTGTAAACCTCAGTGTCTCCCCTCCTTTAAGATCTATCTTAAAACCAACCTCTTTTACCACCTTTGCCAATATCTTCTTGCATGATTTGTTATTGAATTGTGTCTGATTTATGATGCTATGAAGCACCAGACAGTGTTTTATTATGATAAAGGCCCCCTTTTGCTTATAGAAGTCTTAAAAAAAATTTCTTAAAAATGAGGGCCTCATTTTCAATATGGAATATGTTTTACGTAGCCATTTAAGGAAAAGGCCCTGAATAATTTAGCAGTGGATTGTGGGCCCAGTGTAGATCAGACTCAGGCCTATGTCCAGCTCAAATGCTTTAAAAACAGAATGAAATGATAAAACAAAGTGCCCCACAGTCTCCTTTACTATTTATTTAGACCTGTGCACTTTTAATTTCAGTAGATTGTCTTTGTTGATCTGACTTTTTAAAATTTAGATGACCTATAATTTCTGGCAGTTCATCCCCAAATTCCATGGGTGGGGGAGATCATGGTTTCAGACTTGGACTTGAATCACTGTACCCTTTCGGATCTTTTGTCTATTCTTGAGTCGAAACAGTGTTCCCATCTGTGAGTTAACAAGATCATTTACACTTCTTCGTTTATTGTTATGAGCACATTTTGACTTTAGCAAGTATTGAGTGGCCAGAAAGTCTTTAGGGTAACAGATCAACCATTTAGACTGAGAAGAAAAGGAAGTTCTTCTTGCAGAGGGTTGTGAATCTTTGGAATCTGTAATTTTAGACGGTTTTAGATTTTAGTCTGTAAGTATATTTAAGACTGTAATGAATATCGATTTTGGGCAGACTGGGAATCAAAGGTTGTGGGATTAGGGTTGCAAAGTAAAGCTGATGTTCGAGTTTAGCGGGGATGTTATTGAATTGTAGAGCAGACTGAAGTGCTGTCTCCTAAATTCAAATTCCTAAGAATTAGACAATTTTAAAATAAAAGAGGATATATCATGGTCTGGCCATGAAGGAACAGTGTACTTGGTCTTCCAAAAATATTTGTGATGGGTGAGTGGAGTCTTTATTATTCCAATACTAATTGTATTACAAAAACATTAGCTAGTTACTGATCAGAGATGGCACTGTCCCTTTAATAGATTGTTATTGTTTAAATTTTAATCTGTTCATCTTCAGGAAAGCAACGACTCCAGTCATCCAGTGTAGCAAGAGATGTTTCAAGGAAATACGATAACACTGACAGGAAGCCTCACAGTGGGAGCTTGATCACAGTAGCTACAGTCAAGTGCTCTACACTGAGTACTGCAACATTAATAACATAACTGAATGAAGTTTTCAAAAAAAAATCCAAACAAATAACTTGATTTTTTTAATAGATCAACTTAATGTAGTTCGACATCAGTGTTTAGAAACCTGTACAATATCTGCTCTATTAGCAAGTGTGTAATTGGGTAAAAAGCAACAGAGATATTTAAATTAATGAGCCAGTGATTGATAGAAACATAATATGAACCTCCTGGAGACTAATCCATACAGTTAGACTTCATCTAGAATATTGGCTTCATAGCTGGGCACTGCAACTGAGCCAGTCTGAATCACATTATTCAAGCTGTTCCCATATTTGTTTTACACATTTTCCTATATCCACCTATCCATTCAATCTAATCTTGAATGTGGATCTAATTTCTGCTTCAACTACTAACCCAGAAAGTGAATTACACAGCCTTACCATGCTGTGTAAAGGTACTTATTTGGTTTCTATTCTAAAGCCCTAAATACTACTCTAAATTCTAAATGTCTGTTTTAAATACTTGAATATCTGAGGCTACCCATTCAATATTTCTCATCTACTCGAAATATTTCATCCTGTTTATCCATAATTTCAACAATTCTGTCACATTGCACTATAATTTACAATGTTGGAAACGTGAAATGACCTTAATAAAATCTTCTTATTTACATACATCTGTTGTTTTCACTTATAATCCAGCTTAACTTTGGACAAGATAAATTTACATAATTAACAGAGTTAAGTTTTTGATATTATTTACTTTTATCTGGATAACAATTTAGCAAGAGGAAATAAGTCTTCTTGTTCATTGGGAATGTAAATGTTATAAAACACACAATATGGAAATATCTTACATTTGTTTGCTGAGGTAGAAAGAGTCTACATTCCTATACATATGATCTCCTTTCTCACCTCACTTCAAAATATTTCAGATGTACTAGTGGTGGGCTTGTAAGTTCTTCTTAAAAGTGTCATCTCCAATCTATCTGAGAATAGTTTTGAAAGTTCAAGACTCTAACCTACAGTGTGATCACCACCCTAGATATTCTTTGTTTGGATTTTTTGATACCTGCAAGGACCTTAATACGTGGATATGCTAATGCCTCTACATAACTGAAATATTCAAAAAAGACCATGCTGTTTTGTTAATGTATCTTTCTCATGATGTAGGTGTCACTGGCAAGTTGGCACCTAATGTCCCTCCCTTTTACCCCTCAAGAAGGGTATGATGGGCCTTCTTAACCACTGAGGTGAAGGTGCTCCCCACAGTGCTGATGAACAGTGAATTTCAGCATCATGACTCACTGTAAATGAAGGGATAGTGAGTATATTTCCAGGACAGGATGGTGTGTGACTTCCACTTGTTGTCATTGTCTTCTAGAGATCGCAAGTTTGGGAGGAAATTTAAGTGATATATTTTCCAAATTTTCTTCATTTGATGGTCAACCATTGCATACTTGCAATTACCTAGCAGGCAACATCTAAATCTAGACAGTGCAAAGAATACAAAAAGATCTAATGCATTTAATTTAACTTTTGTCCAAGCATATCAGTTGAAAAAGTGTGGTTACAATGAATGAGTTACAATCCAATCTGTTGTTTTTGCATTGCAGAATGGAGGGAACAGAGGAACTGTTCAGTGCAAGCTCGTTCATCTCATTCAGAGATCCAGCGACCACCTGCCACAAGTCAGTCAGGGTCATTGCTAGAAACAGAACAATCACCTTCACAGGCCTCAACATCTGTCCAAGACTTTGTTCAAAGGTTATCCAACAGCCAACTGTCATTCAATAATTCAATTGCTTCTATGTTATCTCAAGTACCTCACCTTTCCGCTGCCAGTCAGCTCAGTAGCCAGGGCCATTCATGTACACAGACCAGGCGCAGCATCACCTCTTCCTCGAGCTCTACCCTTAGCCTCTTGTTCGGGAAAAGAAGTTTATCCAGTGGACTTGTGATATCTGGGCTGTCAGCAGCAGAAGAAGGGAACACAACTGACACCCAGTCAACAAGCAGCGTCAACATTGCAATTGGACCATCAGTCAGCCATGGGAGCCACATGACACGGGTAACAGCACAATTCTTCACCTCCACTCTAAAGGGTCTTTGTAAAGCTCATGCCCAGAAGTTACCTTTATTCACCTTTGGGATATGGGTGCCTTTGGCAAGGGCAACTGCCTGTTCCTAATTTCCCTTTAAAAAGGTGATGATGGTGAACTATTGGTATTGGTACATCTAGAGTGCTGGTAGGTAGGCTCTGTGATTTTGACTCTGCCAATGAAAGAATGGTCATATATCTCCAAGTCTGGATGGTGTGTGACTGAGATGGGAATTTGCATATTGTGGCATTTCCTTGTGCCTGCCCTTTTGTTTCCAGATGGTCCACACTGAGATTTTGGAAGGGACCGTTGAGGAAGCTTTGGTGAGTTGCTGCTGTACATTTTGCAGCCACAGTGCTGTGGAGAAGGGAGTGAGTTTTCTTTGAGGTTACTTGGCCATGGAATGTGGGTGGCACTGATCTTGCCAGTTTTTATTGTCCACCCCTAATTGCCTAGAGGGCACTTAGGAGTCAACCAAATCGCTGTGGGTCAGGAGTCACGTGTAGACCAGAAAAGGTAAAGACAGCAGATTTCCTTCCTTAAATGACATTACTAAACAAAATGGGTTTATAAGACAATTGAAAGTGGTTACATTATTGCAATTAAACCAACTTTTTATTGCAGATTTTTATTGAATTCAAATTTCACCAATGCCATGAATGAGATTCGAACCCATGCCCCCAGAATAGCCTAGAATTCTGGATTTTGAGTTCAGTGACATTACCACTTTCCACTATATTTAAGATGGGGTGCCAATCAAGTAGCTTGCTTTTTTGTCAGTTCAAGTCACTCTTTTGTAATAGGGATCATTTTGTTTGTTCTGCAGCTCACAAATGCATCACAGCTTGGACAGACACTTTGAGTACTTACAAGGATGGTGGGCAGACCGTCAGTGTGGCTCAGCTTTCTCCTCTCAGCTGAAGGAGGGTGGGGATGGGTGAATGAAATGAGAGAAATGAAAAGTACCACAAAATTAGATAAGTTGATTAAGCTCAGTGCCAATAATAATAAGATTCCTACAGCTATAATGACAGATCTGTTAGCAAACATAAATCACCTCAAATTGCTGTGAATCAAATTAATGCAGGGAGGAATTATGGCTCTCTTTTTGCGCCTAAGACACTCCCCTTTGCTTCCCCTATCCAAATATTTTACAGTCAATGAAGTACTTTCTGAAATGTGATCATTTTTGTAATGTGGTGAAACAGCAATCTACATTGCATTACAGCTCACCTGCTGTGTGTAAATTCAGACACCTGCCAGTCCTGATATGATTAGTGTAGTTTTCATGCATATGGAGACAGTGATGGGGAAAACTGAAAAGAGAACAAAAGTGTCAGATATATTGCAATCAGGGAAGAGAATATGCATTTACATTGTTGTTTGTGTAATCATCAAACTTGGACATGTGGCTTCCTATCCCCTTTTCTGAAGCACAGATAAATATGGTGAGTAGTGGAGGATCCAATTCAGATCCCTCTGGGACATCACTTACCACATCCTAAAGAGATCAAAAAAGGCTAATTGATCAAAACCCAACTACCTATTTTCAAGAAATATACAAAGTAGAAACAGACTACCCAGTCCAGCTCTTCCTCCACCCATCCTACTTCTTCCTATTTCTATTTCCTCATTGCTTGTCCGTCTTCCCCTTTAAGGCATCTGCGCTATTCACCTCAACTACTTGTTTAGACACTTCCACATATCCAATGATTGTTAAGTAAATTAATTTCTTCTAAATTCCCTATTGGGTCTTACACTTACAGCCCCTACATTTGCATGCCTCGTAGCTTATCTTTGCCTCCTTTATTGAACTTCTATATAGTTTATAACTTCCTGTTTGTAACTTTGATGCTGTTACAGAGGGGGAATGGCTAAATCCCCCGATAATCAAACTAAAACACAAGATCCAATCTGTTACGACGCAGGGGCTCCCTCTAATAATTACCCCCGGAACACCCAGAGAAGCTCGCCTTTCCCCTCATAATCTGTTAAAAGTTGTTAAAATAAAAGACAATCTCTGATCTCCATTTTACAAATAACAAGAAACAATTTATTTATTTAACCCTGAGTACTAACTGTTCCCTGACTTAACTAAATTCTAATGGAATGCTATTTGAATAAACACAAGTCCCATTTGTAGAAACCTGATTAATAAGAAAACAGTAAATTAAAACTTAGTTTCCCCAAACTTGCGCAGACTCTGTCTCTTCTGGAACTCTCTGCCGCAAATGCCATTCTCCTGCGAAGTCTGCTGTTAGAAGGGTTTCTCTGCAGTTTCATCAGTGAGGTCTTTAACATAAACTGACGTGGTACTTTTGATGGGTCTTTTCAGAGAGCTTACAAAGTTTGTGAGAGCCAGGCTTAAACTACTTTTTAGCTGCAGCTGAACGTTGGCTCACTGTTTCGGATGGCAGTTGGCTCTCCCCCAATTTTCGAAAATGCCCTCATCTTTATTCCCATAATGGCATAATAGTATGTCTCACGTAGGATTGGTTCGATGTTGTCAACATGCTCATACTTAAATTCAATTTGCTTTCAATGTCTAGGTGCTTGTTTTAAACTAATTGGCCAAACTCAACATCAAAACAAGACTGCTGTTTTGTCTGCCATCAGTAAAGCTTTTTTTTGATACACCTGTTTCACTTTTTGAAGCTGTCTGTACTGGCAACCTCCAGATGCTGCTCACAGATATACTTTTTTCTTAATTCTCTAAGCGCACAACAAACTTACCCCTTATAGGGACTATACACTCTTTTCCCCACTATCATTTTTACCAACAAATTCTAGCTTCCTGCCTTCCAATTCACAAATATTTCACAACTTTGCAACAAAACTGTACTACTATTTTCTCTTTCACTCCTGTTCAGTCCTCCTTCCATGTATTGCCTCCAAAAAAACTCAGCGTCAGCACTCTTACATCTCAGTCATTAAGTTGTAAATTCAAGCCCCACGTCAGAAGTAACATGTAAACCAGACTAACATTCTGGTGCTGTGTTGAGAGAGTATACAAATTGTGAGGCATTAGGATTTGGAGGAATTAGACTCATGGGGGAAGGTAGATACTATGCGTAGACTAGAGGCAATAGTTTCTGAAGAGTAGATTGTGAAGGAGTAGATACTGGTAATATGGGATTCTGGAACATTGAGCTAAATTCTTTTTGGCTAAGTCTGGGTTGTGTCAGTGTTTTGAAGGGCTTTTCATCAGGAGGACTGGTGAGTTTTCTTGTAGCATCTTACTGAATGCTCTTCATTAACTACCTGCCCTACCCCAGTGGTGTGTCTCACATCCAATTTTAGCCCATCTTATCATGATGCCATTCTCAAAAGAGTTTTCCACTCAGCAGATATCACTGGCATCCCTAGTGCCTGCTCCATCTTTAAAGGACCATTGTGCACCTGAACAAACACTGGCTGTCCAGAATTGCCCCGCACAGTTCCTGAAATTTAGCCTGGATCTGACAGACAAGGAAATTTTGACACCCACTTTGTGGACAGAGATCTGGGGCCCCTGCTGATACAGGTGGGACTTCTTCTTCCCCAAGGATCAGCAGTGAAGGCCACAGCACCAGACCATGCCAGCATAATCCACACTGCTGCCCAGGTTAAAACAGTCTCAGTTGCCTGGAGGAATGCCCAGCAATGTAGGAAGAAGGCCACTGACCTTCTCCACTCTGCCAGCATAAGTGTCATCATCTTCTCTCCAATACCTCTCACTCATACTATCTCTGCTACTGTAATCACCTCCCACCAGGCCTCATACTCTACTACTGTCACCAATGCCCATGACATCTTCACTCACTTGCTGTCAACCAACCCAATCCCTGGCAGCACTAACCCTAAATGCCTTCAGGTGCTGCCTAATCTCACACTTTAGGTAACTTCCCACCTGCACCAAAAGTAACAACAAGGCTATCTACTTTCATCTGTCTTATTATCTGTATCTGTCTAATTTCAGGAGCAAAAATGCCCCCCACCCCACTGATAGGGCAAAAAGAGTCAAGATGCATGGTGGGCGTCCTGACATTTAGCTCCTTGCCCATTAGGTGGAGAGCATCCTGACAGTGCCTCAGGTAGGTAGCTGGATGTTTTTAAGCTCCTGGACTGGTATCAGAGGCTACCTTTGATTTACCGTGCCAGGACTCACTGAGCGAAGGCTTTTCCCTCTTGACTTGACTGAGGCCAACTGACAATCATGATAAACTTCCTCCCTTTGCATCTGCAAAACAGATAATAAAAGCCTGGTGTCTCTGGCTGAGAGGGTGTGAGAAAAAGCAATGCAAGGCAAGGAAGCTGTGAGCATCCAGGTAGGCTCAGAGCAAGTGACTGCCATGGTGTAGTGAGTGAAGAGCACGGACATGTAGCATGGAGAAGTCTGTGAGTTGGGTGCACATCTCTGAGTGCCCAGTGCTTGGAGGAATGAACAGAACAAATGCTGTGAGGATGTTTATTCTGGTTGAATCTAGAACTGAGGTTCATGGCATCAGAATAAGGGGTGAGTCATTTACGGCTGAAATGAAGAGCAATTTTGTTGTTCGGAGGACTCTGGATCTTTGGAATTCTTTACGTCAGAGCGCTGTTGACATTGCTCTGATGTTGATCATATTGTAAACTGAGATGGATAGATTTTAAAATACAAAGTGAATTATGGGATCTGGTGACAGTTCAAGCAGGTGGAATTGACGTGGATGGTTAGCTATATTGAATGAGCAGGCATGAAAGGCCAAGTGGGCGATACTACTCCTTGCTGTATGCTCTAGTGACTTTTCCCTCTTTAACCATTTCCTGATCATGTTGTATCATTGACCAGAATGTTTTGGGTAAAGCACAGGTGGTTTAACCATCACTACACCTTATCTTTTCTTTGTCATATTCTTTCTTCTTGTGTCCGGGTCAAAATTGATCTCTCAGCTACCATCACTAATTGATTTTCTGATCATCATGTTGCTGTTTGTGTGACCTCGCTGTTCTCAAATTGACTACTGTACTTCCTGTATTACAACAATGATTATGCTCCAGAAGTACGAGTCATAAAAGAATCCATGGCAGTATTCAAAGAAAAGGGAGTTCTTCCCAGTATCTGGCCAATGTTTATCCGTCAAACAACATTGAAAGGAGATTATTTAATTATTTATCTAAATTGTTGTTTGTGGGGATTTGCTGCGGAGAATTTGGCTGCTGCCTTATCTACATTGCAACAATGACTACATTTCTAAAATACTGCCTTGGCTGTAAGGTGCTTTGAAATTAGGTCACGAAAGCTGATATAGAAGTGCAAGCGCTATCTTTCTTTTACATTCTGATAATTTGTAATCATTTCAGCTTGTTTTACACCTGACCTGAGTTTCTCTGACAGACTGCTAAGGTGTCTAGCTCTTTCTATTTTAGTTTCTGACTTGCAGTGTTTTTTCCAGCCTTGGAAAAGGAAGCCAAGAGAGGCGTCAACTTTAGTTAGATTATCTCAACATCAAGGCCATGTCTCTGATGCTAAGATCTTGTGAGCATAATGTAATTATCAATACAATTTATCAACCCAGTATCTGCTGAACAACATTCAATTATTGAGGACCTCTTGTGAGATTAGTCAGTCTTTCAGCTGTTTCTGATGTCTACCAAATGATTTTGTTAATTCTGTAGGATTTGCAGTTAAGGGAGTTTTTATTGTGCTTTAACAAGATCAATATTCCTACCATGTGTGTTTAACAGACAGCCTGCAGCAAAAGTTTACTGAATGACTCTGATTAAGATGAGAGCTAATTCTGATGCTGGCACTTTTTATAATTTAACAGGCAGCCCTGAAGGCTTGAACACTGCTCATTTATTTCATTGCTTTACAATGTCTGAGCTCAATGTATTTTAATATTTCATGGGCAAGCCCTGACAACAAAATATGGAATTAAAGGTAAATATTAATCTTACAAGTAAACCACCGGATCTAAAATCACTTTGAAAATATATTTTTGAAAATTAACAAAAATCTGACATTTTCTAATTTGCAGAAATGTTAAAAGACACATCTGCTAGAATAATTCATAATTGACAGTGAATGAATCTGTGGCAGATTGCAGACTGAAATCTTTGTTTCGTTCATCTCAAAATATGTTGAATGTGAAATTTGTTTCCTTTGCACCTCCCCTATTTTCACTGCAGTTTTGCCTCCAAATGGTGGGTTGAGCCTGCAAGCTTCAGTGTGGACGCCACTTCGGTGAAGGCATGAACACTGTTGAATTTCTGATAGCCAGTTCGTGAAGACGAAACCAGAAATTAACCTGTTCAGATACATTATGCCACACCTCTGTAGCTGATGAGTCTTGAATCCAGAACTCTGGGCCCAGACATGGGGACACTACCAAAGTATCACAAGTCCCAAAAAAAAATTAGCCTGTCCCTTTGTATTACTAATGCAGTTAGATTGGCACCACTATCATGATGGTAGATAGTGATTCTTTAATCACCTGTTCGAACATGTTATGATATCTTTGTAGCAGGTGGGACTTGACCACATATCTTTTCCCCAGAGGCAGGGACATTACAAGCGAGCCACAATACACCTTTTTAAAGGAAGGTGGAACAGAGGAAACTAACCCTTGGTATCTCCACACACAATACAGAGGGTTTCCTTCACCATATTCCCAGTTTAGGTAAACTAGCAAACATGTGGACATAGCTTGTCCACAAGAGGTCTGCAGAGAAAAGTTATTTTGTCAGTGATAAAATTGTATCAGAGATAAAAGGTGCTGCAGATGCTGGAGAATCCGAGATAACAAGCATGGGGCTGGATGAACACAGCAGGTCAAGCAGCATCATAGGAGCAGGAAAACTTGACGTTTCGGGCCTAAACCCT
>JAHRHZ010000111.1:12709921-12807002 GCA_024137785.1 Ginglymostoma cirratum | reverse complement strand
CCCCCATCTCCTATCTGCTAACATCATCCCACCCCCTTGACCTGTCCATCCTCCCTGGACTGACCTATCTCCTCCCTAACTTCCCACCTACACTCACCTTTACTGGCTCCATCCCCGCCTCTTCGACTTGTCTGCCTCCTCTCCACCTATCCTCTCCTCTATCCGCCTCCCCCTCTCTCCCTATTTATTTCAGAACCCTCTTCCCCTCCCCCATTTCTGATGAAGGGTCTAGGCCCGAAACGTCAAGCTTTCTTGCTCCTATGATGCTGCTAGGCCTGCTGTGTTCATCCAGCCCCACACCTTGTTATCTCGAACTTTCAACTTCTAATCTTTTAGTAATATTTAACCATATATTTGTGTATGTATTGCAGTTTTATTTGTAACAAAAGTCTGCCACTTTGTTCTTTTTTAAGAAAATGGAATTGGAGGATATACTTGGAAAAATACCTACAAGTTAGGTGAAAGCGCTTGGAGACTGGCACTAATTCAATAGCTCTTTAAAGGAACTACAGCTATTTCTCTGCATGGTACGATTTTATATTTTGTGGAGAATGATTAACTCTGTTCTTGTTTTCTCTAGGGCACCTCTGATGCCTGGTCATCTCTGGATGTTACGATTTCGAGCCATCAGAAAGATTCAATGAACACAGATGATGTTTCACATTCTCAGAATAGAAACCTTAACTTGCAGGAAGAATAGAGGACAGTGACTTCTCACCCAGTGTGAGATCAGAAGCACTAGTGATCTCTTGACTGTCAATCAGACATGATCAGGTTGAAATGAAGCAGTAAAATCAATACATTGTGAAAGCATGGAACTCTAGAGATTTTGAAGCGAACGGAGAGAGAATTCACACCGTCCAGAAAATGAAATGGGAGCAACCATAACCCAGTGGAATTATCCCGAATCAAATGTTAAATATTGCTTTGTTTAGAGAAGCGTATGCATTGTTTCATTTTCAAAACTGATTACAACTCATCAAAAACTGGCTATTTGTGAATAATAATGAGATTTCAGGTTGCTTTAAAAGTCATATTCCTGCTTACCCAGCCAGACTGAACCTGAAATTGATCAGACTTCCTCAAGGTTCTGAGTTCCCAGAATAGATACGTATAGGGTCAAGTGTGATTTGGTTCGATAGTTTTGACTAATAAGTAGATGCTGATAAAAGCTAATACTAGGTCTCTAGAAAGGAGCAACAAAACAATCACTTGTATTTAGCTCCATAGTTAGAAAGTCTGACCTCCCAAAACAATGAGAAAACTGGAAGGTTGTTTACAAAGACTTCCTAAAAATGTTAATGATGAACTTGTGTAGCATTCTACAGCTCCAGAATTACTTGCATAATTTAAACCTATATTGAACTGTGACAAAAACAAAGTTGCTGGAAAAGTTCAGCAGGCCTGGCAGCATCTGTGAAGGGAAAAAACAGAGTTAATGTTTCAGGTTCGGTGACCCTTCCTCAGAACTGATGGTGGCTGAGAGAATGTCAGTTTATTTGCAGAAAAATGGGAGGGATATGGGGTAGGGAGTAAAAAATAGGATAGAGCCTAAAAAGAGAGAAGAGCAGTTGGATAGACAAATAGTTAATAACAATCAGGCTGGGAGGGTGAATAGTTGTTAGTGGGGACTATTAGTGACCAACAATAGGTGGTGTGTAATGGCAGGCTATGTGGTAACAAGGCTGAGTGTGTGGGGTAGGGGACTGGAACATGGGAGAGTTTAGGCCCTAAAATTATTGAACTCGATATTGAGTCCAGAGGGCTGCAGGGTTCCCAAGCGGAAAGTGTGTATATTGAACTGTGGTTAGTCAACATGGGAGTATTATGTGCAGTTCTGGTATCCTTATTAGTAAAAAGGTTCTGGAGACACTGGTAAAGGTGCAAGAAATATTTATCAGAATGATACTAAAACTGAGAGAGTCAGTCTTTCAGGGCTGATAAAACAGGCTGAGCTTCTTTCTCTAGGGAAGAGAAGGCTGAGTGGTGGCTGCATAGAGCTCTTTGAAAACACCTTCTCTATGTCTTTTGAAGCCTATTATAATTTTTAATTTTGGGGAATGCAAAATGAGGAGCTATAAGTATATCTCTGAAAAACTCAATAGGTTATTCATGAAAAACATCTTTACCTAGAGAGTGGTGGGAATATGAAATTCACTAAACATGGAATGATTGAGCAAATATTTCAGATGCTTTTAGGGAAAGTTAGATACATGCATGAGGAAGAAAGGAATATGTCAATAGAGTGAGATGACAGTGGGGCAGGAAAAAAAGGATCATGCATAAATGGCAGCATGGATCATCTGGGCTGAACAGCATGTTTGTTTGCTATAAATGCTGTGTAAAATTGTAAAGTTGAGTACTTACTCCTTCCAGTCCTTTGTATTATGCGAACTCAAAAGTGGGAAGATATTATAAACTCAGATTGTAAAAGAAGAGGGCAAAAGCAGATTTTAATGAATCTCCACACTTAAATGCAGATAGGGAGAATTGGAGGGGAGGAATAAAAAGCAGGAAGCACCAGTACTTTTTTTGAGACTGTTAATGTTCATATTAAGAATTGAGCTCAGGTACTTAATTTTGGTATGTGCTGTACTTCTACTAATGTCTCTGTAATGGGGAACAGAGTAGAATGAACGCAAAGTGTATTAAAAGGTCGGAATGGTGATAGTGAAAACCTGTGCTAGCTTAATAATTGCAGCTACTAATACATGGGATCACATGCAGACACCCACACCATGTTTCCTGGTATCTTTATTGATTTTACCAGATGGTTAGACACTGCAGTCTTTGGGGTATTTCCCATGTGTTTAAAATCTGCTACGAAAGTAGCTTTCGCACTGTCGCCAACAGACAGCTTTCAGATTCCAGACCAATGCCACCTGGAATGTGTCAGCTCATCCACAAACCTGTTTCCTAGATAATACACTCAATGTTCATGGTGATGCCACAATTGATAGATTGTAAATGCTCTTGGTGTTACTAATTGTTCATATTTTAGAAACAATGCAAAAGTCTCTTCGTGAAACAAAGCACTGAACTCCCACTTTGATGTTTTACATACTTGTGTGTAAAGGCCATCAATAGAAGAAAGATACATGAAGACAAGGAGTGAATGCAAAGGAACATACAATGAATGCTAAATTAATGAAAAGTAGTGGAGGTCCAAAGAGACTTGGTGATTTAGGTACATAGTTAAAATGTCATAAGATAGGTACAAAAATCATTAAAATGGCTAATAGAATACTGAGTCTGTTGTGTAGAGTACTAGAATACAGGTACCAGCAATACAGAAATTATAATGCAGCTACACAAAGTATGGGTTAGGCCACAGCTGGAGTACTGACCAATGTTCTGGGGACTACACCTTAGGTATGTGTATTGACTTTCAAAGGAGTGCAATGTAGATATCACCGGAATAATACCCAGACTACAAGGGTTAAACTATATGGAGAGACTACACAAATTTGTATCGTTTAGAACTTTGAAGGCTTTACAACATTATCAGATTATATCTTTAAGGGAAATTGATAGGCAAGATTGAAAGACATGCTGATTGTGGAGAGTGCAAATTGGAGACAATGAAGGAATGAAGCTAGGAAACACTTCTACATGAAAAAGGTGATTGAATTTTGGGATTCTCTTCTGCAAATGCTGGTTGATTTTAATTGTTAAATCACAATGGTTATAGCACGGGTGGGGGGGTGGGGTGGAAGGACACATTTTATCATGTCTATGCTCACTCTCTGAAGGAGAGCAATTCACCGAGTACCACTCCCATGTGCCTTTTCCTTTTTAGGTAATTATCCAGTTCCTTTTTGAAAGTTTATACTGATTCTGCTTCCACCACACTCTTAGTCAGTTCATTCCAGATCCTCACCATTAGCTGTATAAAAATGCTTTTTCATGTGTTGCTGTTGTTTATTTAGCCAATTTCTTAAATCTGTATCCTCAATTCTCAATTCTTCCAGTGAAGAGAATTTTCTCCTTTTTACTCTTTTTACCAGATCCCTCAGGTGTTTGAATACCTCAATCAAATCTCACATCCTTACCTTTAAGCAAAAGAATCCTTACTTCTCCAATCTTTCTCTGCAACTGAAATTCCCCATACCTGGATCCATTCTCATGAATCTTCTCTGCAATTTCTCTAATGCCTTCACATCCTCCCAAAGATGTGCCCAGAACTGGATGCGGTACCCCATTTCAGGCTAAACAAGTGTTTTATATAGGTTTAATTTAACTTCCTTGCCTTCCTTTAACTTCCTTCCTTGATAAAGTAATTTATTGAATGTTCTCTTAACCTGCTCTGTTCTTTAAATGATTTATTCACAACTACACCCAAGTCCCTGTGCTCTTATACTCCTGTATTGTCTCTCTGGTTCTTCCCACCAAAATGAATCACTTAATTTTTTTTACATGCGATTTCCTCTGTCATTTGTCCACCTATTCCACCAAACGATATCTTCCTTGAAATCTATCACTATGCTCCTCACACTTCACTACACTGCTATGTTTTGTATCAATGGCAAATTTTGAATAGGTGCCCTGTAAATCAAGATCAAGGTTATTTATATATATGGAACTTCTGGGGTCCTAACTGCTAACACTGGGAAGTCCACTCTAAACCTACCTCCAATCCAAAAATAATCTATTAACTGCTACTGTTTCCTGTCAATCTTGTAATCATGTTGCTACTGTTCATTTTATTCTCTACACACTAACTTTGCTCAAGTCTGTTGTGTTATTTTATCAAATGCCTTTTGGAAGTCTATGTACACCATATCAACAGCATTACTCAAATCAGCCCTTTTTATTAGCTCATCAAAAAACTCCAAATTACGAATATTACAGAACATGGTGTTAAAGGGGATGTAGTCATTTAGTCGTAGGACAAAAAAAGTACGAATAAACTACTGTTTTGATTTGCTGATGTTCTACAAACAAGATGCAATTAGAGTAAGCAGCTTCAGTTAGTTAGCACTAACATAGTACAATAGAGAAAGTGACTTATCTCTGTTGTAAACCATATGATTTCCTGGCAGTGGGGGACAACTAACAGGGCCAAGCCCTCCAATTATGCTACATTTCAGCTAGTGGGCAGAGGATACACTGAACTCTGTAGATTATGCATTTATTTTGCCCCCTTTCTTCAGTTTCCACTTTGCCTTCCAGTGTAATAATTTCTAATAGTTTATTCATGAACAAAATCCTTTGCCCACTGTTCTTATTTCTGTGCCTATGAAAAAACTTGCATTTATATTGTGCTTTTAACATAGAAAAAAAGTCCCAAGGCGCTTCATGGAAACATAATCAGACAAAAATAGCCGTGCAATTCATCTGTTCAGAGACTTGCCTGATAAAAATTGACATCAGTCTCATTTATGAGGCAAAATTGTATTGTGGAGCTGCAGAAAACCATTAAGTCAGCCTTTGTGGCATGTGCCGTAAGATGAAGTAGGAAGGATATCTGCTGCTGGTGAGCAAATTCAATATTACAAACTGCTTCACAGAACAGCAAAATACATGTTTGAATATCTAGAGTTATTTTGCAAAATACAAAACAAATTAAACTTTTCCAAAGGACAATTTTCTCTTTAATTTCCTCCTTGCTTTCTATTTGTTTTTAGAAATATACAATGCTCTAATTAGCTTAGTAATAGAAAGATTAAAATTCCTGTTGAAATTTAAGAATGAGCTCCCATAATGTACTGTGCAATTATATCATTGTTTCAGCCTTTTGGATTGTATACTATCAAATAGCAAAAGTATGGATGAAATTTGGCTTTTTGAGAAAATATGCAAGTATGAATAATCTGTACATCAGTTCAGAAACAATTGTCACATTTTGAATACATTAGATTATGCTGTAATACAATTACAATAAAGGGTGACAAGTAACAGAAATTGCTTTTTCTTCAATGAAAACATTTTCAGTTACTAGCCCGTTTTTTTAAATTGGTTACAATATGTTCATCAATACAGTAAGGCAGTAAGATAAAGTAGTGTACATTAGCTTTGCTTGTAACATGCTCTGTCTTGAATAGCTCATAATTTTGCTTTTCTATTTTGAATGTTACATTTACTGCATGGAGAGTGTTTTAATTCTTGGAAACAGCATAAATCGCTTCAGTTAATTCTTCAGATTACTGAAATGAAACTTTAAAATGATTTTTGGAAAGTGACATATATGTTTACCTTTTCAAGCACAGATTTGCAGGAAGGTATAACAGAATGTAATGCTAGGAGTTTAGAATTCTTTGATTCATATTGATGATACACTGAGAAAAAGATGAAATATTCTTGGGCCACTCCAAGTCCTGCACTTAAATATACCTGCATGAGGTTGCCTGTTGAGATATGCTAAATTATACATGTGATGAATTTATAGCATTGTTATAGTTTAGGTGAAAACTGAAGGTTAGAAGATATTATGAAATCAAGTTGTAGAACAAAATGGAATGTAACTTTTTAAAACATCAAGTAATGTGAAGTTTAACTGTACAATATAATTGCACTGAGAATATATTCTTGAACTGCATGCACATCTTTGTACAATCTTTTCCCACAATCCAAGGGAATATGCACTATAAATATCAAGTTCTAGAACTTATTTCTGCTAATATGATATATATATTTGTTAATTCAGTTGTCTTGGAATTTTATGAATAGTCTACTTTATGCATGATGCAATATGGAACATCTATATTTCAGAAAATTAAACAGTGAAATTTTTGCCTTGTTTGGTAAAATTACATATCTGATATATATCTGAGTACCACGATGGCTGCTATAATTTGTGGGGGTAAACAAGGCAATTTTGGTGCATCATCCACCCAGAGTGAAGATCTTGGTGTTTAAGTTTACAGTTTAGTTTGAACTTAGTTGATCACAGTGGCAGATTTTTCAATTTCTATGTGGATATCCTTCATGTAATTGAAGAATGCTTAAATACAGGGTATGATTTTTTAGTTGGCAATGTCAACATACTACAACTGGCTAAATGGCTGATTAGTCTAAATGTGGTGGCTGAAGTAGTGGACTTTTGTCAGATTAGCAAACTTCAGAGTCCATAGCTGGACCTAAATGATGAGGACTAGTTAATTCCATTTATTACCATACCACACTTAAAGATATTGTACCTTTGACAGTATTTTGTTTAAAGTTTCTGTGAAATAACAGCAATTATTTGAGAGTGAAGTCAATTATTCATTGTCTTTTAAGTCTAGCACTTTGCTGGAATGCCTTAACTTCAGGTGCTGTTGCAAATTTTATGCTTACATGCCTGATTACCATCAGGATAAAACATATTGGGTCATCATTACTAAATCACCAAAGCATTCAGCCTTAACGCATATGGCAAGATTCTTTCCCACTAGACAGGACCACCAGAACATTTCAATTCACTATACCAATTTAGACTGTTTTCTGGCATACCTAACAGTAGTTTATAATATAAACCACTATTTTGGTTAAGCTGCCAATACTGTGTGTTACAGTGTAAGCATACATCTAGGTTCACTCAGAGCACCCCCTCTCTCCCTATTTATTTCAGAACCCTCTTCCCCTCCCCCATTTCTGATGAAGGGTCCAGGCCCAAAACGTCAAGCTTTCCTGCTCCGATGATGCTGCTTGGCCTGCTGGGTTCATCCAGCCCCACACCTTGTTATCCCTTCACTCTGCTTCTTTTCAGTAGCCTCTGGCTCCCTCCATGTCATTCAGGCTTTCTGCTAAGGGAGATACTGTAAGAGTTATGAGATATTGTACTATAATTCTCTTTACTAACTCATGAGCACTCTGTGTTTACCACATTTCCATTCACTCATTCATAAAACCGCATTTTTATAGCACATTTCATAAACTAAATTAAACATCCCTTCTAACCCATTACTGTTTCTTTACACCTTTCAATTCGTATCCACTCATGCTGCAAGCAGTGTGTAGACCTGTTTCTGTACCAAAGGCTACCCCTGAGTAAGTGTTAATACCGTAACCTACTCAGAACAATACCATCCCTGCCATCGTGTCTCCATAACCTACTTGAAACTATGGAAAGATTATAATATTAATTAGCCCTTAGCAACTGTCTCTCAGGACCTGACTAGGTTGCACACATCAAGCAGTTTCCTCCACTAGTGTACGTACTTTTTAGACACATATTAAAAAAGGCTGCTACCCCTTTTAAGAAACTTACTATCAAAGCAGTGTTTCCATGAAACTGTATGAATGAATGTTTAAGAACTGTCAAAACTGGTAATAGTAAATGAAATCTCATGACCCAGCTGCAGGAGATCAGTTTAATATCCTCTAACTTTTTTTTAGTACACATATAATTTCTCACTTATTTAGATCATATAGATCTAGTATTTTTACTAACATTACTAATTTTAAAGACAAAAGGACTAACATGTTTTAATTATGCAAGCTCAGAGCGGATAGACATTCTAATCCCATTAGAAGTAACAACCAGCATTTAGCAAGTGCTTAAACTGTCTCCAGCTTCCCCAGGACAGACATCAAGCAAACGTTTGTGTACAATAGATACAACCATATAATACCATAGTGCTAACATTTTAATGTATGTAAGAACTGTATAAACGGGCTACGGTAAATCTGTACTTCAGTTTCCATCGCCATCTTGAACTGTGCTACTGAAGATTCTCAATAAAGAGGCTATTTTCGTCACTCACCGAGCTCAATTGTTATTAAAACATGATCCCCCAACTTGACGTAGTCGGCAGGATCGCTGGGGACACCATCAAAACTGACCAGTCACTGATACTACTCTGAAGGTAAGAAACATTCTTCTAGTTGTGACCTGGTCCCTGAACACGATCTCGAACCTCCTATGAGTTGGCCGTTTTACAAATCCCCCGCGTCCAGCCCTCGAGCCCTCCAAATTTGCTAAAATTGCCTACGACATGAGTATTCAGGTGACCATGAGTGACCCCAGTAAGCCGCCTATGACTTCCAAACGTGGGCTGCCCAACCCCCATGACACAATGAGAAAAAAAATTGCAGCAATTACAAAACTACCTTGAAGTATGGATCTCTTTAGGAAAACCCCAACCAAAGTTGGACAGAAATACAATATTCCTAAAGGACAGTGGACCTGGATGACATAAAACAGGTCTGGAGAAAAACCACCCAACATAAAGAACTAAATGGTCCCTTACGTTAATGGGACAAATCTACCAAAGGAATGAAACCATTTCTCAAACAGCCCATGATCATCAATTAAACAATCTTAAAGAGCAATTAAAAGCACTGCAGGAACAGATGCAAAAGGAGAGATCAAAGCAAGAAAAAGTTGAATTTAGAAATCAAGAGCTTGATAAAGAAAACAAGAAACTGAAGAACGAAATAACAGTCCTGTCAGTTTCTTCCCCGGTTCCCAAGCCCATACGGAATTTGTATCCAACCACCTGCATCATCCAGGAAGTGGTTCAGCAAAACCTACCTATCGCCCTTGGTAAAGAGAGGGATGAGACTGATGTGTTCTCTAGCAGTGAAAGCAATGTGGACTGTATAAGCCTGACATCATTTTTATGACCCCTTAAAACCAAGACAGCAAATATAGAGAAAGTGGTAAGGCAAAGGTTAGCAGATGGCATTGAGGTGAATGTTTCAGTAAAACGGACTGAACAACACACTGTGCATGGACCTGTGACCCCTGAAAACATAGACAAGTGGTCTAAACAAATGCCTCACCCAATGAAGGGGCCACTGAAGACATGGGAAAGCCTAGACCAGTTTAAGGGGAATATATATGTTCTGTACCTGGAACAGGTTACAAATTCTGAAAGTCATTGTCACTGAAACAGAAGGATGCCTTCTCCATAAGGCAGTCAAAGGTGCCTTTGGAGAGTACGAGCAGGAGCTACAAGCTGGCTGGTCGGCAATAAAACATTGATTACAGAGGTATAGTCTGCCTAGATTGATTGGACAAAAGTCACAGCTTGCTGTCAAAAAGCTACAGAGGAGGTTCCAGAACACAAGGAAAGGTTTAGGACGACCTGGAAAGAGTATGCAGGAGTCCCACATATGCAGGATGGTAGAAATTTCAAAGGTTATGATTACAGCCGGCTGAAGTCTGCTTTTGTGGCTGGACCAGAGCTTGTTAAGATGGTAAAGCTCACCAAACCAGACTGGGACCAGAGGGGGACTAATTATTATGAACTGGCGGACCAAGCCCACTAGCTCGACCAAGATACAGGCACCAAATTGCATGCCCTACAGCCAGGACAAATGGGACAGACCCCCAGTGACCCCGGAAAGATCCAAGACAAACGCCCAGGGAAGTACAAACAATGCACAAAGAATGTTCCTGAGAGGAGAAATGTAAATGGATCAATAATGGACACAGGCTATGTAAAGACAGAGTTTGGAGACATCAAAAATCAAATCAACCAATCACACCCACTGCCTTGATGCCTTATCTGGCACAACAAATCTACTTCTGGGGACATTTGGAGCCTGAACAGATGACAGCCTGATTCCAGCACAGCTAGTAGGGATTTTTAAAATATGCCCAAGCGGTAGTGGGCTGCTCCCTCACTTGCCAGAAGAACAACCCTGAAGCCAAAGTGTAAGTTCCCCAACTGAAAGCAGCATTGCCTCCAGGTCCATCACAGTACTTGCAAGTTGATTATTTCTTGCTCCCACGCTGTTAAGGTTACTCAGGCATCCTTGTAATTGTGGAAAAGTTTTCTAGATGGGTGGAGACTGCTCCCTTGAGAGAGGCCACAGCCAAAGTACTGTCTAAGGATTACATATCCCATTGGGGGCTACCCACCATCATTGACTTGGACCAGGGAATCCATTTTACAGGAACAGGGTGTCAAGAAGCTTGCTGGTAATTGAGGATTGACTGGAACTAGCACTATCCCTATCATCCATGATCATCAGGGCAGGTGGAAAGAATGAATTAGACCCTGAAACAGCAATTGGCTAAATACCACCAGGAGAAAATGCCCTGGTCCCAGGCTTCACTAATAGTTCTGTGCGGTGTCAGGGCTACACCTAACAAAATGACAGGTTTGAGTCCATTTGAAATGGCGACAGGCAGGTCAATGTCCCTACCCAGGACAACAGACCTGCGGAGTACTGACTGTCATCTTATTAGTGACGCCCTATTGTCTAACTGCCAAGCATTAATAGGTGCAGTAAGTTCTGCCCCCTCACAGGTATCGGCTGCCTGGAAGGACCTGGCAGAGAGAGGTCACGACATTGTACCAGGCAAGGGGCTTCTGGTGAAAAAGGCCCACAAGGAACCCTTAGGCGCAAAGTGGGAAGGACCATACCAGGTGCTGCTGATCACCCAGTTGGCTGTCAAGGTCTGAGGAAAGAAGGCGTAGATTCATGCCTCCCACATCAAATAGGCATCCTATAATTCAGAAGAACCAGAGATTGACTGACCACCATGGTGAACGCTGTCACATTTTCAATTATGGTTATTGCAGTTTTTGTACTATTGGGGTATTCAGAGTTACATGTAAATACTTACCTCTATATGTAATATGCCTATGCCAAAGCTTCTAATCTGTCCAAGCGTTGGATATGTTCCCACATTCCCACTAACTCTAAAGGAGGAATCCCATTCTACCCTATTCCCTTCACTGAATCTAAAATGGCAGTGGTATGCTTATCAAAATTTCACATCCCGCCCTCTCCAGGCCCTGGGATGTTGGCCATTGTACATAACTGGGTTCCCCTCCCTATGGTTTCTATGATTTCTGATGAAGGGTCTAGGCCCGAAACGTCAAGTTTTCCTGCTCCTATGATGCTGCTTGACCTGCTGTGTTCATCCAGCCCCACGCTTGTTATCTCCCCTCCCTATGGGTTCTCTCATGAACATGACAGGGAGCATTGAAGCCTGGTGGTCTGTGAACTGGCCCCTGACCCACTTCTCTGTGTGGTACCAGCCCAGTTATGATCATATCCGTAATCCTCCATTCCTGGCCCTCACTAATACCTCAAATCAGGGAAGATCACAAGGGACCATGTGTTTTGTCAACTTCTCCAAATGGACGGTAGGGGAAGAGATAGGGCACAGCAGTTGCTCTCAATATTTCAATATCACAGCCACATCCAGTCTGTTAACCGCTTTTGTTCAGGGTATAAGTGGAGGCATTTCCTCCATGCAATGGTATCCTGAGGTTATCGCCCGCTTCACCTCCTATAATGACACTTATTTCAGCTGTGGCCACACAGCATACCCATGGCTCCCCACCCACTGGCAAAGTTCATGTTACCTCAGGTACTATAGTCCCATACATACATATATCATTCTACTAAACTGCCTAGCTGGAGACACAAAAGAGCCATCTCTGAAACTGAGTGTTTCTTTCCTATTGTATTTCCTTTCTATGGTATGGCTATGAGGGAAATGATACATTCTCTACCCTTGGCAGAATAAATGATGAACTGGTCACCAGTTACGCAGTAGCATTCCAGAACCAAATGGCCCTCGATTTTGTTTTAGCCAAGAAAGGGGACACCTATATCACAGATAACTCTGAAAGTATTACTAGTCTAGCTGACCACATTAGGAAGAAGGTTGAAAAGATCCAACAACCTCCTCCATCAACTCTGTGCAGTTGGGCAACAGGATGGCTGGGATCCTTAGGGGTGTATATTGTACACAGATTTACAATGTCTATTCATGTCACTTTAGCTGTGTATGGTGTTTTCTCTTTTATGAAGTGCAGTTGCCAACAAGCTATTAAAAGTATGAACCATCCCCAACTATGAGCCTTGTCTCCACAAGCCCCTCCAACATTTAAAAGACCCAGATGGTACATCTGAGTTATAAGAATTGAGTGATTCTCTTCAAAGGGTCTCAGCAGAATCAGAAACGGGGGGACTGTGAGATATTGTACTATGATTCTCTTTACTAACTCCCTTGTGTTTACTATAACACATTTCTATTCACTCATTCACAAAACCGTGCTTTTGTAATACATTTTATAAACTAAACATCTCTTCTAACCAATTACTGTTTCTTTACACCTTTCAATTCTTATCGGCCCATGTAAGTGTTTAGACCTGTTTCTGTACCAAAGGCTACCCCTGAATAAATGTTAATATTGTAACCTACTCAGAACAATGCCATCCCCACCATCGTGTCTCTGTAGCCCACTCAATACTACGGAAAAATTATAATATTAATTAGCTCTTAGCAACTATCTCTCAGGCCTGAATAGGTTGCACACATCAAGCAGTTTCTTCCATAGGTATATGTACTTTTTAGATACGTATTAAGTATGGCCTGAACACCACGCAAAACAACACTTTTCACTGTATCTTGGTACATGTGACAACAATAAATCAATCATTCAGGTCAGAGTGAGGATCACTTTGATACAGAGATATACTGGCATACAACAAGACTTTAAGCTTATATCATACTTCACCACGATACTTCTTAGCAACAAATATTTCAAGTTTAGCTCTAGTAAATTTAGAATGAAGAGGAGAAATCCAGAATTCTGTACAGGAAGTCCCTGGGTTCCATCCTTGAGTATGCACGGAGAATGTGTACATAAGTCAGAAGATATTTTAGGATGATAATAAAACTGTTGTTCTTAAGTATGAGCAAACATTTGCAAGTTAGCTCTTTTAATTAATATAAATACATCCCCTGTGGGATTTCATTTGTCCATCTGAGCATTTGTAAGTGGCTGATGGGAAATGTTCATCCTGGAGTTCAGTTACTAGTGGTGTACCGCAAGGATCTGTTTTGGGGCCACTGCTGTTTGTCATTTTTATAAATGACTTGGATGAGGGTGTAGAAGGATGGGTTAGTAAATTTGTGGATGACACTAAAGTCGGTGGAATTGTGGATAGTGCAGAAGGATGTTGCAAGTTACAGAGGGACATAGATAAGCTGCAGAGCTGGGCTGAGAGGTGGCAAATGGAGTTTAATGCGGAAAAGTGTGAAGTGATTCACTTTGGAAAGAATAACAGGAATACAGAGTACTGGGCTAATGGTAAGATTTTGGTAGTGTGGACGAGCAGAGAGATCTCTGTGTCCACGTGCATAGATCCCTGAAAGTTGCCACCCAGGTTTATAGGGTTGTTAGGAAGGCGTACGGCGTATTAGGTTTTATTGGTAGAGGGCTTGAGTTTCAGAGCCGTGAGGTCATGTTGCAGCTGTACAAAACTCTGGTGTGACCGCACTTGGGAGTATTGCATACAGTTCTGGTCCCTGCTTTATAGGAAGGATGTAGAAGCATTGGAAAGGGTGCAGAGGAGATTTACGAGGATGTTGCCTGGTATGGAGGGAAGGTCTTATGAGGAAAGGCTGTGGGACTTCAGGCTGTTTTCGTTAGAGAGAAGGTTAAGAGGTGACTTAATAGAGACATACAAGATGATCAGAGGATTAGATAGGATGGACAGTGAGAGCCTTTTTCCTCAGATGGTGACGCCTAGCACGAGGGGACATAGCTTTAAATTGAGGGGTGATCGATATAGGACAGATGTCAGAGGTAGGTTCTTTACTCAGAGAGTAGTAAAGGCGTGAAATGCCCTGCCTGCAACAGTAGTAGACTCGCCAACTTTAATTGCATTCAAACATAAACATATGGATGATAATGGAATAGTGTAGGTTAGATGGGCTTCAGATTGGTTTCACAGGTCGGCACAACATCGAGGGCCGAAGGACCTGTACTGTGCTGTAATGTTCTATGTTCTAGGTGTTCATAAATCAGGAACTGCTTGTATTACTATTTTAATGGTTGGTGTGATATTATATACAGGCTGTTACACCTATAATCTGCTTACTTTGCTAAATTAAAATCCAGAACAGCAGAATCAAAGAAGTTCTAAATTGAGTGCAAAATAACAAAGTAAATAACAAAGTGCCAGAAGTGTGAAAGAACAGTATATAATCACCAAACAACTGCTTGTTTTGTTTACATGACATTCTTCTGTCTGCTAATTTAACATGTGTCAATAAAAAAAATGTAATAAAGATGCATTACACGTTTGTTTCTCTTGGTAACATTAGTTTCTGTACTTCCAGAATTTTCAGCCTTAGATTGTGGTACGGCAGACAGAATGAGGGACCAGGGAGACTTTCACTCATCCCAGGTAGTTGGATAACGTTTCATTCACAGGTCCATTAATATATTTCAGTGGGTAGTTACTATTAAGGCTGTAGGACTTTTTTTTTTCCTTACAGCCCTTAGTTTCTAAACTATGTTAAGTGCCTTTGAGTAAAACATAAAGTAGCACAACTCACCATGAAAGCAATCTACAGAAGTCAGTGAATTTGTTATTAAAATAGGCTTTCTGGAATTGAACATTTCTGTTTTCCTGCAGGAACTGAGAATCAGGTGCTGCACATTTCTAACAGATCACAAGATAGAGGTTTATTCTCCAAGAAGAATGGGGAAAGTAAATACGTCTTTTTCTACCTTTGGAACTTTGATGAAAAGTGAACGAATAACACTTTTCATATCCTCAAGGTGTCCAAAGGCACTTTACAACCAATGGATTACTTCAAAATGTTGTCACAGCTACAAAGTCAAATCCACTATTAATGTGCCTCTGCGTACCATCAAGATCAGTAACTGTTCCAAGCTATTAACCCTTTGCTTCATCTGGAGAAAAAAAGACTTTACCAATTAAAATAATTTGTTTTAAACAGAAAAACGTTAACAAAGTTGCTGAAGAAAAAAACTGGAATGTTTTCATCTTGCACTCAAGACATTTTGCAACTATTAAAAAGTGAACAAAATTCATACTGTATGAGTAGATAATGCTGACCAGTAGTTGGTATGGAGAATATACTAGTTAATGATTACTGATATTTAAATACCAAGTCTTGAGTTGATTCCAATGGCCAAGGCATTGCCCAGAGAAATGAACCAGAGCATGGCTATGCAAAAAAATACAGTCTGGTGGAACCACATCTAAATGTTAGGCACTGTTGTGAATTTTGAGTATGAGCTGATTGGGAATGTTCAATACCTTGCTTGTTGTGTGTTAACAAAAGGATGTGCTATTTAGTTTAATCTGCCAATCTTTGATATGTACAGTCTACATACCAAACACCATACTGGCATTGAAATTCATTATTTGCGTTTCTAATTTGAGACATAGGCATAATGTCTTTTTGGCTTGACAAAACTTGGCAGTTACCTGTGAATCACTGTTAACTAGCACATCTTCATGTCAATGCTTCTACCAATCAGTCCCTGTGTCAACTAACCAGCACACTCATACAATATGAATATTGTTTGCCCTTGACTTTGGTAAATTTTTGGAAATTTTTTTTCCTGAGGGCAAGACATAAACTTTGACAAAATGTATCTTTTTTCCTTCAACAGTAAAGGTGAAGTCCTTTATAATTGTCTCTGATGTTTGTACAAGATGCTACATATTTCATATCTTGTTAGACAAATTCACACACGTGACAGTGTCAAAGAGTGGCTAGTTATGAGGGAATCTATATTTTAAAATTTAATTTGTAAGCTTTTGAGGCAGACCTTATTTCAAAATAAATGCCAAACTAAAAATGAAACAAGGAGAAGAAAGAAAGACAAAACTACAAATGATAAGGTCTCAGTTTCTAATAAAACTAAAAACAGATTGGGAAAATGAAACAAGCCCTTGTTACAGGCCAGTCCAAACTAAACAGTAGCAATTTGTTGACTCCGCTAAGTACAAAGTGATCGAAGATGATTGACGGGGACTGTCCAATCCAGTTCCGAGGAAGGGTCGCTCAATCAGAAACATTAACTCTGATTTTTTTTTTCCACAGATACTGCAAGACCTTCTGGACTTTTCCAGCAATCTCTACTTTTGTCCCTGACACTGAGAATAGGTTTCAGCAGCTGTTTTTATTACTAACAGATAACAGTGGTGGTGTACCTCATTTAGACTGAAATGGTCAGATTTTGATTCCGTAGTGTTTTTGACCAAAACTCAGATTGGAACCTGTAAAGGCAGAATTTGAAGGATTTTGTGAATTACTGTGATAATTTCACTCTGAGTGGACTGCTGAACCAATTCACAGAATCTGTCATTTACTGCAAATTAATGATTTGACCTACACTTGGCCCGTTGAGTCATGATCAACCGATGTTAATTCTAGATGCTGGACAGTATTTAGTGTTTGCTTTGTAGACTCTTGTACAGTCAATTTTTTTCTATTTTAAACCCTGAAACTTCATTCCTTTCATAATTAACTAGGACTTTGTACTTTTATTTTTAAACAAAAAAGTTACTGGTCTCTTGAGACTGTCATGCAATAAACAAAATATGATACAACACAGGATTATTCTCCTAACTTATTTTGGTTCACTCTTAACATGATTATCTGAGTGGTAGCTGATTAACAGCAGAGCTACATCGACAAAGCTTGGCAAAGTGAAAATTAAAGGGTACTAGAAGTTTACTTTCATTTGCACAGACTTTGGCCTATTTTCATTAGTAACACAAACCACTGAAATGTACTAACATGGGTAGCGTCAAATGCTGCAGCTTTTTTTTAAACTGAATTCAAAGAGTGTTACTGTATCTCAAAATTTTGAAGTCTGAAATTGATCTTTGTTTTTCTGTCAAAGTTAAATTTCCTTAGAAAATGCAGGGAAGACATTGATGTAGCAATGTTAAATTTCACATGATTTGTTATTAACCAATAACTTGATGTCATTTGCATGCAATTCACATTAGTGATCACCAAAATAAATCAGTACACATTCTGGTAAACGTCCAACTACTACCTTAAACAATATACATAAAAGTTAGGAAAAAAGCATGAAGTCAAGTAACACTTTTATAAACAAGAACAAAACACTAGGTTGTACACTGCAAGTGGAAGGCGCAACCAGGGATATACTAAATCTTTTAAGCATTACTTAAAGTTGTGCACAGGCCTAAAAAGCCTGAAGCACAAAACAGAATACCAATCAAAAATCTGCACAACTCATAGGACACATTCTCTTGTAATCATCCACAATCTGAATCAGTTTCTATTTAGTTCTCTGCAGTCTTGCACTGATGCGACAATCTCTTGTACAATATTATTCCTATTATCCTTTGTAATCTGTAAGACAAAAATAACTATTCAATAATTAATTTCTCAAATGGGGAATATTGCAGAATGATTTGTGTAAATTCCTTATTAACTCTAAATTATTCAGTTATTGCATGCTAGAATGTTGAAGTATAATTCTAATAGCATACTTTTTACAACTTGGTAATTTATTTTAGAGTATATTCTGTGTCTGCTCAATTGCATATGGCAGTATTCGGGTTCTTACATTAAATATTTTAACATCCTTTCGGTTTCTGATTTCTTCCACGAGTTCTAAAGGTTTTCCTTTCGGGATAGGAATAGTCCCAAGTATGGTGCCACCAGGTCCATCTAGGATTTGACGTACAGACTGGATAAAGGGTTCACTAAAGAGCTCCATTTTTCCAATCTCATCTATCACGTACACCCTTTTCACTGTGTCATTTCTGTCGCTAACCTACAAGAAGTAGGAGAAACAAATTAAGAGTATTACCCTATTAACCTTTTGCTTTTTCAATTGACACCATAAGATTCACGTTTTTTGGGTTTTTCAACTATCATAACCAACTGTTAATTTCCTCTACTTAAATTTGGATTACCATTGTTCGAGCAAGTTTCTCATGTCAACTGGTCTCCGACATAGATATAACAGACATAAAAGTAGGACTAGTATATCTTTCAAGAACAAAAGTCATCTTACTTTTCTGAGAAGAGGGAGGACTAGGCATTCAAATGACGGAAGATCCACTGCATATTGGCCAACTCTATATTCACATCTACGGTTCAGAGAACCTGAATCACTGCTAAGGGCAGGAAAATATCATTTTTAAAAATGACTAAACTCATTGTCTTAAGATAATATTTTAACAGGCTTGAGGAATTGAAACATTTTATACCTAGTTCTGGACAAAGTTCCTCGCTTCCCCGATACTGTAACAACATCAAATCCTATTCTTCTCCTATCTTTTCTGACTTCTTCAGTGTAAAATCCATCAACGAGAACACCAGAAGATTTCAACACATCTATGGTTTTGTGGATTAGGGTTGTTTTACCTATACCTAGAGAATTATGAAAAAAATTCACTCAAAAAGTAAGTGGGATTAGCTATTGTAACTCAACTAAAATAGAATAAATTAGTGTGAAATAGATAAGACAATCTTAAGAATTAAATTTTTAATACACTTCCTATTCTGTAGTTTTTTTTAAAATCCCCAGGCAAAATCCCATGGCCAAGGAACATCACCATAATTAAGCATCATTTCCCATCTCAGCGTTCAGCATTTCATTTGGTGGTTCTTGATGCACAACCAATTTATCATTTAAAATCCATTTTATTAAGAACACTAAATATAATGTGAACACAGTTGTGACAACTTCTAGTTTGGGCTGCAAGTAATAATTTAATGAATTATTAGTTAATTGCTTCCAAAAATAAAGTTATTTAAGATATAGAAAACACTTTTGCAGTCCAATTGTACATTGTAGGCTGAAAACAGACCTTCACATATCACAAAGCATCTTTAAACTGAATGCTGAACTCCAGTAATATTGCTTGTAAAAAATTCAGGGCTGACATTTCCATAATTTAAGCCCCAAAGTACACCTGTGCTTGCACTTTATTACATGCATCCATCTCTTATGCTCTATAATATAAAATGAGATAAAGCATTGATTGAATTACTAGTGGAACAAACATGATCTGCACGACTCAGACTGCCAGTACAGTGTTCACAAAGCACCAGGTGAAATCACTACTACAAAACTGTGCCTTTAACACATCAGCTTTACTTTTTATTATGTTTTGAATCTGGTCACATTTTTGCTAGAATAGAATAGCAATTTATTGTCACTTTTATCTTTACAAAACAAAACAAACAATGAAAAGTTTCATAAGTCGCCATACCACAGTGTCTAAATTAATGAGAAAAGTCATAAATAAGAAGTAAAAGTTCACAGTTCAATTAACATCTCCTGGGTTTGGGGTACGCTGGAAAACTGGGCTGAAACTGCCATGCAGGGCTGGACCGAGACTGCCATGTCAGGCCGAGACCACCCCACCATACTAGGACAAGACTTCCACGCCAGGCTGCCGAAAGACACTGAAGCGATCTCTGAAGCAAGGACAAGACCTCCATGGCAAGGAGAGACCTGTGCGCCAGGATTAGATCGTCACACCAGGCTGCTGGAGCTGCCAAAGACCTCCACGCCAGGACTAGATCCCCACAATGGGTTGCTGAAAGACCTAGAAGCTGCTGAAGTCCAGCACACGAGGCCAGGACCACCCCTCCTGCCCAAGATCGTCACATCAGGAGACTGTCGCACCAGAAGACCACCCTGCCAGGCCTAAACCGCTATTCTGGGCCACTGGAAGCCACCTCATTGCTAGGCCTGGTCTGGGAGAAGGTGCTATTGCACATAATGCAGAAACCCTATTCACCTTCAAATACTTAGCTGTTTTTGACATTCATGACAGCAATGGAGCCACTTTTGACAAAAACTTTGCTCAATTGTTCTAATATCTCCTTATTTAGTTTGGTGTAATTTTTTTGCCTGATTATCTCCCGTGAAGTGCCCTGGGATAGTTTACTACATTAAATCTGTTCCTCAAATCTTAATTACTACTGTATTTATATTTGACCTTCACTGCCTATGTATTGATCTTTTATAGTAGCATATCTTTTAACTATACTTAGAGCATTTTCTGTTGTAATTTCTCACAAATCAAATTATGAATACAGAGTTAACACTTTCCACAAAAACACATTTCTCCCCAGCTCCTGTCCAAAGTCTAGAATTAATATTTGTAAATGCATTCTAAACATGTGGTATAGTTTAATTCAGATTTTTAGTTTATTGCTTTCAAATAAAATCATACGCTATTCTGAAAATAAAAAGGTCTTCCAAGTCTATCTGCATGAAAAGATGCAGATATTTTTCAACACCATACCATTATCCAATGTCAGACTCCCCAAAAAAAGTGATGTCACTGTCCTCAATTTCATATTCTCTAAGAGCTTCCATTCCTAAAATTTTCATTATTCCAGTTCACAACTTAAAGATCAAGTTGAATCTCACTTATTCAAGTGTGTTTAAGCAAAAATACAAAGAAGTAGTTAAAAGAATGGAAAAACAGACAAGTTTTTTTTAAAAGCTATTTCAAAGATCTGTCCTATTATACTTTGAAAGAGTCTAGTATCGATTAGCTTTTTAAATGCCATATTTCTCACTCTGCAGAAATTCATTGTAAAGGATTTCTAGGTCACTGGCACTGACATTTATGCTTTCAGGAACAAGACTGCCCAGGATTTGTTCTGAAGAACACAGACCCCTTCTAGTTAATGGAGCCACTTAGGCTGACTGAGGAACATTCCCCTTCTCTAGGGGAATAAATGAGCCACTTGATTGTGTCCCTTTGCAACTGGGCTTGTCTCACCTTCTGTTCCTCATGGCTTCCTTCCAAGTTAGAGGCAAGTAACAGGGAAATGTGACAATAAGAACATAACTAGGAGGAGAAGTGGACAGTTCGGCCCCTTGAGCCTGCTCTACCATTTGATTCAATCATGGCTGATTTTAATTTGGCCTCAACTCCACTTTGCTGACCATTCTCCAGAACCCCTCGACCCATTACTAATTAAAAGCTACCTCCTCTTTAAATTTATTCAGTCCTAAAATCCACCATACTCTGGGTAGTGAATTCCATAGATTCACGACTCTTTCATTTCTACCCGTTATCCCAAAACTGTGACACGGTGGATTCCACTATACCGGAGGATAGTATCTTGTCTGAGAATAGACAGTACGTGCAACGTTCACTGCGCTGCATTTTTGGGGTGGACCGGGTTTTGCACCCGCCATCAAAAAAAGACTAGCATTCATCATCCATACAACTGTTTTTCCAAATGCATTCACTGTTTTGATTCACGGCAGCCAACTCGCGCGGGGAAGGGCGGAGACAACAAGATTCCGATTTTAGACCGCCTGCCCCCCGCTACGATACCGCAGTCAGTTTTCCCGAATTATGCCAGACGACCGTTTGCACTACTCCTCCTCCTACTCCTATCAGCTACCGATACCGCAGAAAAGGCCTTGGCTCTCACTACCTGGAGGCCCCGTTAAAAATACGTGTCTCGCCATTTTACCACCCAGTCGCGCGCGGCACATGCGCCTGCGCACACCACACCGTCAGCTGACCACCCCCGCCCTTTTTATTTAGCTGTTGTTCAATTAAGATCTTGATAACCACCTCATCTTTACAACACATTGTTTTTTAAGCGTTATATTTTTCATTGTCGCACATAGCAAAAACTTTGAGATAGTCACAGAAGAAGCCTCATGAAGAAAGAAGCTTGTTATTTGTTTCAATAGTAAATTCATCTGAGCTAGGTTGATCAGTACTAAAAGTGAACTAAGTACGTTAAACCTTGTAAGGACTTTCTCACCCTCTTGTATCTCCTTAAAGTTTTTTTTTAAAGTTGTTAAAGGGTTAAAACTTAATATTTTCTCCCATTGAATGTGTTATCTTCCTTATCATTCTTTATGTGAAACAAACTGATTCTGGGAGTGCTGAGTGCTCAATGAGTAGTTTACCTATGGCATCGTACAATTCTACTTGGTATAATAGCTTAACGCTGATCTTTAGCCATTTGTTTCATTTATTAATTTTTGGCAAAATTCCCTAAACACCGGTTCAATATTACTTATTTCAATGAGACCATAAGAAAAAGGAACAGGAGTAGACCATCAGTCCCTTGAGCCTGCTCCACCAATCAATAGGATCATGGTTGATCTGACATTTCTCATGTCCAGTTTCCTGCATTTTCCCATTAACCCTCAATTTCTCTACTGATTAAGAATTTATCTGTCTCAGCCCTAAATATACACAAAGACTGCCCCACAGCTGTCTGTGGCGAAGAGTTCCAAAGATTCTGAACCCTCGGAGAAGAAATTCTTCCTCATGCCTGTCTTAAATTAGCACCCCTTTATTCTGAGACTATGGCATCTGGTCTTAGACTTCCCAAAAGGGGAAACGTCTCAAGCCCTTAAGAATCCTATATATTTCAACAAGATCTCCTGTCATTCTTCTAAATTCCAGTGAGTAGAGTCTCAGCCTGTTTAACCTTTGCTCATAAAATAACCCCTTCATACTGGAGATCACTTCAGTGAACCTTCTGTCAACTACCTCCAACGAAATGAGGCCTTTCCTTAAACAAGGGGACGGAAATTGCTCTCAGTACTTGAGATGTGGTTCTAGCTAGTACCTTATCCAATTGTGGTAAGACTTTCACTTACTTTCTCCAAGTCATTAATATATATTAGAAACACTTGTGGCCCCAGCACTGATCCCTGTGGAAACCCACTGGTCACAAGTTGCCAACCTGAGAAAGAACTCATCCCCACTCATGTTTCATTCTATTAGCCAATTCTCACACGAATATATACCTCCAGCACCATCTACTGTTAAAGCAACTTTATGTGGGGTACCTTATCGAACAACTTCTTGAAATCCAAATCTCACACATCTACTGGCTCCTCTCTATCCACTCTTTTTGAGACTTCCTCAGAAAACCAGGATAAATTAGTCAGATATGATTTCCCTTCCATGAAGACATGCGACTCTGCTTAACTAGATGATGATTTTCCAGATGTTCTGTTACTCCTTCCAACAAAGCTACTTCCAATACTTTTCTAACAATAGATGAAAAGCTAATCAGCTTATAGTTACCCAATTTTTGCCACTCCCTTTTTGAATAGAAGTATCATATTGGCTTTCTTTGGAATTCTTTAGTATTAATGCAAGGTTCAAAGTATCTTGCACCATAAAGACTGATGCAAAATATCTGTTTCCATCCTCTGACATTTCCTTGTTTCCCTTAACTATCTCCCAGATTCATGTTCTAAGGGGCCTATGTTTACTTTGATCTCTCTCTTTTTATAGATTTAAAAAAGGTACATTTGGAAAAAAACTTTTTGAGGCACTTCATTTTCTTGATTTCTGCTGGGTTTTGTTTTGGGTATAATAAATAGGATTTTTGAAGCACATGAATCTTTACTATGGACCAACCTTAAAAATATTAAGTAGTCCAAAAATGATTTAAAATTCTGGTCCATAAACAATGGTCAAAACTTGGAATAGACTTCTCCTGTAGAGTGTTGGAAGCAAAATCTATTGAATAAATTAAGAAATAAATAGAAAGGAGGTATTATCAATGGATCAGTGAGGTAAGATTGGCCAAGAGGTCACCTTAATCTGTATCTCTGTAATGGACATTGAAGCATCCTGGCCAGAATAAGCTCAGTGCCCATAATGCTTCCTCCAGTTGGTGTTCAATATAGCAAAGGACTGATTCCAGGGTGGTGATAAGTAGCAGGAATCTTGCCTGTGTGTGACCTGAAGTGCACCTATCCTATGAAAGCCCAGCTTCAGTTTTAGATTCTGAGCTCCCATCATGTCCTGTATTTTGCAGCAGAGAGAAACAAAATGAACACTTCCAGTTCAATATTATTTTGGACTCTCTTTTATCTCTAGTCTTCAAGATGGTAAATGTCAGCACGATAGATAGTGTTTGGGCGCACCGGAGCCAGTTCGATCTGGGCCAGTGGCATCTTTTTCTTTGTGTACTTTTTGTCATCTTCTTTTTCTCTTCTTTCTTCATCTTCAAGACCAGAGCAGTGTTGGTGGGGCAGTGGCTGCAGCATTAGCGGCATGGATCAGAAGTAGTTCCCGGGCAGAGACTCCTGGAGGCAGTAGACCCAGAGCCTGGACTCTTGGCGATACTGGATGGCAGCAGAACCAGAGTTTCTTGGGGCATTGGTGTCGTTGTTGCTGTTCCTGGAGCGGGACTCCCCAAGAATTGGAACACCTTCCAGAGACATTGCAAAATCCCTGGAACCATGCTTGAGACCCAATCTGAATGGAAGATGAACTCTTATTTAACTGATTTCTTTTTATTCTTTTTGTAACTCAAAATGGCACCAAATTGTGATGACAAAACACTTTTCACTGTATCTTCATGATACCTGTGACAATAAAAATTAATTTTCCTATCTAATTATTTTTTCTCCTCATAGACCTCTTCCCACTACCATGCTCTGTCCCTTATATTACTGTTACCTTCCAAATCCATGACCACTTACCACCAACTACATGTTCCCTGCCCATCCATTCACCATCCTAATTTGGAAATATATCACCATTCCTTTATTGTCATTGGGTCAAAATCCTGGAATTTCCTCCCAAACAGCATTGTGGGCTTACTTACAGCACATGGGCAACAGCGGTTCACGAAGACAGATTACCGCTACCTTTTCAATGGCAACTAGAGATAGGCAATAAGTCCTGTCCCAGCCAGTGATGCCCACATTCCACGAATGAATAACAATAAAAGCTTACACTTATACCCATAAATTGCTGCAAAAATTCTGGCAGAACCGTGAAGGACATAGCTAGCAGTCTGAGTCTGCAGCAGGTGGTGGGTAAAATAGAAAAGGAAAACGTGATTTGACCTCACCCCTACCATTGTTTTTATTGCAAATGCATTTGTCATTGACAATATTGGCAGGAATGACTACCACATAGTCTTCAAAGAGATGAAATCCTCTCTTCACACTGAGGAACTCTATGACCACTTTGCTAAATAGAATAGATTTGGAACAGATTTAGCATCTCAAAGAGACATTGCTGGCCATTAGCAGTTGCAGAATTGTACTCAAGAACAATCTGTAAACTAAATGCCTACTATATCACTTACTGGAAGCCAGGGGATTCACCAAGGCTGGATGAAGGTTACGAGGGCATGCTAGGAGCAGTACCGGACAATCCTAAAAATGAGGTAGCAACCTGGTGAAACTACAACACAGGACTAATTGCATGCAAAACAGTTGAAGCAGCATGCAATGGACAGCACTGAGCAATCCCAATATTAATAGATCAGAGGTAAGCTCTGCAGTCCTGCCACATCCAGCCATGAATGGTAGTGGACAATTAAACAACTCACTGGAGGAGGAGGCTGTACAACTATCTGTATCCTCAATGATGGGTGAGCCCAGCACATCAGTGCAAAAGACAAGGCTGAACCATTTACAACAATCTTCAGTAAGAAGCACTGGGTGAATGATCTATCTTGGTCTCCTCCCGATCTCATCACCATTACAGATGCCAGTCTTCAGCCAATGCTACGCACTCCATGTGACGTCAAGGAATGGCTGAAGGCATTGGATACTGGAAAGATTATGGGCCCTGACCACATTTTGGCAATAGTACTGAAGATGTCTCCTCCAGAAATAGCCACACCTCTTGCCAAACTGTCTAAAGCTCACAGTCTGGGTCCCATTTCCAAGGCTGACCTTTACATAGAAGATTATGAAATGCCTTCAAAAGGATCACCAAGTTCAGAATGCATTTGCCAACCTACTTCATGAGACCTAGAAATGATCTTAACTGGGACACACTGTCGCCTCCATGATTGCCTCCATTTCCTTTTATGCCTTGTGAAGCCATATGTTATCAATGATGTACCCTAACTATTACAATGGTTTTTAGAAGGAGACATACTTTTATTTGTTTAATCGTAACCCATCTGCTTGCAACCATCTTACGGTCTGCTCCAGCTCCAAGTACTGTTCCTCTGTGGAGCTAGTGATTTTCTTTTAGTCTACTTAGGATTTGTCTGTAGACCTCTGATGTAAGGTTGAGGTTGACGTGATCCCAAAGGGGATTCTTGGATAGTGAAACAAGCCTGATGTTTCAGCAGGCCAGCAGGTGTTGGGATTTAGCAGCCTCTCCCATCTGCGGGAAGGCCTGCGAAAAATCCATTTTTCTGAATTTTTTGCTCCCCCTGCTGGGCCACTGAACAGATCTTTGGGCAATGAGTAGTTTAACTGCCCATAGTGCTGGATTAATAGTAGCTGTAAAGTCACTGCAGATTCAGATCAATCCATCATGTTTTGAAACATATGTGATCATGGTTGCCCAGTCACTGTTCTTTACTGGTTTCAATATGCCAGTGCCCACCAGCCTCATTAGTTCTGCTTATGCTTTCAGTTCGATGGCGTGCCAGAACAATGCATGGCCTCAGACGTTTGGGTTGAATATCTGGTTTCAATCTGAGTTTAACTTGGACTCCACCAAAGTCCAAGGGTGTCTTCGAAAACACTGTGATACCTACTTAAGATGTCTTGTAGACTTCTTTTAGAACTGATCTGCGGAATAACAAATCAGCTTGGCGAGCCAACGAACCTCAAGAACTGACCATTTTGTTCACAGGCTCCCATTTCAATATTAGTTTCTGTAGCCACGAACCCAAATAAAGGCCAGGTAATTTTGTTTCACAACGCGGAGGGATAGCTTAGTAGCCTGGTCCTGTGGTTGTATCATTACCGTTACATACTCTCTAAGAGGACCACCTGCTCTAAGAGTGTCCTGAGGGCAATGTTGGAATGTTTGAGTGGCAGATGTCTCAGATTTTGGTTGTAAATTGGTTTGGGAATAAGTGAAATCGCTGCTCGGTGTCTATCTCCATTTTGATGGCTTTCCCATTCAATTTAGGGACAACCCGACATTTAACTATTCCGCCCTAGACTTCCAGGATGTTCAATTTATATCCTCGTTGGCCTTCTAGCCTTCCAATTCTTTTTCTTCCCTTCTTCAAAGGGCCTGATGATGCCAAATTAGTCCACCACTTTACATTTGATTTCGGGTGTGCAACCAGGTCCAATTTTGCAGTCAAAACTTTCGTAAATTTGGTATTATTTCCTTAAGCCCCCAAGTTGAATTGCAACAGTACCTCAACAATTTCTAACTCTGAATTTGGGATTTTCTTCCTTTCCCTGCCTCTGTGCCTGAGATCTCTTGTATGATGAATCCACAGCCCTGCTCTGCATTTCCTCCTCCTTAAAGTTCGAATTTTCACTTTCATTTTTATTTGGAAACAAGGAATCTGCCATCCCTCCACCTTTCTCTGTTACAGGGTCTGAAGTTGGGGGTGGTTCCTCTCCAGTTGGTCTGATGTCAGGGCATGCTGGTGAGTGATTTTTTTTTTCTCTCACGCTAGCCTATATCACTTTTATCACCATTTATTCTATACTGGGCAGTTATGAGGTCTCAGTCAGAACTAAGAACTTATGAACTCATCGTTTCCTGCCAATACAACAGGGAGGTTTTTATTCCAAGGTTGTGTACTCTGTAAAAGCTCAAACTAATCTGAACAAGCCTGTGAATCCTGCCTGAACAATCACTAGTGTTATATGATTCACCTCTTAAAGGGACAATGTCCCAACATAACCTTCAACAACTATAATACATAACACCCTCAATTTTGTTATACTCAGATTCTGGATGAATCCAAGTCTATCCAATCCCTCCTTATAGCTGGTAGACTCCAATCCAGGCAACATCCTGGTAAACTTCTTTTGCACCCTCTCTAAAGCCCCCATATCCTTCCAATAATGTGTCGACCAGAACTACACACAATATTCCAAATGTAACCTAAAGTTTTGTACAGCTGCAACATGACTTGCCAACTTTTATACTCACTGCCCTGACCAACGAAGGCAAGCATGCCGTTTGCTTTCTTTACTACCTTTTCCATTCATGTTTCTCCTTTCAGGGAGCTATGGATTTGATTTCCAAGACCTCTCTTGGAATTCTCCTAAAGGTCCTGCTAATTACTGCATATTTTCCTCTTGAATTTGATTAAAATGCATCACCTCACACTTGTCAAGATTAAACTCCATCTGCCATTTCTTCACCCAATTTTCCAACTGACCTATATACTCCTGCATTCTTTGACAACTTTCTTCATTATCCACAACTCCACCAACTTTGATGTTTTTTGCAAAGCAGCCTATAATTTCCTGCCCTTCTTTAACAAAGTAATGACATTGGTGAGCCTTCAGTCTTCTGGAACTTCACCTGTGGCTAACGAGGACATGAAGATCTCTGTCAAGGCCCTAGCAATCTCCTCCTTTGTCTCCTCAGTATCTTGGGGTAGATCCTGGGGACTTATCTAATGTCTTTCAAGACATCCAACACCACCTCCTTCCTAATATTGATATTGCCTGGAACATTAACATACCCCTGTCTAAACTTATTCATGTCCTTCTCCTTGGTGAATACCGATATGAAGTAATCATTAAGGATCTCATCCACTTCCTCTGGTTCCATGCTCCTAATATATGTGTAAAATCCCTTGGGATTCTCCTTAATCCTGCTTACCAAGGACATTTCATGGCTCCTTTTGCTGTCCCAATTCCTTGTTTAAATTTTATTTTGCTTCCATTGCATCCTTAAAGTGCCTTGTCTGATTTCAGTTTCCTAAACCTTACATATGCTTCCTTTCTCTTTGTGAGAAATCTTCCGATATCTCTTCCTCTGGGGTCCCTAAATATGGCTCAGTGGTTAGCACTGCTGCCTCACAGCACCAGGGACCTGGGTTCAATTCCACCCTCGGGCAACTGTCTGTGTGGAGTTTGCAGATTCTCCCCACATCTGCGTGAGTTCCCTCTGGGTACTCCAGTTTCCTCCCACAGTCCAAAGATGTGCAGGTTAGGTGGATTGGCCATGCTAAATTGCCTGTAGTGTTCAGGGATGTGTAGCTTAGTGGGGTTATAGGAGAATGGGTTTGGGTGGGATGTTCCAAGGGTCAGTGTGGACTTGTTGAGACAAAGGACCTGTTTCCTCACTGTAGGGATTCTATGATGATGATGATTATCTTTCATCCTCACAAGATTATGCTGGTCCTGAACTCTGATCAACTGGCCTTTAAAAAACTTCCACGTCAGATGTGCATTTACCCTCAAACATCTGCCCCCAAACTAATTTCTCCAGTTCCTGCCTAATACTGTTGTAATTATCTTTCCCTCCAGTTTAGCACTTCACCAAAAGATCAGTCTTATCATTCTCCGTAACTATCTTAAAACTTATGGAATTATGATCACTGTTCCCAAAATGCTCTCCCACTGAAACTTTGATCACTTGGCCAGACTCATTCCCAACACAAGGTCTTTTATTTGGACTATCTACATATTACTTGAAGAAACCCTCTTGGATGCATCTAACAAATTCTGCCCCACCTAAGCCTCTAAGAATTAATGGAGTCCCAGTCAATGTTGGGTAAGTTAAATCATTCGTTACAACAATTCTGTTGTTTTGACAACTTTCCATGATCTGCTTACATGTCTGTTCACCTATCTCTGCCTGGCTATTGGGAGGCCTATAGTAAAATGCCATCATGGTGATTGCACCTTTCTTATTCCTTAGTTCTACCCATACGACTTTACTGGATGAGCCCTCCAAGGTTTTCTCCCTTAGTACAGCTGTGACATTCTCCTTAAACAGTCATGTAACATGGAACATTAAGTTGCCAGTCCGGCCCTTCTCTCAACCAGTTTTCTGTAATGACTACAGCTTCATAGTTCCATGTCGTAATCCAGGCTCTCAGCTCACCAGTTCTGAGGAAGGGTCACTGGACCTGAAAGGTTAACTCTGTTTTCTCCTTAACAGATGCTGCCAGACCTGCTGAGCTTTTCTGGAAACTTTGTTTTTGTTGTCTCAGCTCATCTGTCTTACCTGTTATACACCTTGCATTGAAAGAAATGCACTTCAGACCGTCAGACCCACCATGATCATTAACATGACCCCACCTGATTTTCCTAGTAGACTTACTTGACATAACCTCTAACTTTACCTCAAACACTGCACATGCTGACCTGCTGCTCTGTTTCCCACCCATTCCTCTGCCACACCAAGCCCGGTGTCAAGCTTCTTGAATATTGTTGGAGCTGCAATCATTCAAGCAAGAGGGGAGTATTCCATCACACTCCTGACTTGTGCCTTGTACATGATGGGCAGGCTTTTGGAAGTCAAGGTGAGTTACTACGGTATTCTTGGTGTCTGACCTGGTCTTGTAGCCACTGTATTTATATACAGTGATTCCAGTTGAGTTTCTGGTCTACAGTAACCCCCATGATGTTGGATAATAGAGGATTCAGTGATAGTAAGGCCATTGAATGTCAAGGGGCAGTGGTTAGATGTCTCTTATTGGAGATGGTCATTGCTTGGCATTTGTATGGCATGAATATTACTTGCCATTCTTCAGCCCAAGCCTAGATATTGTCCAGATCTTGTTGCATTTGAACAGGCAGTATTTAAGTATCTAGGAGTCACGTGCAATCATTGGTAAATATTCCCACTTCCGACCTTAGGATGGAAGGGAGGTCATTGATGAAGCAGCTGAAATGATTGGGGCTCGGACACTGCCCTGAAAAACTTCTATAGAGATGCTGTGCATCTGAGATGACTGACCTCCAACAGTGCCAGTATCGACTCTAACCAACATAGCGATTTCCCCTGTTTCCCATTGATTCCAGTTTTGTTAGGGCTCCTTCATGCCACACTTGGTCAAATGCAGCCTTGATATCAAGGGCCATCACTCTCACCTTGCCTCTGGATGTTTCCCAATTTATTACAGCTCCAGCCAGGATATCCCAAATCGTTAAATTCTAATGCGAGGAGGATGAACAAGCTCCTGTCTTTATTCACTTTCCCCCTCAGTTAGTTGCTACAAGGTTACTTGAAAAATAGACCTCTTCCCTTGAGGGTCTTGTTCTCCCAAGTCCAAAGAACTTATGGTTTGAAAGGAGCCAATGGAACCAGGTTTTTATGAGTTAACAATTAAAAATTAGGAGAAGAATTGGTAAAGTAACACAATCCCAGACAGATTAGAACTAAGAGGTGAGTCCAAAATGATAAAGAGAAAAAAATACAGATCTGTCTCTGAATTGTTTGTGAATTCTGGGAAGTTGAACATTATGGCCATTGCAGTGGTACTTTCTTGTAATGTTCACATTCGTAGTCGAAGTGTCGGTTTCATGATGCTTAGTTTTGCAGACGGTTTGTAATTCTGTATTTCTGATTCTTTTTGACTGTGATAGGTTTCTAGCTTTCAGGGTGAGCGAAACTTGACCTGCTATCCTGTTTTTTTTTATTGTCTGGTTGTTAACTAACTGACTTCTGGCACTGAGCATGGAAGAATCCCTTTGCCTACAATATAGGAGTAACTAGGGGATAGTTCTTCAACTGTGGTGTATGCTATCGCTTCGACCCAGGTTTGTACACATGAGAATGTTCAATCCCGCTAGCACGCTCTGGTATAGTTGAAACTGTCTCTTTAACTGCTGTAATTTATATTCTTCAAAGGGAAAAATACAAAATGTGTCTGCAGTTTAGGACTTAATCTGCAGGGGTGACTTGCTATTGAGCAGGCAGTTGTCAGTCCCTCAATATCTTTGTTGTTAGAAGAGGCCACAGTCCAGTCAGTTTTAATTTGCCTGTTCCCCCTTTTGAAGAGCTGTTGCTTGGAGTTTCTTTCACATCCATGGGTGTGACATTCTATGTCTCTCTCTCTCTCTCAATCTCCATATAGCCATTTAATTTACATCTACAGCCAATTTGTTGTGCAGACCTTTTTTCAAAAACACAATTTGGAATTACATGGAATGTAAGTTAAAAATATCCACCATGCTTTTGGGTTCCGACCTGTGGGTATAACTAAGCTGAGATAGATTCAAAATATAAATGGACTATCTTTGCTGAATAAGTCTAGTGAAACAATAAATCTAACGCGAGTTCCTAGCTGATGAGTTATTCCTCCATTTATTATGGGACTGGGTTAATTTGTAGTATAAAATCATATACAACAAATGGGTGTTCAGTGAGAAAAGCATATCTACTCGTGGAAAGATAATCTACACAGGATTTTTTTATGTTCATGAATGATCTGCCATTTTGCTTTGTCTCAGACCTTGAATACTCAGCATAAGTTGAGATCTCTGGTTGCTACGGATACTTTTCAATTATTTGCTTTTTCAGTAACTCATTTTCTTCAGACAACGAACATCTTTACAGAGAACATTTAAATTTGTAGAAAAAATCCTTTGTAATGACTGATTTTCATGACAAACAGAGTTCCCCACCATTTTACACTCTGGCATATTAATAATGAGCCCTATATGTAAGCAGTACAAGAAGTTGGATTAGGCATTACTGACCTAGACCATAAATTCCTCACTAGTTGAAGTACATAGAACAAAAAAGAACAAAAGAGAAGTACAGCACAGGATCAGACCCTTCAGCCCTCCGAGCCTGTGCTGATCATCATGCACTAACTAAACTAAAAAACAAACGTTCTGCCCTTATTCAGTTCGTATCCCTTTATTCCCTCCATATTCATATTACCATCCAGATGCCTCTTAAATGTCACCAACGTGCCTGCTTCTACTACTTCTTCTGGCAGTGCATTCCAGCCTCCTACCACTCTCTGCATGAAAGACGTTCCTTGCACTTCTCTCTTAAGCTTTCCCCCTCTCACCTTGAACCTGTGCCTCCTTGTAATTCAAGCTTCAACCCTGGGAAAAAGCCTCTGACTATCCACCCTATCTATTCCTCTCATAAATTTGTAGACCTCTATCGGGTTTCCTCTCAGCCACTGTCTTCTCAGTGAAAACAATCCTAGTCTTTTTAAACTTTCCTCATAGTCAATGCCCTTGAGACTGGGCAACACTCTGGTGAACCTTCTCTGCACTCTCTCCAAACTTCCACATCCTTCGGGTAGTGTGGTGGCTAAAACTGCACACAACACTCTAAATGCAGCCTAACAAGAGTTTTCTATAGCTGCAACATGGTTTGCCAACTCTTGCATTCCATGCCCCGGTCAATGAAGGCAAGCATGCCATATGCCTTCTTAATCACCTTGACCACCTATGCTGCCACTTATAGGGAACTGTGGACCTGTACACCCAGATCCGTCTATATGTTAATGCTCCTAAGGGTTCTGCCATTTACAGTGTAATTCACACCTAAATTTGATCCTCCAAAATGTATCACCTTGCATTAGTCAGGATTATACTCCATTTGCCATTTCTGTGCCCAAATCGCCAATCTGTTGTATCCTTCCACAATTGTCAGCACTGTCAGCAACTCCACCAATCTTCATGTCAACTGAAAATTTACTAATCATACTACCCACATTTTCCTCCAGATCATTTATATATACTACAAACAGCAGAGGTCCTAAGACTGAACCCTGTGGAGCCGGTCTCCATTGTGAAAAACACCCTTCCACTGCTATCCTCTGTCTTCTATGCCCAAGCCAGTTTTGCATCCATCTAGCCAGCCCACCCCGAATTCCTTGTGAGTTTAGTTTTTGTACCAATCTGCCATGTGGGACTTTATCAAATGCCTTACTAAAGTCTATATAAACTACATCCACAGCCCTTCCCTCATCAATTATCTTTGTCACCTCTTCAAAAGATTCAATCAGGTTGGTGAGACATGATCTTCACCATACAAAACCATGCTGCCTGTCACTTACTAGTCTGTTTTCTTCCAAATATGCATATATTTTGCCTCTCAATATCTTCTTCAAGAGCTTCCCCAACTATAGATATCAGGCTCACCAGCCCATGATTTCCTGGATTATCCCTGCTTCTTTTCTTAAATAAGGGAACAATATTGGCTAATCTCCAGTCCTCTGGAAACTCGCCTGTGATCAGAGAAGATGTGAAGATATCTGCTAATGCCCCAGCTATTTCTGCCCTTGCCTCTCACAGTGACCTGGGATAGCCCTGGGGACTCATCTACTTAATGCAATTTAGGATACCCAAAACTTTCTCCTTTAATATATTGACATTCTCTGGAGTATTCGCACACTCATCCCTGACCTCGACATCAGTCTTGCCTTTCTCCTTAATGAATACTGATACAAAGTACTCATTAAGGATCTCTGCCACTTCCTGTGGCTCCACGCATAACTTCCTCCTTTGTCCTTGAGAGGGCCTACTCTTTCCCTTGCTACCCTTTTTCTTCTAACACATGCATAAAAAACCTTGGGATTCTCCTAGACCCTGTTTGCTAAAGGCACTTCATGGCCCCTTTAGCCTTCCTAATTCCGTATTTAAGTTTCTTTCCAATTTCTCTATATTCCTCAAGGACTTTGTCAGTTTGTAGCTGCCTAGACCTATTGTATGCTTCCTTTTCCCTTTTGACTAAGATTAAGTTTCCCTTTTGATCAATTGATTGATTTATGGTCACCTGTGCTGAAGTACAGTGAAAAGCTTTGTTTACGAGCAGTACATGGTTCCTATCATTCCTTTCCTTCAGTTTTGCAGGTTCGTTCAGATTTATTGATGTTTTTCCTCAATTTTTATCGTAATTTCTTGTCATTATGCAATTAACTTAAATGAAATTGAATCAATGTGATCTGAAACAGGCCTTCAGTCCCAACTGGCCAGTGTAGGCATTATGCTCCACATGTGCGTCCTCCCAAATTTTTTTCATTTAGTCACGTTTAATCCTTTCTCCATCACACTGTGTATCTTCCCTTAAATACATCTATGCCTCTTGTCTCAACTATTCCAGTGGTAGTGAATTCTAATATGTCCAAGCATCCTTGATTTTTTTAGTCCCTTGGGTTTTTCAAGCTTTAAAATGAAATGGCTACCTATCAATTATTAATGCTGAGTTATTTGACAATAATACTCTAAAGAGCAAATAGCAGCTGCGCAATTTTATAATTGTCAAAATAACATTCAAACTGGAAGAGATAATGGAGTGGTTTTAAGTGCTTTACAATTTCTCTCTAAGGCTGTCTTTAGTGACATACCAGACATGCATTCTCTGAGACAGGCTGCTTTATATAATTTTTTTTTATTAACAGGTAAGTCCTCAAGGAACAAGTTAGACCAGAGGTCATGACGTTATGCAAGAGTTACAATTACCAACTAATTGGAGAAGAGAGCATAAACAGAAATTTCTGAAGAAACTCAGCAGGTCTGGCAGTATGTTTGGAGAGAACACAAAGTTAACATTCTGGGTCCAGTGACCCTTCTTCAGAACTGATGGTAGCTAGGAAAATGTTTTATTTTTTTTTTCTATCCATTTGTAGGATGTGGGCATTGCTGTCTAGCTAGCATTTATTGCCCATCCCTGGTCATCCTTGAGAAGGTGGTGGTGACCTGCCTTCTTGAACTGCTGCAGTCCACCTGCTGTGGATTGACTCACAATGCCATTAGGGAGGGAATTCCAGAATTTTGACCCAACAACAGAGAAGGAATGGTGATATATTTCCAAGTCAGGATGGTGAGTGGTTTGGAGGGGAACTTGAATGTGGTGATGTTCTGCATGGTGTTCAGCATGCATCTGCTGCCTTTGTCCTTCTAGATGGAAGTGGTCATGGGCTTGGAAGGTGCCATCTATCTGATTACAGTTATTACCTCCTTTGCCCCCTCTTCAAATAAAACAAGGAACTGCAGATGCCACTAATCTGTAACAAAAGCAAAAATTGCAGGAAAAACTCAGCAAGTCTGGCAGGTAGACTATAGACAAGCGTAATATAGTCGATTAGACTGAGCAAAATGCAGATAAATTGCAGATTCACCTGGAAGGTGTGTTAGGAAAAGGAATTGCTGCAGAAGGAAGAGGAGGGGAGGAAGGATCCAGAGGGCTGTGGATACCTAGCTCCCTCTGAACTAACTGCACTCTGTGTTCAGATACAGCCGTAACTTTGTAATCAATCCTGCCAACAGGGTGTTGCTGTCATTGTCTGGCATTCCTACCTCAATATTATGGAGACTGAGCACCGGCTCACAGCCACCTCGTCCTATATACCCCTGGGCCATGACCCCAGCATTGAACATCAGGCTGATGTTTCCTTGACACTTATTAATCTCATTTTGTCTGGAGATCTACCCCCAATAGACTCCAAATTTATAGGACCTAACCCCATACAGCCCACTTCTACCTCTTTGCCAAAATCCCTTTATTTCCTGCCTGTTCCTGCCCCACAGAACTTATCTCTTCCTTGTTGACTCGATTTCTTTTCCTCCCCTTCTCTGGTCCCTTCCTAACATCTGTGATCTTCGAACTCTTTATGTCAGTTTCAGAATTTACAGTTAGTGGGTTACCTGCTTCCTCTTCAGTTTGGATGTATGACACCTTTACGCATCCATCGCCCATTAGAATGGATTTAGGGCTCTCTATTTCTTTCTGGAATAAAGGCCTGAGCTGTCCCCATCCACCATCACCCTTCTTCACTCATCCTGAATTTGAACAACTTCTTCCTTAACTCCTCTCACTTTTGTCTGATCAAAAGCGTGGCCATAGGTACCCAAATTGGTCCCACTTATGCCTGTCTCTTTATGGGGTTCACAGAACAATCCTGGTTCTAATCCTACTCACGTCTCTCCCGATATGCTTTCTCTAGTACTTCGATGACATCATCAGTGCTGCTTCCCTGTCTTGTCTGGAATTGGAAAAATCTACCTATTTTGCTTTCAATTTCTAGCCTGCCCTCACCTTCATATGGTACACTCTGACTCCTCCCTTCCCTTCCTCGACATCTGTGTTTCCATTTCTGGGCATAGGCTGACCACCACTATCCACTACAAATCTACCTACTCCCACAGTTGCTAGACTATACATCCCCTGTCCCTGCTTCCTGTAAAAACTCTATTCCATTCTCCCAATTTCTCTGTCTCTGTCGCATCTGTTCTGATGATGCCCCTTTCCACAGGGAGGCCTCAGAAATGTCCATCTTTTCATCAACCAAGGATTCCCCGCCACCATGGTTGATAGAACTCTCAGCCGTGTGTCATTCATTCTCTGCATTTCAGCCCTCACCCTTCTTTTCCCTCCCACAACACAAATAGGGTCTCCTGGTCCTGACTTTCCACCTCACCAACGTCTGCATCCAATGGAACATAAGCTGCCATTTCTGCCATTTCTGGCTAGATGCCACAACCAGACATATTTTCCTCCCTTCCCTCATCAACATTCCACTAGGGCCATTCCCTCCAGGGCATCTTGGTCCAATCTCTTCCAATCACAATACCTCCCCACAGCCCCACTGCACCTTCCCATGCAATTGCACAAGGTGCAACACATGTCCATTTACGTCCACCTTCCTCAGCATCCAAGGCTACAGACACCTTCCAGTCTGTTGTATTCATTGATCACAATGTGGACTCTATACTGGGAGATGAAAAGCAGACTGGGGGACCGTTTTGCATCCAGAACACCTAATTCTGTCTGCAAAAAATGACCCTGAGCTTCCAGTTGTCTGCCACTTCAACACACTGTTACTTGGCCAACATCTTTATCTCAGGCTTGCTGCAGTGCTTCGGTGAAGCTCAGTGCAAGCTGGAGGAACAGCACCTCAATTTCCAACTGGGGATCCTGCAGCCCTCAGGATTCAATATCGAGTTCAATAATTTTAGGGCCTGAACACCTTCTTGCATGTCCTTTACCCACCCCGACACCCTAGGCCCTATTATGACATGGGCTGTTTTTAGTATAGCCAACCCATTTTCACCTCCTAATGGTCCCTATTATAAGCTTTTCTTTCTCCCTTGCTTACCATTATCTATCTCTTTGTCAGCCTAACTGACTTTCTTTCCCTCTGGAATCCACCTCCACCTATCGCATTCTGCTTGCTCCCCACCCCCTGTCTTCAGAGAAGGAAATCTGCATCCTCATCTCGTCTGGCCTACATGTGACTCCAGACCCACAGCAATGCAGATGGCTTTCAGTTGCCCTCTGAAATGGCCTAACAAGCCATTCAGTTGCACCAATCACTACAAAGTCTCAAAGAAATGAACCCAGACAGATCACCTGGCATCGACCTCGGCACCAGAAAAGACAACAGCAACCATGTCGATCCTGCATTGTCCTCCTTACTAACATCTGGGGGCTAGAGCCAAAACTGGGAGAGCTGTCTCACAGACTAGTCAAGCAACAGTCTGACATCGTCATACTCATGGAATCATACCTTACTGACACCACCAACACCATCCCTGGATATGTCTTGTCCCACCGGCAAGACAGACCCAGCCAAGGTGGCAGCACAGTGGTGTACAGTCAGGAGGGAGTTGCTCTAGGAGTCCTCAAAAATGTCTCTAGACCCCATGGAGTCTCATGGCTTCAGGTTAAACATGAGTAAGGAAACCTCCCACTGATTGCCACATACTGTCCTCCCTCAGCTGATGAATCCGTACTTCTCAATGTTGAACAACACTTAGAGGAAGCACAGAAGATGGCAAGGGTGCAAAATGTACTCTGGGTGGGGAAATTTCAATGTCCACCACCAAAAGTGACTTGGCAGCAGTACTACTGATCAAGCTGGTCATGTCCTCAAGGATATATCTACAGCAGGTGGTGAGGGACCAACAAGAGGGAAAAGCATACTTGACCTCATCCTTACCAATCTACTGGCTGCAGATGCATCTGTCCATCACCATATCGGTAACAGTGACCACCACACAGTCTTTGTGCAGACCAAGTCCTGCCTTCACAATAAGAATAACCTCCACTGTGTTGCGTGACCCTCTCACTGTGCTAAATGGGACAGGCTTCAAACAGATCTAACAATTCAAGATTGGGCATCCATGAGTCACCATGGGCTACCAACAACAGCAGAAATGTACTCCAGCAGAATCAGTAACCTCATGGCCCAATATGTCCCTACTCAACAATTATCATCAAGCTGGTTCGATGGAGAGTGCAGGAGGGCATAGCAGGAGCAGCACCAGGACTACCTGAAAATGAGGTGTCAACCTGATGAAGCCACCAAAGGACAACTTGCACGCCAAACAGCATAAGCAGCAAGTGATAGATGGAGCTAAGTAATCCCACAACCAACGGATCAGATAAGCTCTACAATCCTACCACATCCAGTCATGAATGGTGGTGGTTAGTTAAACAACTGACTGGATGAGGAGGCTCCAAAAATACCCCCATCCTCAAAGTTGAAAGAGCCCAGCACATGAGTGCAGAAGATAAGGCTAAAGCTTTTGCACAATCTTCAGCCAAAAATGCCGAGCTGGTGATCCCTCTCGGCCTTCTCCAGTGGTCCCCAGCATTACAGATACCAATCTTCAGCCGATTCAATTCACTCCACATGATATCAAGAAACAGTTGGAGATACTGGATACTGCAAAGGCTGTGGATCCTGACAAAATTCTGGCAATAGTACTGAAGACTTATGCTCCAGAATTTGCTGTTCCCCTAGCCATGGTGTTCCAGTACTGTTACAACACTGGCATCTATCCGACAATGTGGAAAATTTCCCAGGTATGTCCTGTACGTAAAAAGCAGGACAAATCCAACTCGGCCAATTACCAGGATGTCTCTGCAGGAGTTCCTCAGGGTAGTGTCCTAGGCCCAACCATCTTCAGCTGCTTCATCAATGACCTTCCTTCCATCATAAGGTCAGAAGTGGGGATGTTCACTAATGATTGCACAATGTTCAGTACCATTTACAACTCCTCACGTGTTTCTTAAAATTAATGCTTAAACACAAACAGTTTAAAAGCAAGTCTCTCCTAGGCAGCACGGTGCCTCAGTGCAACTCTGCAGCTGCAGACTGCAGCTCCACAGTGCCAGGGACCCGGGTTCGATTCCAGCCTTGGCAACCGTCTGTGTGGAGTTTGTACATTCTCCCCGTGTCTGTGTGGGTTTCTTCTGGGTGCTCCAGATTCCTCCCATAGTCCAAAGATTTGCAGATTAGGTGGATTGGCTGTACCAAATCGTCCAGGGATGTGTAAATTAACTGGGTTAACTCTGGCGAAATATAGGGTTACAGGGATAGGGTAGGGGGTGTGAGTCTGGATGGGATGCTCTTCGGAGAGTCAGTGTGGACTTGTTGGGCTGAATGGCCTGTTTCTGCACTGGAGGGATTCGATGATGATGAAGCTGTCCTTGTACAAATGCAACAAGATCTTGACAATATCCAGGCTTGGGCTGACAAGTGACAAGTAACTTTTGCGCCACACCAAATGCCAGGCAATGACCATTGTAAGAGACAACCTAACCACCGCCCCTTGGCATTCAACAGTGCTACCAGCACTGAATCCTCCACTATAAACATCCTGCAGGGTTATCATTGACCAGAAAATCAACTGGACTCAACACGTAAACATCGTGGCTATAAGAGCATGTCAGATGCTAGGAATCTACAGTGAGTAACTCACTTTCTGACTCCCCACAGCCTGTCCACCATCTACAAGGTACAAGTCAGGAGTGTGATGGAATTGGCCGGATGAGTGCAGCTCCAATCACACTCAAGAAATTTGACACCATCCAGGACAAAGCAGCCCACTTGATTGGCATTACATCCACAAGCATCCACTCCCTCCACCACCGACGCTCAGTAGCAGCAGCCTGTACTATCTACAAGATGCACTGTAGAAATTCACCAAAGATCCTCAGACAGCACCTTCCAAACCCACAACCACTTCCATCTAGAAGGACAAGGGCAGCAGATATATGGGAACACCACACCATCAAGTGTCCCTCCAGGCCCCTCACCATCCTGACTTGGAAATATATTGCCATTCTTCCACTGTGGCTGAGTCAAAATCCTGGAATTCCATCCCTGATGGCATTGTGAGTCAACCTGCAGCAGTTCAAGAAGGCAACTCACCATCACCTTCTCACAGCAATAAATGCTGGTCAGCCAGTGATGCCCACGTTCCACAAATGAATAAATAAAAAGTGCTGCTGTACTCAAGCATAAGTCAATGGGACACCTATAGATAGAGGCAGCAGAAAACCAGACATATGTGCCAGAATCCTTCACTAGGCTGGACTGAAAGATAGAGGAGTTTAGACACTTTCTCACTATGGTGGCAGCTCCAGCATGCAAGTGTTTGGAAGGAGGAGCAACGACCAAGCATCATAGGAACTTCTTTTCAGGACCCTCAGAGGAGGTTCCTTCCCATCCCCCACACCCCACCTCTCCACCTTTTCCAGTGACCCCATTATCTCCAACAGCTGTTACTGAGAAGGTTGCACCCGCCCTGGATGCTCACTGCAGGCCAGGGCATCCCAGATCCTGAGTCCTGGGAGGTTCCCCACCAAAATCTTCAAAGCCATAGGTGTATCAGTCAGTAGGATTCCTCTACCTCACCAGTGAATGCTGAGCCTGTACCTAAATTAGTGATAGAAATGGGAAAAGCAACCTTCTAATGGCACATTGGTGGCACAGTGGTCAATCATTATATATAAGCAGCATTTGCATCTGTATATTATAACTTACACTGTATTGTGTTTTTATTGTCCTAATAAGACGCAAGAAACTTTTCCCAAATGAAATATTTGGAAGATCTTCAACTAGCTGAAAGGATGTGCTGCAATTCAGTTGCGTATCTTGGAACCTTTCATAATCAGCTGAGTGGGAATTAGACATCACCACATCCGTCAGGGAAACACACGCCTATAGATTGAGTATTGCAGTCAAGGTGCTATAACTTAATCCCAGGGTTACACAGGCAATGATAACATTTAGGGGATCTCTCACACACACTCAGTCACCCAGTCCCCCTCCCTGTCCCCACTAAGACCTCCTACTTTTCTATACTAACCCACCCATCTACCCAGCTCCTCCAGCTACTCACTCCCTCCCTCACTCAACTACATACACAGACTCCCCAATAAGTCACTGACTCCATCTCTCACACCCATCCAGGCCAATCAGTCACCACCATGTCCATCCAGTCACATTTCTATCAAGCCCCTTGCTCGCCCCATCACTCAACCTCCCTGTCAATCAATTCCTCATTCCAACAGCCCCCAATCATTAACTTATTAGAACCACCTCCCCCACAGTCGCCCACCTCAATTATCACTCACCCCAACCCGCACTCACCACTTTCCCATGTCAGTAGCCCATCTGACTCTCACCTTTTATCATTGCCCAACTCTTAACACCCTCCCCACCCCTTCAGCTGGCTGCTCTTCACCCTCAGCACTAGACCACCTCACTTACAACTCCCTAAACCCCCACCTCCTAGCAATGGCCTACTTGGTTCCCACCCCTTTGTTTCACTTTGTCCCTTTCACTTTGTACCCAGCTTTGTGTGTGAATTTTTTTAGTTGTTGAATCATTCACTAATGGACATAACAATAAAACCAGATACTGAGAGAATGCTGCAAAATTGGAGGTACCGTTATTTGGCTAAGACATTAAACTTAGTCCCCTGTCTGTCTTTTCTGGTGGATGTAAAAGATCTCATGGCACTATTGTGAAAATTGTGTTCTCTGAGGGTTCTGGCTAAATTTTATTCCTTAGCCAAAATCAGTAAACAAATTATCTGATCATTATTTCACTGCAGTTTGTGGGATTTTACTATGCACAATTGAGTGCCATGGTACATTTGTACTGATTGCCTGTCCCTCATTGCTCTTGAGAAGGTGGTGATGAGCTGCATTCTTAAACTACTGCAGTCCGTGTGCCGTAGGTGGACCAACAATGCCTTCAGGGAGGGAATTCCAAGATTTTGATCCAGCAACAGTGAAGGAGCGGTGATATATTTCCAAGGCGGGGTGATGATTGGCTTGTAGGGGATCTTACAGATGGTGGTGTTCCCATGTTTTGCTGCCCTTGTCCTTCTAAAGGGAAGTGGTTGTGGGTTTAGAAGGTGTTCTCTAAGGATCTTTGGTGAATTTTTGCTGTGTATCTTGTAGGTAATACATACTGCTGCTACTGAATGCCAGTGATGGGGGGAGTGGATGTTTCTGGATGAGGCGCCAATCAAGCGGGCTGCTTTCTCCAGGATGGTGTCAAGTTTCTTGAGCTATTGTTATTGGAGCTGTCCCTTTGTGTTGCAGCTTTCTGCAGTTTTCCCCCATTTAAATAATACACAATTCTTTTGACCTCCCTTCTGAAGTGAACAACTTCACATTTTCCCACATTATACTTCATTTGCCAACTTTTTACTCATTTGTTTAACCTATCAATATCTCTTTATAAGCTGTTTTTATCCCTCTCACAACCTGCCTTTGCACGTATTTTTATGTTGTCTGTAAATTTAGCTACAGTACATTGACTTCCTTCCTTCAAAACATTAATACATTATTTAGTCCCTCCAACCCTCACAATCTCTGTGAGCTCTTCCCATGTCTATAACACACTCCTTCTCTGTAACCTCTTCTTTCTCTACTGCTCTCCCTATGTGAGTAATCTTCCCAGTCATCACAGCCGTTTACGTCTATAACTTCCTCTAGTTCATAAATCGATTCTTATCTCTATATCCCCCTCCAGACATGACTGTGATATTTATTTCCATAACCTATACTAACACCTATAATCTGCCCAATCACTCTACCATCCCTACCACATACCTCCATTTCTCTGTAATGTCCGCTCATCTTTACCACACTCCCTATATATGTCACCTGTTATAGTCTTGGCAACCCTGCCTATCTCTGTAGTCTTCTCCAGGCTGGACAACACTCCTTATCCCTTTAACCTCAACCAGCCTCCAAAGCCCTCCCTATCTCTCTTTGTAATGTCCTCCAGATGCTCCAACCCTCCCTAATATTGTAAATTACTGCAGCCACTACAGAATCAGAGTTTCGGGAGAAGATCTCATTGAATAGTGGAGCAGGATTGTTGGGCTGAATGGTCTATACCTGCCTGTCTTTTCTACGTACCCTTCCCTATCTCCAAAACCTCTTTCAATCCCTCGGACCCTCCCTATCTGTGTAACTTGCATAAGCTGCCAAAATGCTCCGTCTCACTGTTTCCTTTATTGGACCCCAGAATACTCCCTATCTGTCAAACCTCCCTCACTACCTACAAACCTCCCAATTCTGTAACATCCTTGAGCGTCTAAAGCCCTACCTAGCTTTGTATTCTCATCCAATACCTGTAATCATCCCTAGCTTAGTAACCTCATACCACACCTTGAAACCTCCTGATTGCTGAAACCCCTTCTAAAACTGCAACCTCCTCTGTCTCTGTTACCTTCTCCGGTTTATACTTTTAAGACCTCTGTTAGGAAATAGTGTTTCTGGAAAATTTGTAACAGTGTAAATATCTATTCAATGGTATCTCACTAACTGCTTCAGAGGTGAGGGCACTGCGTCCTGGGCAGTGAAAGCTGGGACACCTCATGCTCTTTGTATGTGGGGCTTGGCACCAGACTGGGTGAGAGCAGCTCACTGAGTAAATGAGTTAGGGAGTGTGCAATCTTCCTGTTCTCTGTTCTGTGTCATTGAGTTCTCTACTTTGCATTAAGTTCTCCAGTCCCTACAGTACACCCTCAGGGTAACCCCGTACAATCTGGCCTTCATTTGTTACCTCCTGCAGTCCCAAATGAGTGTGGTCATTGTTATCTCATCAAATTCCCATGACCTGCAAAGAAACAAACTTCAAGTAGGTTTGGGCCATTGAGAAAAATAATTCTCTCCCTCTCCATCTTCTATGGGAGGCCTCTTTTTCAAACTGAGTCTCCTTGTTCATCTCCCCCATAAAGGGAAGGGAGCATCCTTTCAGCATCCACCCTGACAATTCCCCTGAGGATTTGTACATTTCAAAAAGGTCAACTTATCGTGAGGACCCTCAGCAGCACAGGACCAAAGTGGCCAAGCTAATATCTTTCCACACTTCTGCAACTTCTTCATGCTGCTGTATCCCTCCTGCATTCTGAATCCTCCCCCAGTCTGTACAGCACACCAAACCTCTAAGAACTTGAAATGCTACAAACCTGCCTCCCTTGATAAATTCTTCAAGCTCCAATAGTGCTCCCTTTTTCTGTAAATTTGTGTGTCCTCTACAACTTTCATATTCTCTCCTGTCTTCTAGTTCCTACAATTCTCCATGTCTCTGTAAGCTGCTGCAGCACTTTCAAACCTCCCTATCTTTGTAAAGTCCTGCTGCTCCAACAGCCATCTCTATCTGTGTAACCTCTTCGTTACCTCCTTCAGTCCTGACAGCCCTACTTAACTGTCCAACATCTTCAAGCCTCTACAACCCTCCTGAGCAGTGGAACCTCCACCAAATCTTACAGCTCTCTACCTCTAACTTTCTCCAGAGATCTCAACACTCCCCAAATCTATAACGTCCTCCAGTCTCTTATGATCCAGCCAGTCCAGCCAATTTCCAGTATTGGAAGTGAGAGCCTGGAACCAGGAATGAATGGCTGGACAGATCTGGACTTTTCATTTGCTTTTGTTTCTGATCTTCTGCTTTTTACTTAAAGTTCTGGGATGGCGCCAGAGAGTGGAGACTGTTTGCACTTTTCACTCTATCCCAGTGCTCGGGTACACATGACAGGAAAAATGTAATTACACTGTAACTACTTCAAAAGAACTTCATTGGCTATAAAGCACTTTAGAATGCCCTGAAGTTATGAGAGGCTCTATATGAAAGCAAAATATTTTTTGCTCCCCTTTTGGGTTCAGGGATAAAGAAAAGTTTGTGTGCTCTCAAAATTAACAGAAGTCACCTAGGATAAAAAAAAAACTTTGGAAGAAACAATGACTTTCATTATATCAGTTTGAAATAGACTGAAATGTGGCATTCTATGAACTACCTCATCTGGTTATAATACCCAACTTGTTCAATGCCTGTGGTATTTCTAATCCCGTACAAAGTTACTTTATTTAGAACACTAAAGCATTACATACTCTTGGCCAGTGGTGACAAGGCTTCTCCAGGTGTTTGCTGGCAGTGGCAGTGGCAGCAAAGCTCCTCCTGACAATCTGAGGCAGCAGCACCAGCAAAACACTACAGGCTGCGACTAGGCCCAGGTGCTGCATCAAAGGCTGAGCATTCCATACACTTTGATTGAAATGGGGCTTTTAGATCTGGACAGTTTTCTTTCTTTTTGGCTCTCTTTCTTTTATATCTGCTTTTTCTTGTAATTAAGATGGCACTGGAGAATGGCAACTCTGTACACCTCTCACTGGGACTCCTGTATACCTATACTTGAGTACATGTGACAATAAAATTTAATTCAATTTCTACTTAATTGCTTTATAGTGAAGAGTTTATATTTTCAGAAATCAGTTAATTATCGCATTTCATTTGCTTTTTACTTCTTTTTCCAATCATTGTTTATAATCACATAAATTCACATTTACTTTTCTCAGTTATATCATTCTACTATACATGTCATTCAATTTTTTTCGGTTTCAGTTGATCATTACTCATTCGCATTTTGACACCTCTAATAGACTTTTTATTGCGTTTCCCTCCACAGATTCTTTCCTTCGAGGTGCCACTTGCTCCCAGTCCAATTTCCCGTCCTGACTCTGACTAAGCAGATAGGGCAGTCAGAGTCCCAGACATTGCCAAAGCTACCTTTGCTCTATGATTGCAGAACAAATTGAGATAATCAGTCAATTTCTAGCCACTTCCCCTACGGAAAGGCAAAACCAAGGTGGAATCATTCACTCGCATGAAGCAATACCTCTAACAGCTGGGACTCAAATCTCCAGCTGGATATCTGCCACTTTTCTGTTTAAACTGCTGGGCCATTTGTCATTTATAATCTATTTTTCTCTCATTATTATCTGGTGAAACTGCAAATCAATTGGTGATGAAGACACATTGCTTTAACAATGATTTTCACAATTCCATAGCTATAATTACTGAGCTAAAGCAGAATACTATCAAAACATCAATCAGAGTGCGGTACTCAGCACCAGCAATAAGTAGCTGGAGGAACTGACTGTACAGCAAACCTAATTAATGAATTTATGCTGCAACCATGAACATTCTCGCGATGAAACAATGAAAGTCAGCCAGGATGAGCTTTGCATTTGCATTCCTGCTGTTCAACAGCAAACCTTTTTGTATTTGATTCCAATAACTGAAAAATGCTGTGTTATTTTAATGATGTGCCAATTTTGTATTTTTAAATGGTGTGTAAGCACACAGTAAGCTATTAAGTAAATATTCAGCAGAATTGAGCACTTTCTCTGGAAAAGATACATCTAAAAGGAGATCTGTTAGAAGTCTTTAAAATTACAAATGAGCAGATATAGTTTCCACATGGCAGATTCCAGAACAGGTGGTCATAATAGGGCAGATAAAGAATTAAGGAAGATGTACTTTACAAACGTTTGATAGTGCAGAACTGTTAATGCAGAAACCACAATGCTACGTGTTTGTCTAATTGCAGCATTTATTTAACCCGCCACATGGCAATTACTAGAAAGGAGTCTGTACATACCTCCTGCTACAATCTTAAGCACTTCTCTATTTATTACATCCACCCATAAATTTGCTACTATCTGCTTAATACCTATCATATCCTGTTTTTCCATTTGAAGTTATTTCATTCTTAATCATTAAATCTGTTCCTTCTACTGTGAACATTTTCCCATCTTTCCCATAAATACTCAATGCCCAAGCAGGTTCAAACTGCTGTCATTATTGCAGATACCATTACTCTAATAAATTCTAAATTTATCCAGGCTTAAGTGGGAATGTACATGCTCAGCAGAAGTTGGTTAATTTTTCTTGACATTTCTTCATGGAAGATTTTAAGATTTTAAGAAGTTTATACTTATGGTTGCTGGCTTGTTGGCGTTGAATCAGGTCTAACCATGACTGGCAGATTTTCCCACAGCAGGTGCATACGAATGTATAATCACTGCTGGGAATAAATGAACAAATGAAAAAGTAGAGCACAGGAACAGGCCCTTCAGCCCTCCAAGCCTGTGCCGACCATCATTCCTTAATTAATCTAAAAACAAACCTGCCATTTTTTGATCTGTATCCCCCTATTCCCTCCCTATTCATGTACCCATCTAGGTGCCTCTTAAATGTCTTCAATGTGCCTGCTTCCACCACCTCTTCTGGTGGTGCAATCCAGGCTGCTATCACTCTGCATGAAGAACTTCCCTCGCACATCTCCCTTAAACTTTCCCCCTCAGATCTTGAACCTGTGCCTCCTTGTAAATGAAACTTCAAACCTGGGAAAAAGCCTCTGACTATCCATCATATTTATGCCTCTCATAACTTTGTAGACCTCTATCGGGCCTCCTCTCAGCCACCTTCTTTCCAGTGAAAACAATCCTTGTCTTTTTAACTTTTCTTCATAGTCAATGCCCTGGAGACCAGGCAACATCCTGGTGAACCTTCTCTGTACTCTCTCCAAAGTTTCCACATCCTTCTGGTAGTGTGGTGACCAAAACTGCACATAATACTCCAAATGCGGCCTAATAAGGGTTTTATATAGCTGCAACATGCTTGATCTATCTCACTTTTTCTTTTCTCTGTTACGCGGACTCTTCACTCAGTCTCAAAGATGTCTGTACCTGTACTGATGGAGCATCTCTAGGCAGCATGAAGTACGGCCTGTGCTTCCCACTGGTGGTGGTTAATGTGGTACACATTAAGGAATTTCTTCGGAAAGACATTGTTTACTTATCCACTATCATTCACAACTGGATACAGCAGGACTGTAGAGCTTAGATCTGATCTGTTAGCTGTGGAATTGCTTACCCATGTCAATTACTTGCTGCTTCTGTTATTTGACATGGAGGCTGTCCTGTCTTATAGCTTCACCAGATTGACACCACACTTTTACATATGCCTGGTGCTGCTCCTGGCATGCACTCCTGCACTCATCATTAAACTAGGGTTGATCCCCCAACTTGATGGCAATGGAGTACATGTTGGTCCATGAGATTAGAGATTGTTCTTGAATGCAATAATGATGATAACAATGGCCCACATTATTTCATAGTTGCCCAGCTTTGAGTTGCTAACTCTGCTCAAAGACTGTCTTATTTAGCATGGTGGTAGTGCTATACAGCATGATGGAGGGTGTTCCTCAATGAGAAGATGGACATTTTCTCCATAAAGTCTGTGTGGTAGTCACTCCCACGATTACCACATTGGATGGATGCATTTGTGACAGGTAGACTAGGGAGGACAAACTCAAGTTGATTTTTTTCCTGATTAGTTCCTTCACCACCGGCTGTGGACCAAGTCTAATAGTTACGTATCTAGGTTTTTGCCTGTGATTGGTAGTAGTGCTACTGAACTACTGTTGGTTGTGGATATTGAAGTCCACTATCCAGAATATATTCTGTGTTCTTGCCACTCTCAGTGCATCCTCCAAGTAGTATTCAATGTTTAGGAGTTTGGGGGAAGTATGTAATGGTAGTATGAAAATTGGGAGGAAGTTTCCTTGCCCATGACCTCGTGCCACAAGATTCAATGGCATTTTCATTGAATCTTGAGGACTTCCAGAGCAACTTCTTCCTGACTGTATACGACTGTGCTGCCACCTCTAGTGGTTCTATCTAGCAAATGGGATTGTATATAACCAGAGATAGTGGTGGCTTTATCTGGGACATTGTAAAACATGAGTCTATCAATAAGACTGTATCACACTGTTGCTTTACTAGTCTATGGGACAGATTTCCGAATTTTGGTATAATACCCCAGATGTTGATGAAGAATATCTTTGCAGGGTTGATGTGGCTGTGTTTATTGCTATGGTTTTCAGTGCTTATATCTGGTTTCATTCTGTTTTTGTTGTAATGATTTGGTACAACTGAGTGGATTGCTAGTTCATTTCAGAGGGCAGTTAATAATCAACCACATTCTGGGGATCTGGAGTCACAGGTAAGGACAACAGATTTCCTTCCCTAAAAGACCAGATTAGCGAACCAAATGGGTTACATGGTCACCATTATGCTACCTTCAATTCCAGATTTTAATGATTTCAAATGTTGCTGTCTGTCACGTTAGAATTTGAACCCATGTTCCCAGGACATTAGCCAGGATTCTGAATTAATAGCTCAGTTACATTATCAGTACACCATCGCCTTCCCAACATCAACAATTGTATTACTCCCAGTACTATGTGCTTGACAGATCAAGAATAGAATTGAATGATTGATTGTGTGGCTGGAGAGATAGAGGGATTTAGATTTCTGAAGCATTGAAAACAATTTTGGTACAAGTGGAACGTCTACAAACTACATGGATTGTACCCCAGCAAGATTAGTACTGGTATCCTTATTGGGACATTTGCTAGTATTAGGGGGGAGAGTTTAAACTGGAGTGGCAGGGAATGAAAAAATGAGTGGGAAGACACTCAAAGGGGAAAAAAATTAAAAATGAGAAGCAGAAAAGAAGAAAGCTGAAATGGGAACAGAGGAAATAAAGGCTGGCAACAAATACAGCACAAAATAAAGTGGAATTATGTTGAAAAAACAAACTAAACATATTATATCTGAATGCATGGAGTTCACAATAAGATGGACAAATTAAAAGCAGTTATAAATGAATAACAGTACGGTTGCAATTGCAGAGACAAGGCTGCAACAGGGTCACCTGGACTGGGAACTCAATATCCAAAAGAAATCAATACTTAGGAGAGTCAGGCAGAAAGGAAAGGGATATAGGTATTGGGGTACTGTGATAGTAAAGAATAAAATCTGTAAAATAGTGAGAAGCTATATTGAGAAATTATGAAAAAATTAGATGTAGAATCAGTCTAGATGGAGCTTTGAATGATAAGGGCCAGAAAACATTAATGTTTATTGTCTACAGGACTCCAAGCAGTAGTGGCAAAGTAGGGAATGACATTACACATGAAAATAGAGATGCATGGAGCAAGGTGTTACAGTAATCATGAATGACTTCAATCTAATTATAAAGTGGGCAAATCACATTTGCATTAATATAGTGGCAGTTGAATTGCTGGAGTAAGTGCAAGAAGTTTTCAGACCAATATGATGAGGAACTAACTGGAGAACATGCTATCCTAGGTTTAATGATGAAGGGGTTAATTATTGTGCCAGTTGATTTTGGAAAGGGTAACCAGAACATTATAGAATTCTTCATAGGGCTGGAAAGTGAAGTAGTCCAATCCAAAACTAGGGTCCTAAATCTAGACAAAGGTATGAAACACAAATTGGCTACAGTTTAATTGGGAAACTTCAGTAAGAGGTGTGGATAGGCAATGGCTAGTATTAAAAGAATGGATGCATGCATTGCAACAGCTATACACTTATTTCTAGTGCAAAAATGCAACAGGAAGGGTGGCCCAACCATGGCAAACAACAGAAATTAAGGATATTATTAAATTCAAAGAAGACTTGTATAAAGTTGCTAAAAAAAGGTAGCAAGCTGAAGATTGGAAGAAGTTTAGAATTCAGCAAAGGAGGACCATGTGATTGATTAAAAGAGGAAAAATAGAATGACAGTAAACTTGCAGGGAACATTCAAGTACATTATAAAACGCTTCTATAAGTATGTAAAAAGAAAAACATTAGTGAAGAAAAATGTCTGAAATGAGAAAGCTGATAATGGAAAATAGGAGATGACAGAGCAATTAAGCAACTAGTTTAATTCTGTCTGTACAGAAGAAGCTACAAATAACTTCCCAGAAAAGATAGGAAAACAAGGGTCTATTAAGAATGATGTATTGATGGAAATTAGGTCTTTAAAAAAAGCCATGCTGGAGAAATGAATGGTCTGGAAATGTTATACATACCAAAGGTGCAATAATCTACATTCCCAGATATTAAAGGAGGTAGCTGTGGAAATAGTGGATGGGTTGGTTGTCATTTTCCAAAATTCTATAGATTCTGGAGTAGTCCCAACAGAATTGAAGATAGAAAATATAACATTGTAACCTCACTATTTAAGAAAGGAGGAAAGGGGAAAACAGGGAACTATCAAATGATTAGCCTACCATTGTTAGTGGATAAAATGCTGAAGACTATTGTAAAGGACATGACAACAGGCCACTTGGTAAATATCAATGGGCAATGGGATTAGACAAAGTGAACATGGATTTATGAAAGGGAAATCGTGTATGTTTGATAAACCTACTGGAGTTTTTTTTTGATGACATAATTAGTAGAATAGATAAGGGAAAAGAGTGGGTGTAGTGTTTTTGGATTTTCAGAATGCCTCTGGTGAAATCTCACATAAGAAATTATTATGCACGATTAAAGGATGTGAAATTAGGGACAATATATTGGCACAGATTGTGAATTGGTTTGCAAACAGGAAACAGCTTGAACAAAGGGGTCTTTTTTGAAGTGGATGGCAGCAACTCGTGCACTACCACAGAGATCAGTACTAGCTCTAGCTATTCGCAGTACATATCAATGATTTCGATAAAAAAAATCAACTTAATATTTCCAATTTTGCTGGTAATACACAACTAGAAGGAATTGTCAGTGGTAAGGAGAAAGTAAAAAAGGCTTTGAGACTATGTAGACAAGTTGAATGATTGAGAATTGCATGGCAATCTAATGTGGATAAGTGTGAGATTATCCAATTTGGTAGAAAAACACAGAATGGTACAGTATGATTTAGGTGGTGATAGATATGGTGATAGATTCTTGCCTAACAAAAGATATACTTGCCATAGAGGAAATACAACAAAAGTTCGCAAGACTGATTCCTGGGAAAGCAGGTTTGGCATATGATGAGATCTTGGGTTTACTGGAGTTTAGAAGAATGAGAAGTAATCTTATTGGAAAGTATGAAATTCTGATAGGGCTATACTGACTGGATGCAGGCATAATGTTCCTCATGGCAGGGATATATAGAACAGGGGGTGATAGTCTCAGTTTAGGGGGTAGGACTCAGACAAGGAGAAATTTCTTCACTCAGAGGGTGATGAACCTAAGCATTTTTCTATCATATAAGACAATGGAGACCTAGTCTGCTAGAGCAGGCTTGATTGGCCAAATGGCCTACTTTTGATCTTATTTTCCATGTTTCTAAAGGGTATCTTTGCTTTTGATCTGGTTGTTCCAGTACCCATGTAATTCTTTTCCTTCTACCATTCCTTCCAATTGTATTTATCTATTTTCTGCCCTGTGTATAGTACTTTTAAACAAGATCTAGTTTCCTCCATTAACTTCTCCTCTGAAACTGTTGTTCAGTCCAGTTCCTGAGACTATGTCCCAAACTTTGCCCCTCTAAATTTGAATGCTTCCATTGCACTTCCTCTATTCTCCCATCACAAACATTACTTTAATCTCTAATATATAGCAATATCCATGACATACTCTGACTCAGATCTGTTCTACCATCTCCTGATTGTTACTTAACTTCTGGTCCAATAGAACCTAAACCCATGTGGCTTCTACTAAGAATTCAATATTTTATACATGATCAACTTTTCATTCCTACTGCACTCTTTATTTTTTCTCTGAAGCCATAGTTGGCACTCATTGGGAGTTACAGGGATATTTCTTTATTATGGAAGAGACAACATCGTGCATTTTCAATCAGATCTTTGAATATTTGTATTAGTATCCAATATTACATTCACTAGTCTGGGACATGGCTAAATTTGCAGGCCTTTCTTCTATACATCATAAAGGAAATTATCCAAGACCACTCTCTCAGCTTTTATGATTAAAACTTCTCATGTAAACTCAAAGCCCTGAAACAACTGCTGGTGGGAGCCGTTCTGGTAGGCCAGAGTGGGGACTCCTTGAGTCATTGAGGTGGCAGCAGAGCAGGGACTCCTGGTTATTAACAAGGCAGCCACAGCAGCTCCCGATTGTGGTAGGCCCGGAACTGGGGACTCCTCCTTATCAGCGACGCAGCAGCAATACAGGGGCCGGGGACTCCTGTTTGCGGGGTATGTATGGTTTCAGCATGGGATCAAGTATTGGTATTGGTGTTGGTGAGGTGGGCCCAGCGGCTAAGAGATGGTGCCTAAAGAGTGACTACTCCTATGTTGGTGGGTCCAGTGCAGTTGGCAGTACAGGTAGCGTTGGTGAGTCAGCTCAAGGCTCAGGACTCAAGACTTATAGTGGAGGTAGCAGAAGGAAAATAGAAACAAAAACAGAAATTGCTAGAAAAGCTCAATAGGTCTGGCAACATCTGTGGAGAGAAATCATAGTTCACGTTTTGAGTACTGTGACCCCCCAGAACAAAGATAGACTCTCTTTCAGTCATATCTTTTTATTCTTTAACTGTTCAAAATGGTACCAGACGCTGGCGACAGTTGAAGCTTTTCACTGTATTTTACTGAATTATTCACTGTAAAATGCAAGTGACAATCAATCATTCGATTCAATAACGCCATGAGATGGACCCACATGCACTAACACTGCCTTTCAGGTCTCTTATACTTTTGCCTTGGCTGATTGCCCCAGGAATCAGTCCACCTCCCCACACCTTCACAAAACCCAGAATGTCAGGCCCCTCCCATTTCAATCTTTCATGCATCACCCTTACTTTCTAACCTCCCTTAGATCCCTTATGCACTCCTACATGTCTCTTATCCAATTCCACCATGTGCATTCTGTACTTGCCCTTGCCAGCCCCAAGCCTCCTTGTACTGGATTCTCCAGCTCCCTTATCTTGTTCCGCAGACTTCAACAAGGATAAAACATTGACCTCAGCAAGAACTGCACAAGGCTGACACAATTAAACAAATGTGAACCAGATGTCACAAGATTCTTGTAAGTCTTGTATGATCTTGAAGGTAGGATGTAATTGCAAAAAAGTTTGAATATATTAAATATTCATGGATTGCAAATGTGTTACAAGTAGAAACCCACTGTTGAATGAGCTGTTACAAACTTGCCACTGATTTCATCTCTAAAGTTGAATCAGGTTTTGGGAAAGCAAAATTTTGGCACTCACCTAATTAGGTCAAGCTAACTGCCATGCTTCCCTCTTTTGTAGGCCCCATAAAAGTTTGGCTTGGCTGCAAAATTCCTTGTGATCTATAGCAGATACCTATAGTTGGTTTCCTTCCCTCGTTCCATGACATACCTTACCCATTGAATGGCAACCTTTCTGATTCTAGTGGTAATACGTGGTGAAGAAACCTACAAGAGAGAAAGAAGAACTTGACCTCATCCTTCCCAATCTGCCTAACAGAAATGTATCTTTCCATAACAGTATTGGTAGGAAAGACCACAGCACAGTCCTTGCGGAGTCAAAGTTCTGTCTTCGCTTTGAGGATACCCTCTTTCATTGTAATAAACACAAAGAACTGTGCTTGGTGAAATCTGGAACAAAAACAGAAAGCACTGGAGAAATTCAGCATGTCTGGTAGCATCTGTGGAGAGGGAAACGAAGTTAATGATTCAATTCAGTAAAATCAGAACTGAGGATAGCTGTGGAAAGGTGGTATATGTGCTAATTTGTACCGGGGTGCGGTTGTGGGATGGTGAGAACAGAGTACATGGAGACAGTGCTCAGAGGGAGAGAAAGAGAGGAAAAAAGAGAAAGGTAAACAAAGAGATTGCTAATGATAAGCCAAGAGAGATATAATTACTCTTGGATGCTAAAGGAAGTGTAAAGGGTTGAAAGTGGGTTTGCTGTGCTGGGAGAAGCTCATACAGAACAAATCCCAGGAGGGTGGCGAAACAAGAAGAGGGTGTTCACATTCTGAAATTGTTAAACTCAATGTTGAGTCCTGAAGGCTATAAGGTACTTAGATGGAAGATGACCCCAGCTTGTGTTGAGCCTCACTGGAGCACTGCAGTAGGCCTGAGACAGAAATATTGGCCTGGGAAAATGGTAATGTGCTGAAGTGGTAGGCAACTGGAAGCTCGGGGTCATTTTTAGGGACAGAGTATAGCAAAGCAATCACCTAGTCTGAGTTCTGTCTCTCCAGTGTAGAGGAGAGCCTCCATCATGTTGTGTGGTACTGTCCTCGTGCTAAATGATCTAGAATTTGAAAAGATCTAGAAACTCAAAACTGGACATTCATTTAATACTGTGAGCCACTGTAGCAGCAGAATTGTACTCAAACACAACCCTTGACCTATAGCCCAGCATATAGCCCCCTCCATTATAACTATCAATCATCAGTGAATTTATGGAAGGGGTCATCAACAGTGATATTAACCAGCACTTGCTTAGCAAGTAACCCGCCCATTGGCTCTACATTTGGGTTCCAACAGGGCCACTCAGCTCCCGACCTTTTTACAGCACTGGTTCAAATGTGGACAAAAGGGCTTAACTTCAGGGGGAATGTGATTTTAATTTAATTTGATTTAAACTTTATTGTTATGTATACTCACATACATAAGTATAGGAATACAGTGAAAAGTGTACAATGGTGCCACATATGATACAACCTTAGGTGCAAAGGTACCCTACGTATAAAGCTTGGGTACAAGAAATAACATTGAGCAACAAACTTAAAAATAAAACACTACTATTATTCTGAGCATGAGTAAGAAAAGAAAACCAGTCCTTTCTAGTATTAAGTGGAAAAATAAGGAATAAAGGTAAAAGTTTAACAGTCCTTTCTAAGTGCACTCCCTGCAAGGGCTTGGTCTCCTCCACTTTGGTGCACTATCTGGGAAACCTGACCTTCCTGCTCTCGACGCTGCAGATGCTGGGGTACTGACATGTGGACTCAGGCCAACAGCCATTTCCTAGCATCAGACCTCCAACAAACACTGCTCCAGGCCCACAGCCGCTTCCCCACACCGGACCCCCAGCCAACACAGCTCCGGGCCCAAAGCTGCTTCCCTCACACCAGATCCCCAGCCAACACTGCTCCAGGCCCACAGCTGCTTCCATCCACCAGACCTCCAGCCAACACTGCTTAGGACCCATGGCCGCTGCCATGCTCCTAGCAATGATATCGCTGCTGCTTCACTCTTTCCAGAAGGTAAGTAAAAAAAATTAGAAGGACAGAGAAGAAGAATAGAATGTGGTCGGCCTGGCCTACTATGCCAGTGTCGCCATCTTGAATAGCCGGCTCACTGTCCCCTCCATGCTATTGCTGGGCCCTAGCTCTCTCTTTCTCTCTCTCTCTCTCCCCACTCAGTGCTACTGGCCTACTCTCTCCTGCTGCCGTTGCTTTAAAAGGCCTTAGAAAGAAACAAAAGAGAAAAAAATCAAGAGAAAAAAGCAAACAAAGGAAGCAGATGGAGGTGGACAAGCCTCGGTCCAGGAGCTTGAATGCAGCACTGCTACTCTGCTGCTGCCATTTGCTGGGTGACTGCTCTTGACATTAAGGCCACAATTGAATGAATGGTGCATCAAGGAGGTCTAGCAAGACTAGGGTCAATGAGAATCAGGCAGAAAGCTCTCCAATGTTTTGACAGCGTACTTAGAAAGTTCAGTTAGCTTACCTCCAGGACATCTCTGAGGGAGTACCTCAGGTCCAACTATCTTCAGCTGCTTCATCAATGACCTTCCTTTGATCATAAGGTCAGAAGTAGGGATGTTTGCTGATGATTGCATAATGTTCAGCATCTTTCGTGACTCCTCAGATACCAAAACAGTCTGTGTCCAAATGCAACTAGACCTGGACAAATCCAGGCATGGGTTGGCAAGTGGCAAGCTATAATTTGTGCCACACAAGTGCAGGCAAATCCCATCTTTTAGGAAACAGAATGCAACTATTGCCACTTGATGTTCAATGGCATTGGATTGGCTGAATCCCTCATTGTCAACATCCTGTAGGTTTACATTGACCAGAAAACTAAACGACTCACCTCACGAACACAGTGGCCACAATAGCAGGCTAGGAATATTGTGACGAGTAACTCACTTCCTGATTCCCAAAGCCTACTACCATGTACAAGGCATTAGTAAGGAGTATGGTGGAATACTCCCCAACATGAACATGATCCAGCATTGTTCAAGAAATATTGACAGCATCCAGGACAAAGCAACAGGCTTGATTAGCACCACATCCACAAACATTCATTTCCTCCATCACCAACTAATAGTAGCAGCAGAATGTACTGCCTTAAGATGCACTGTAGAAATTCACCAAGGCTCCTCAGACAGCGCTTTCCAAACCCATGACTACCACCATTAGAAGGACAAGGGCATCAGGTGCATTGGAATATCACTACCTGCAAGTTCCCCTCCATGACACTTTGATTTGGAAATATATTGCTGGTCCTTCAGTGTCACTGTATCAAAATCCTGGAACTCCATCCCTAATAACATCATGGGTGTACATACACCAAATGGACTGCAGCGGTTCAAACAGACAACTCACCATCACATCTCAACAGCAACTAGAGGTAGGCAACAAACGCTGGCTGAGCTGGTGAAGTCCACATTCCCTAAATGATTTTTAAAAAGTGAGAAACAATTGAAACAGGAAATACACATCATATTAAAATCCTGGAAATCTTTATCATTTTGTAGGATGGGAGGCAGTGCTGTTAGCTTCACTTGGAATCAGCTCTCAGGGTAAATCCATTTTAATCCTATCCTTAATTGATGTATTGGTCTAATTCGAGTCAGTTATTGACCAGTGTGTATACCATGAGCATTACAGAAATTAGTGCACTTTTTCAAAGGCTGATGTAAAGACCACTATGCCTTGGAGATAGTGCCCTACTTATTGGTCAGGCCTCAATTATAGAGGATGGGGCCGGTTCTATAATTCATGAAATAAACTGACAACTTTCGTGAATGAAGTAGAAGGCATTATGTAGGAACAGAAAATTGCAAAGGCAGTATTAACATTTTCCAAAGTAACTAATAAGATGCATATAGAATGTAAAACATTTGGCATACTTTAGGACAATATTTGCTGGTTTCAACTTGATGTTGCTTAAGAATGCTAAAATAATCTAAAGTATCCTTTCCTTCATCACTCAAGAATGTCTCTTCAAGTCAGGTGATGCTAATTTTGGAAACATCTACATTCCGGTAATATTGGACTCTGTCAAAGAATATAGTATTTTAAGCCAACAATAACACAGGAATGAAACGGAGAATGACTATCAACATTAATAAGTACACTAAATGATAAAATGGTCCACTAATTTAATTTGATGTTAAGCTACTTCAAAAATGATTTTCAGCCTTTTTCAAGTTGTTTTCATTGTCTGATGAAAGCAGATTGGGGATCACATTGATCTGCTAAGAACAAACACAGATTTTTGCAGTATTGTAATGTTTTGAAACTACAAGTGAAGAAACATAGTTTCAGAAAAATCCTTGATAATTGCATAATGTTACAACTCAGTTAGGTAGCACACTGGAAATCAAAGCTTTTTACTCCTGGAGTTGTCACAAATGTTAAGATTTTTAAAAAGTATGCAAAATCGTCTATTTTACCTGACTTTCAGACCCAGGTTGATAGAAAGCACAGACCAGATTTCTGTTCTATTAGTATTTATAACAAATAATTAGACTTCAGCTACAGATAAACAGTTATAAATTGTTGGCACATAAAACTACTAATTAAAACTTTAATCCCCTTATACACTCCCCCTTACACACATACAGACTAACAGACTGTCAGGGTTAAATAGGTTATGGATGGAGGGGAAAGACCGGAAGGACAATTCAGTAGTATTTGTTCCCAGGTATTTTTGTTGAGATGATCTTTATCACTCTTCTGCTGGCCTACACTTTGCTTCAGTCATCTTTCTCTGGTTGCTTACATTGCTTACTCTGGTTGCTTCTTATATTTATTGTGAGCTTTGACCGTACTCGGGAAATTTGGCATGACCATAAGGACCATCACCAACTTCTGCAGATGCATGACTGAAAGCAGACAGTCTGGGTGCATAACAGCCTAGTATGGCAACTGCTCTGCCCAGGACAATAAGAAGCTACAGAAGGTGGTGTGCACAGCCTAGACCATCATGGAAGCTATCCTTCCATCCATGACTCTATTCACATGGCTTACTGACGCGGAAAGGCTGCCAACATCATCAAAGACCCATCTCACCCTGGTAATGACCTCCTACAACCTCTTCCGTTAGGCATAAGATACAGAAACCTGAACACACGCCTGAGCAGATTCAGGAACAGCTTCTTCCAGTCCAATAAGACTGATGACGAATAGTCTCAAATAACGTTAATCTTGCTAATGTTGATCTCACCAAGACCATGCTTTGTGCAATGTAACCTGTATACCTCTGTCTAAGTCTTTTTGATCTGTACGTCCTTGCTTACTATAATCTGCCTGTACTGCTCATAAACAAAGCTTTTCATTATACATCAGTACACGTGACAATCAAGCAATCAAACAGTACAGAGACCTGAGTTGAGGAAGAACTGAACACCCTTTCTCTTCGTAATTTGTTCCCAGTTCCAAGCTGTCCAGTTACCTGAGAACTAATCACACAGTTGTTTGCAGACCTAAAAGGTCTTTGTCATTAATAACTGGTGACTCGTCCATCGATCAATCAATTTCTTGTTGCCAGCACAAGCCACATCAGTACAGCCCCTCCGGGTGCTACATCATCTGCAGCTCACCTCAGTTACTGCTTGTTCAAACAGTTGTTTATACAATAGGATGCCTGCAGTGGGTGTCAGATTACTAGCTTTCAAAACTGCAGCCACTCTTTCAAACCCTGCTTTTTTGAAACAGCTTTCTCATTTCAGTCTCCAGCTTTTAAAACCACTAAATAAAAAGACACAATCTTTACAACACGCCAAATATGAACTATTTAGGTCCAGTATTTTACATCTCATTAAATGATCACATAATCACAGATGTGTTGCAACAAAGAAGACTGTTGAGCCCATCATGCTTGCAGCAGCTTGTTAAATGTGCATAATTAGCTATTGCCTATCTCCTGCTTTTTTCCCATAACCTTGCACATAACTTTTATCCAAATTATCATCCAATGAACGCTTGAATGGCTCAACTGAACTTGCCTCCATCACACTTCCAAGCAATGCATTCTATACCCTAATTATCTCCATACCATACCCTATAGAAGCATTATTGCTGTTTACTTTTTGGAAATGAGTTTCTATTTGTGCCTTCACATCAATCAGTCATGTAATCAGCCATACAGACAATCAGATCCCAGCCAGCATGCATATAGTAAACTGAAGAATATATTATCACATGTCAAATGTCTTCCATGGCACATCTGAAATTTCTGCTGTGAATGAGGGTGACATTTCTGGGATTATAATAGCAATGAACACATCTGGCAATTACCAGCACATTTTACAGGATCCTGCATCTGTTTATCAAAGAAAATATTAAGTAAGCATTGGCGTTTGCTAGTGTACCTTAAAATAACAATGATAATTGCTCCATATTTCTTTATCTCTTTATGTGTAATATCAAGCATTTAACCTTGGGCTGGTTTTATGGGAGCTAAAACAGAAATTAATCTGATCAAGTACGTATTTAATTATACGTTTATACACAACAAAAGTATAAATATGCCTTACATCACACATCAGGATCAAGCGATTTTATTTAGACTGTTAGTATTATAAGAATTGGAGTAACTCCAAATGCAGCAGGAGAACTGACAGGACAACATTTTAAAAACCAAAGTGCTTCCTAAGGATATTATGATCATAGTCTTCTGAGTTTCAGATATAAATTATATGCTCTCCTGATAAAATGTATGAAACATATTGGCTTATTAATTTGCCAGTTTGTGTAGCTACATCCAGCATTTAACTATTTAGGATCTGCTAACATACTTAATGTGGCCTCTGCTGTACTTCACCTTGAAAGTGTTTGCAGCTAAACAATCAGGGCAAGTTTTTTTGCCTTGCGTAAGTTAATTTTGTAGAATTAATGAGTTGCAAACTTGACATTGGTTGACAGAGTTGAACCTTTGCCTTATTGTTCCAATTCCTATTCAATTTTCTTTACCTTAATATATACTACATAAAACAAGTACAAGTTCATGTTGGCCTGATTATGATACTGTCTACACTGCAAATGTTTTAATTGGCTGTATTATGCTAATCTATATCCTGAAGCCATGAAATACACTTCATAAGTGTACATTCTTCTTTCTCTTAGATTTTGTAAATCATTGCTGCATTGCATATGTTTTGGTCATTTCATCAGCTAGAGACAGTCTGTTTAACGCTGGAGCCAGTCCTTTATTCTAACCACTGTCTATTGTCATTTGGCTTAGAAATGGGAGCCGCAATGGGTAATCATTGCCACACTGTATACTAATGAAATTTTATTATCGAGCAATCCAATCATCGTTTTACGGATTAAGTTTTTAAAATGTCATTCTTGTTTTCAAATACATCCATTATATTCCTTTCTAACTCTTTTTTCACTTCTGTGCCATTGGCAGCTAGACATTCATCTGCTTGGAACATATGCTGTCATACTCACCTTAAGCTGTTCCATCTCTCTTTCCTCCTTTAAGATTCTCCACTTTTTGTTAACTATCCAAGTGGATGATCCACTGCGGCCTCTTCTAGAAGTCCCAGCATTGCAGATGCCAGTCTTCAGCCAATTTCATTTGCTCCATGTGACATTAAAAAATGGCTGGAGATGCTGGATACTGCCAAGGCTATGTGTCCTGGCAACATTCTAGCAAAAGTCCTGAAGACTTGTGCTCCAGAACGTGCCTCATCCCTGGCCAAGTTGTTCCAGTACAGCCACAACATTGACATGTAGATGACCATGTGAAAAGTTGCTGAGGTTTGTCTTATACATAAAAAGTGAATCTGGCCAATTGCTGCCCTATTGGTCTATTCAATCTTATGTAAAGATGGAAGGTGTCAATAGATCTATCTAGCAACATTTGCTTAGCGATAACCTATTCATTGAAGTTTGGGTTCAGCCACAGTCACTCAGCTCTTGACCTCATTACAGCCTTGGTCCAACATGATTAAAAAGAACTGAATTCCAAAGGCGAGATAAGAGTAACTGCCCTTGACATCAAGGCCATATCTGACTGAAGTGGCATCAAGGAGATATAGAAAAACTGGAGCAAATGTGAATCAGGGGAAACTCTCTGCTGGTTGCAGTCATACCCATACAAAGGAAGATGATTGTGGTAGTTGGAGGACAGTCATCTCAGCTCCAAGTACATCTCTGTAGGAGTTCCTCAGCATAGTGTCCTTGGTACAACCATCTTCTGCTACTGCATCAGTAACCTTCCCTTCATGATAATGTCAGAAATGGGCATATTCAGCACTATTTGCCAGTCCTCAGATATTGAAGCCGTCAATGCCCAAATTTCCATGCCCTGGGCAAATAGGCTTGGCCTGACAAGTGGCAAATAAAATTTGCACCACACAAGTGCCAGGCAATGACCATCTCCAACAAGAAAAAAATCTAATCATCATCCTTTGACACTCAATGATATCACCATCATTGAATTGCTCACTATCAACGACTTGGGGTTACCATTGACCAGAAACTTAAATGGACTAGTCATATAAATACTGTAGCCACAAGGGCAGGTCAGAAGCTGAGAATCTTGCAGTGAGTAACTCCTCTCCTAACTTCCCAAAGCCTGTCCTGCAGGGAACAGATGGAATGATTCCCACTTGCCTGGATGGCTGCAGCTCCAACAACACTCAAGGTGCTTGACACCATCCAAGACAAAGCAGCCTAGTTGATTGGCACTGAATCTTGGCTTTTCTATCTCAAGTTTGGGTTCTGGGTCATTCAAGGTGGAGGATGGGAGCAAATTGTGGCTGTAAGAGCTGCTCCTTTATTGAGATTTTTTTCAGTGTAGGAGCTGATTTCATCAAATTCTTGGAACAGAAATTATTTTATAAGCTGTTGCATTGTTTTGGAACTTCGGGGGAGAAAAGCTCAAAACAAATGTACTTTTGAAATGCGAGGAATTGAGAGTGCAGGTGCCTTATGGGAGGTGAAAAAGGAGCAGCGAACCTGCACAGCTGACTGCCTGTGCTGTTTAGTAACAAGTATCTCTGGACATCGGAATTTGGTGTAAGAAAAATACAGCAGGGGAAGAGCTTAGTGTTTATTTTAGAGGACTAGTTTTAAAAGGGACCTAAGGGGCAACTTTTTTTCACGCAGAGGGGTGGTGTGTATATGGATCAAGCTGCCAGAGGAAGTGGCGGAGGCTGGTACAATCACAAAATTTAAAAGGCACCTGGATGGGTACATGAATAGGAAGGATTTAGGGGGATGTGGGCCAAATGCTGGCAAATGGGACAAGATTAATTTAGGATATCTGGGCGGCATGGACGAATTGGATTGAAGGGTCTGTTTCCATGCTGTACATCTCTATGGCTCTATTACTCCATGACTTCATCCACAAACTTATAATTCATCCACCACCATAGTCAGTAGTAACAGTGTGTACTGTCTACAAGATGCACTGCAGAAATGCACCAATGTTCCTTAATGCAGCACTTTCCAAACACCCGACTACTAGCATCAGAAGGACAAGGAGCAGATACATGGGAAATTCATCACCTGCAAATTCCCCTACAAGCTACTCACACCCAGATTCAAACATATATCACCATCCCTTCAGTATCACTGTATCAAAATCCTGGAACACCCTCCCGACTGGCATCATGTGTGTACCTATGCCAAATGGACTGTAGTGGTTCAAGAAAGCAACTTACCAGTATCTTTTCAAGGGCAATTAGGGATGAGCCAGAATTGCTGGCCCAGCCAGCAACACCCACATTCAGTGAGTGAATAAAAAACCCTGCTCTAATGTCTTCTTATGCAATGTTGTTTCAAATTCTTTTTGATCACTTCCATGCAGGGTGTTGGGACATTTCGCTGTGTCAAATTGAGGCGCAAGTGTTAGTTGTAATTGTTGTCTATCACTAAATTTAGAGCTGCAGTGCTGAATTTGGGGTGAAGGGAAGTATGGAATGCATAGGACTTTCCTACTAGGCTGACTTTGTAATATTAAATGTCGATATGATTACCTAATCGACAAGATCTTCCAGTTGTCTTTGCTGATGCTGCAACAGCAGAATGTGTTTTGGAAGAGTCAGAAAATTGGGTAGAGATCCATCTCACTTGATCTCTGCCAATGTTGCATTGTTTGCAAATTTACAGTGGGCTTAAGGAACTCTGAAATGTGCTAATGTATTTAAAATTCTTATTAGGTTTGTGCAAGATAATGACATGGCATGATTCCCAAAAGAGCATAATTGATTTTTGACATCAATTGGTCTGCCAAAACAATCCTATTGCCTTCATGAATTTGAAAGTTATCCATTGCATCAAAATTCATGTAATATTTGACTATCAAAACAGTTTCATGTCTGAGAATGTCCATTTGACTACCAGTAATCTACTGTACTGGCACTATTTGATGAGGATAGAAGAATGCAAATACTCAACCTTGGGAGACTAAAGCTAACTTCATCACTATTAGCTCCTGATACCCCTGAGACAACGATGAAATGCAGCAGCCTGCAGCTATGACATGGACAAAGTATGTAGTATTGCATTACCACGTCACAGCCTTATTGAGACTACAGTATAAATTTCATTAGGCAATACTTTCTATGCTTACTCAGTTATGTATGTAGCTTTCTCATTTGTTGCAACATGCCACCTGCATTACCATTATTTTAAATAGTGACTATTGTCATGTGACAGTCTGTAAAAATGTCTTTATAGAAGTGGAATCCTTAAATTCACATAAATTATAGAGATTTGAAGCAAATGGGTATGCCTCAAAACTAAGCCTTTCAAAGGGAATAATAAAAGGAGATACCAGTTGATCTCATGGGGTGTTGATTGTCTGATTTTTAGGGAATAAAGCATGGTGTTCTACTAGAATTAGAACGAATTAGAATTAGATTTTATTGTCACGTGTAGTCAAGTACAGAAGAGTATGAGTACAGTGAAAAGTATACAATGTTGCCATTCCTGGCACCAACTTAGGTACAAAGGTACCTAGGTATAAAATCTTTGGTATAAAGAAAAGAAACAAAGATAAAAATTAAACATTACAGTCCTTCTTAGTATGAAGTAGAAAAGTAAAGAAATAAAGTAAAAGTTCAACAGTCTTTCTTAAGTACTCAGCCATGCTAAGCTTGCACACCCTACAAGGGTTTGATCTCCAAAACAAAACCAGGAATTGCTAGAAAAGCTCAGTAGGTCTGGTAGCAGCTGTGAAGAGAAATCAGAGTTAACATTTTGGGCCTGGTGACCCTTCCTCATGACTAGAAAAACTAATAAATAAGCAAGATGAGAAAAGAAGAAAACAAGGAAAAAGAAACACAGACAGAGTCGACGGGCCTACTCTGCCACTGCCATCTTGAAAAAATTAGGGGATAGTTGTACAAACCTCTTTGCATCTGGTAACAATCTTGTTATAGTCTTGAAATGATTTGTTTATTTATTAGACCACACAGGAACTGACACAGTAACAAATTTGTTTACATTATTATTTTTTATTCCTTATTTTATAAGGATGTTGCTGGCTAGGCTAGCATTTATTGCCCAGTGGGCAGTTAAAAATCAATTATATTGCTGTGGGTCTGGAGTCACATGTAGGCGTGACCAGGTAAGGATGGCAGTTACCCTTCCCTTAGGGACATTAATGAACCAGATAAGTTTTTTCCCAACAATTGACAATGGATTCATGGCCATCATTCGACACTTAATTCCAGATTTTTACTGGATTCAAATTACACCATTGCATGGCAGGGTTCGAACCCAGGTCCCAGAACATTACTTGGGTGTCTGGATTAATAGTCCAGCTATAATACTATTAGACGGTCACCTCCCCTGCACACTTACACTTGTTACTATTTAAATTGTTATCCTATGACATTGTCCATAGTAACTCAAATGACAAATTAATTTATGACAGATACATATCATTTAATCCATAATTCAATATTCTGCCGTGAAAGTCAGGCTGTGATCTATCAAAGTTTAGGTGATCTTATGAAAACGTGGGATGAGATCAGGGTTTATAGAGTCATAGAGTCATACAACACAGAAACAAACCCTTTGGTCTCACCAGTCCATGCTGACCATAATTCCAAACTAAACTAGTCCCACCTGCCTGTTCTTGACCCAAATCCCTTCAAACATTACTTATTAATGTACTTATCCAAATGTCTTTTAAACCCTGGAACTGTACCCACATCCAGCACTTCCCCTGGAAGTTCATTTACAAATGGCCACTCTAAGTAAAAAAAAGTTGCTCCTCATGACTTTTTAAAATCTTTCTCCTCTCATTTCAAAAATATGCTCCCCGGACTTGAAATCCACACCCCCCACCCTCCAGGAAAAAGACACCTGCCATTCACCTTATCTGTACCCTCATGATTTTATAAACCTCCATAAGGTCACCCTCAATTTCCTACACTCAAGTGAAAAGTGTCCTAATCTATCCAGCCTCTCCTTATAACGCAAGCCCTCTATTCCTGGCAACATCCTAGTAAATCTTTTCTGAACCGTCTCCAGCCTAATAAAACCTTTCTATAAACAGGGCAACAAGAACGAGACATAGTACTGCAGAAGAAGGCTGACCAACGTCCTGTACAATCTCAACATGACGTCCTAACTCCGATACTCAAAGGTCAGAACAATGAAGGCAAGTGTGCTAAATGCCTTTTTAACCACCCTGTCTACATGTGATGCAAACTTCAATGAATTATGTACTTAAACCACTCATCTCTCTATTCTACAACACTACCAAGGGCCATACTTTTAATTGTAGAAGTCCTGTCCTTTTTTTACTAAAACGTAATACCTTGCATTTATTCAAATTAAACTCCATCTGCCACTCTTCAGCCCATTGATCTAACTGATCAAGATCTCTTCGTAATCTTAGATAACCTTTTTCACTGTCCACTATACCACCAATTTTAGTGTCATTTGCAAACTCACTAACCAACCCTTCCATATTCTCATCTAAATCTTTTATATAAATGACTAACAAAAGTGGACCCAGCACCAATCCCTGTGAAACACCGCTGGTAACAGGCCTCCAGTCCGAAAACAACCTCCCCTACCACTCTCTGTCTCCTGCCATTAAGCAAATTATGTATTCAATTGGCACCCTGAATCCTATGTGCTCTAACTTTACTAATTAGTCTACAATGTGGAACCTTGTCAAAGGCATTTACTAAGGTCTAAGTATACAACATCTACCACTCTGCCCTCATCAATATGTTTGGTTACTTCCTCAAAAAAACTCAGTCTAGTTTGTGGACATGATTTACCTCGCACAGAACTATGCTGACTATACCTAATCATTCTTCACCTCTCCAAATGTTTACAAATCCTATCTTCCAACAACTAACCCACTGTGGTATGCCATTCCAAACGATAGAACTGGAAATGTTTGTCACTCCCACTGCTTTGTTCTTCCCTGTTTCCCATGCAATTATAACTAAAATTTAAATTGCTGATGATGTGCACAAGAGATGCATGCTATTCTGTAGCAAGGGATGGTGAAACCTTCCATCGGTTAACAACACTATAGCTATGAATGGATTGTGGAAGGCCTACTGGTCAAACAGGGAGACCCTACATCACTGCCAGGATGTTACAGTGGTCTGTCAAGAGTCTAGGAATCCTGTCCACTTCATTTGAACACTTCCTCAGAACACTCAGCTTCCCTACAAACGCCTTCCCCATCACTGCCCTTCTTTACTACTGTTTCCTCAACCTAACTACCACCTCTCCCACCTCAAAATCAATCCTTTCCAAATAATCTACTGCTGAGAAGTCTGAGCTCAGCAACAGAGGAATCCCACAGTTCAGTGTTATTTCCCTGAAGGTTCTCCAGGTTTTCAGGGAAAATTGATTCCTATAAATGGCGTCAGAAGCCTTTCTCTCCTGATTTATGTGGTCTGGACAGAAGTCACAGAGGAGGTGAGCAACAATTAGAGAAATGAATCAGATCAGATTTAATGCAGCAAATTGGTCAATGATCTATTCTAATCCAGTCAAAGTGCCAATTTTGCATCTTCACAAGCAGTCTTTCAAGGGGCCATCGGTATTGTACACATGCTGTGTGTGGGCAGCTGCTCCTTAATGCTACATGGCAATTGAGGCCAGTGTGTGAAAGATTGGCTCTTGCATGTGCCTGTATGCAACATATAACTGATAGGCCACAATGTGTGATGGGAATGCATACAGCCAGAGGATGAAGTGTCACTTGACAGTTCTCTAACTCTGCACTTTGTTCTGAAGGTAAGCTGACTCGTAATGTGAGGGAAAGCAGAGAGACAGGAAGTGGAGTGGCAGGTTTAAGGCGCCTCTCCCCAGCTGGGGATGAGGTGATTGAAATCACTGGGGATGAGAAAGGGAGATCCACAGCAGATGGCCAGGCAGGAGCAGACAAGCTTAAGGAGTAAGAAGCAAACATTCTGATAGTTGCAATCCTCAGTACTGGCCATTCTTTTCAATTTGTTGCTGTCCACCTTAGAAGTATGGAAACGGAATTTGAACTATGATTGAACACACAAACAATGAATAGGAGTAAGCCACTCAGCTCTTCAAGCCTTTCCACCATTCCACCATTCAATAATGGCTTATCTGATTTTAACCCCAACTCTACATTTTGCATTATCCAATAATTTTTCATCCCTTGGTAATCAAGAATCTATTTATCTATGCCTTAAAAATATTTAAAGATTCTGCATCCAGTTCCTTTTGAGGAGGGGAACTTCAAAGACACAGCACCCTCTGACAGAAAAAATGTTTCCTCATCTTTGTTTTAAATTGGCACTCCCTAATTTTTAAACTACGACCAGTAGTTCTAGATTCTCCCACAAAAGGAGTCATGTTTTCAACAGCCACATGGTCAAGTCCCTTCAGGATCTTCTATGTTTCAATTAAGTCACCCCTGACTTCTAAACTTCAGAAGATACAGGCCTAGCCTGTCTAGTGTTTCCTCGTAAAGCAATCCGCTCATTCTAAGTACAGTCTAGTACACCTTCTCTGAATTGCTTCCAATCCATTCACATCTTTCCATAAGTACAGTGACAAGTGTACAGAGTATTCCAAATGTGGTCTCACCAATGCCCTGTATAACTGACATGGAGGTGCCAGTGTTGGATTGGGGTGGACAAGGTCAGAAATCACACAACACTACACCATATTCTTCGCAGCCTTCAACATATTATTGATTCAATCAACTGCCAAACCGTAAACAGACCTTTGTTCACAGCAAACTACCCAGCCTTCAGGACAACATTGACCACAACACTATACAACCCTGTCATGGCAACCTCTGCAACACATGTCAGATCATTGACATGGACACTACCATCACACATGGGAACACCACCCACCACATGCACAGCAGATACTCATGTGACTTGCCAATGTTGTCTATCTCATACGCTGCAGGCAAGGATACCCCAAGGAATGGTACATTGACAAAACCATGCAGACTCTAAGACAACGGATGAATGGACACTGTGCAACAATCACCAGGGTTATAGTCCAACAGGTTTATTTGAAAACACAAGCTTTCAGAGCCTCAGGTCTTCTACAGTGAGAGAGGTCATATCAGACACAGAATTTAGGGGTAAAAGATCAAAGGTTCACATCATTGATGAGGATGAACTAAACAAACCTAAGATGCTGTAAAATTTTTAATCGGTTAGAAGGTTTTAATTGATTAATATGTATATGTAAATCCCCGAATTCCTTTCAAGTCACGGCCCTGAGAAAACTAGAGGTTTTATCAGTGTAAAGAAAAGGTGACATTTTAGGTCAGACAATGCATGTTAGGTGTGAGACCTTGTTTAGAATCTGTGTTTTAGTTTGGAGTCAAACTAGTTTTATTTCTAAGTAGGAATTTATAAACCACCATATTGACTGATTGTCATTAAACTGTGTGCTTTTTGAACAAAATGAAATGTATCTGCAAATAGAAATTCACCCCATTAGATTCGTGTGCGTGTGTGTGTGTGTGTGTGTGTGTGTGTGTGAGTGTGAGTGTGTATGCATCTGTGAGAGTATATAATGTGGTGAGGTCACCTGTAGTGCGACATGAACCCAAGATTGTGGTTGAGGCTGTCCTCACGGGGACCGAACTTCACTATCAGCCTCTGCTTGGCTACAGTGCATTGTTGTGTATCCTGAAGTCCGGCTTGGAGGATGTTTATCTAAAGATCCGAGGCTGAATGTCCTTGATCACTGAAGTGTTTCCCCACTGGGAGGGAACATCCCTGTCTGGCGATTGTTGCACAGTGTGCATTCATCCGTTGTCTTAGAGTCTGCATGGTTTTGTCAATGTACCATTCCTTGGGGCATCCTTGCCTGCAGCGTATGAGATAGACAACATTGGCAAGTCACATGAGTATCTGCTGTGCACGTGGTGGGTGGTGTTCCCATGTGTGATGGTAGTGTCCATGTCAATGATCTGACATGTGTTGCAGAGGTTGCCATGACAGGGTTGTATAGTGTTGTGGTCAATGTTGTCCTGAAGGCTGGGTAGTTTGCTGCGAACAAAGGTCTGTTTAAGGTTTGGCAGTTGACTGAAGGCAAGAAGTGGAGGCATGAGGAAGATCTTGGCAAGATGCTCATTGTTATCAATAATATGTTGAAGGCTGCGAAGAATATGGTGTAGTTTCTCTGCTCCTGGGAAGTACTGGACCATGAAGAGTACTCTATCGGACATATCCTGCATCTGTCTTCTGAGGAGGTCATTACGGCTTTTCGCTGTGGCACATTGGAATTAGTGATCGATGAGTTGAGCATTGTATTCTGTTCCTATGAGGGCATCCTTCAACACCTTTAGGTGCCCATCTTGTTCCTCCTCATCCAAACAGATCCTGTGTATGCATAGGGCTTGTCTGTAGGGGATGGCTATTTTAATATATTTTGGGTGGAATCTAGAGAAGTGGAGCATCGTGAGGTTATTATAGGCTTGCAGTAGAGTGATGTACTGAGGTGTCCGTCCCTGATGGAGATGCATGTGTCCAAGAAAGATACTGATTCTAAAGAGTAGTCCATGGTAAGTCTGATGGTGGGATGAAACTTGTTGATATTCCCATGTAGTTGTTTTCAGTGATTCCTCACCATGAGTCCGAAGGAAGAAAATGACATCAATGTATCTGGTGTATAGCATTGGTTGGAGGTTCTATGCAGTAAAGAAGTCTGATTTGAACCTGTGAATGAAAATGTTGGTATATTGGAGAGCAATTCTGGTCCCCATGGATGTTCCCTGTGTCTGAACGTAGAACTGGTTGTTGAAAGTGAAGATATTGTGGTCAAGGATGAAGCAAATGAGTTGTAGGAAGGTGTCTGGAAATTGACAGTTGGTGGTTTTGCTTACTGAGGCTGTTGCAGCGATGCCATCATCATGGGGGATGCTGGTGTAGAGTGTTGAAACGTCTATTAAGATGAGAAATGTTCCTGGTTTGACCGGTCCATGGTTGCTGAATTTGTGTAAGAGATCTGTAGTGTCGTGACAGAAGCTGGGGGTTCCCTGTACAATGGTATTTAAATGCCCTCAACGTAGGCAGAGAGGTTATCACACAGGGTCCCATTGCCTGATACGATGGGACATCAGATGTTTTGGCTTTGTTATCTTTGAAAGGCAGTAGAAATCCCCTAAGTGGGAAGTACGTGGAATGAGAATGCGTAGGGTACTCTGAAGGACTGGATCAAAAGTCTTGACCGGTGTGTTCTTTGGTTGGATTGGCAGGTAGTCATCTGTAGTGTTCCTGGTTGTTCAGCTGTCGGTACGCTTCCTTGCAGTAGTCCATTTTATTCTGTATGTTGATGGCTCCTCCTTTGTCTGCTGGTTTGATAACAATGTTGCGATTGGTCTTGAGAGCAAGGATGGCTTTGCATTGTGCCCGGGTGACATTTTGCAATACCTTGTGAGTACAGCTGATAAATCTGGTGTTCACACATTCTCTGATGGCTTGAGCAAACCTGTCAAGCCCTGGGCAACGGTCCTCTTGAGGGGTCCAACTCGACTCCTTCTTTGCCCGCTCCCCCATGGATGTCTCTGTTGACTGATCTGGTTCATTGGTTGTCTCATTGGGCTCGCTGCTGACTACCGAGCCTTCAGGACAACATCAGCTAAAACACTATACAACCCTGTCATGGTAATCTCTGCAAGACAAGTCAGATCTTCGACATGGACACTACCATCACATGTGGGAACACCACCCACCACACGCATGGCAGATTCTCATGTGACTTGGACAACGTTGTCTATCTCATAAGCTGCAGGTCAGGATGTCGTGAGGCATGGTACATTGACGAGACCATGCAAATGCTACGACAACAGATGATCAACATCACGCAACAATCATCAGACAGGAATCTTCCCTCCCAGTGGGGGAACACTTCAGCAGTCAAGGACATTTGGCCTCGGATCTTCAGGTAAACATCCTCCAAGGTGGACTTTGGGAAACACAACAATGCAGAGTCGCTGAGCAGAGGCTGATAGTGATGCTCGGTACACGAGGATGGCCTCAACTGGGATCTTGGGTTCATGTTGCACTACAGGTGACCCCACCACACCATACACTCTCACACACACATACATACACACAGTCTCTCTCCCACACACACACACACAGACACACACAAATGCTCTCTCTCTCTCCCACACACACACATACGCTCTCTCTCCCCCTGACACAAACACACTCTCTCCCTCACACACACACTCTCTCCCTGCCCCCCCCACACACACTCACTCTCTCTCCCTGCCCTACACACATACTGTCTCTCTCTCCCACCTCACACACACACATTCTTTCCCCCCTTGTACAAACACACACACACTGTCCCTCCACTCCCACACACACACACTCTCTCTCCTCCCGACACACTCTCACTCTCCCCCCTCATTCTTTCTCTCTCTCTCCCTCACTCACACACACACTCACACACACAGACACACACACAAATCTATGGGTTGAATTTGTATTTGCAGATACATTGTATTTTGTTCAAAAAGCACACAATTTATAGTCAGTCAGCCAATTATAAATTCCCACTTTAGAAATAAAACCAGTCTGACTCCAAACCAAAACACAAACACATTCTAAAGAAGGTCTCAAACCTAACATGCATTGTCTGACCTAAAATGTCACCTCTTCTTTACACTGATAAAACCTGTAGTTCTCTCAGGACCATGACTTGAAAGGAATTTGGGAACTTACATATACATATTAATCAATTAAAACCTAACTGATTAAAGTTTTTACAGCATCTTAGGTTTGTTTAATACATCCTCATCAATGATGTGAACCTTTGATCTGTTACCCCTAAATTCTGTGTCTGATACTACCTCTCTCACTAACACCTGGAGAAGCACTGAGGCTCCTAAAACTTGAGTTTCCAAATAAACCTGTTAGACTATGACCTGGTGTTGTGTGAATTCTGACCCTGTATAACTGAAGCATAACCTCCCTACACTTACATTCAATTCAGCCCACAATAAACAATAACATTTTGTGAACTTTCCTGATTACTTGCTGTACTGCATGCTAATCTTCTGTTATTCATGTACCAGGAGACCTGCCTCAGAACTCTGCAATCTCTCTCCATTTAGATAATATTTTTATTCCTTTTTATTCTTTCTATCAAAATTACCTACATTGTCACATTATATTCCATTTTCCAAATCTTCATCCACTCACTTCAGCTCTCCATATCCTTTTGTCGGCTTCTTATGCTCTTTTCAGTGCTCACTTTCCTACTATCATGGTGTCATCAGAAAATTTAGCTGCATACCTTCGATCTCTTAATCCAAATCATTTATAAATTGCAAAGAGCTGAGGGCCCAGCACCGACCCTTGCGGCACACCACTCATGACAAACTGCTAGCCTCAAAGACCCACTTATTCCTTCTTTCTGCTTCCTGTTAGCAAGCCAATCTTTTATCCATGACATCACGAAGACGCAAATATGTGCTAATTCTAAACTATTTGATCTTCCGTAATTTCTTTTTGTCATTGATGAATATGTAGGAAAAATCTTTACTTTCCCTTAGTTCCAAGATTTTGCTCCATGACAATGAAGGAACAGCGATATATTTCTAGGTCATATTAACAAGTGAATTGGAGTAGAATCTGAAGATAGTTTTCTCATGCACATGAGACCTTGTTCATCTAGATGATAGAAGTCACAAGTTTGAAGAGTGCTGTTGAAGGAACTTTGACAAGTTTCTGCAGTTCATCTAAACAACTTTATTTTCCGTTTATTTGTACATAGGATCTGGACATTACTGGCCAGAGCAGCATTTTATCCATCCATTTCTAATTGCCCTTGAGAAAATGGTGGCAAGTTGCCTTCTTAAACCACTTTTCTTAGGGTGAATGGCCACCCATAGTGCTATTAGGGAGGGAGTTTCAGGATTTTGACCCAGCGACAATGAATGAATGGTGACATAGTTTCAAGTAAAGATTATATGTAACTTGAAGGGGAACTTGGTGATGTGCCTAAGCATCTGCTGTCTATGTCCTTTCAGGCGTTAGAGGTCATGGGTTTGGAAAGTGCTATGCAAGGAGGCGTAGTAAGTTACTGCATCTTGTAGGTGGTACACACTACCACCTCTTTGCCTTGATGGTGAAAGATGTGTATGTTGAATGATGTAGATGGGGTGCCAATCAAGCTTTGTCCTGGATAGTACTGCACTGCTGCCATCGTGAACCAGTGGTGGAGGGAGTAAATCAAAAAGGCTTTTTAGTTCTGTACACAATGTTATAAGCATAGAATGTGGTGATGATTAGTGGGAAGCCAGAGGATTAGGAATACTTTAAAAACCAGCATAGGACAACTAAAAAAGCAATGAGGTGGGACAAGATAAAATATGAGGGTAAGCTAGCAAGTAACATAAAATAAAATTGCAAGAGTATTTTTACATATATAAAAGGTAAGAGAGAAGCAAGGGTGGACATTGGACCAATGGAAAATGAGGCTGGGGAAGTAGTAATGAGGAAATAAAGAAATGGCAGAGGAACTGAATTGGTACTTTGCATCATTCTTCATGATGGAAGACACCAGAAGCATACCAGAACTTCAAGAGAGTCAGAGGTAGAGATGAGTTTAGAGGGAATCACTAAGGAGAAGGTGCTCTCTAAGGAGGTGTTGGGGAAGCTGAAAGGTCTGAAGATGAATAAATCACTCAGACCTTATTGACTACACCCCAGGGTTCTGAAGGAGATAGCTTAGGAGATTGTGGATGTATTGGTGGGACTCACTGGAGTCCCAGAGGACTGGAAAATGGCTAATTTTAGCACCTCTGTTTTAGAAGGGAGCGAGGCAGAAGACAGGAAATTATAAGCTGGTTTGCCTGATTTTAGAGTCCATTTTTAAAGATGAGATTGCTGAGTATTTAGAAGTGCATGGTAAAATAGGGCTGAGACAGCATGGCTTCATTAAGGGGAGGTCAGGCCTGACAAACTGTTAGAATTCTTTGAGGAGATAATGAGTGAGTTAGACAAAGGAAAACTAGTAGATGTGAGCTTTTTGGTGTTCCAGAAGGCTTTTCACAACATGCTGCATAGGAGACTGCTAAATAAGATAACAGCCCAAAAGCATGACATGGATGGAGGATTGGCTGAAGACAGACAAACGAGTAAAGGGGTCTTTCTCAGGATGACAGCTGGCAACTAGTGGAGTCCTGCAGGGGTCAGTGTTGGGACCACAACCGCTCAGTTGTACGTTCACAATCTGGACGAAGCAACTAAAGACATTGTTACTAAGATCGAAAATGACACAAAGATAGGTGGAGGGACAGGCAGTTTTGAGGAGGAGGGAAGGCTGCAGAAGGACTTGGACAGGCTAGGAAAGTGGACAAAGAAATGGCAGCTGGGAAAGTGTGAGGTTATGTATTTTGATAGGAAGAATAGAGGCTTAGACAATTTTCTAAATGGGCGAAGGCTTTGGAAATCTGAAGCACAAATAGATTCAGACATTCTAGTTCAGGAGTCTTCTAAGGTTAACATGTGGGTTCATTTGGCAGTTAGGAAGGCAAATAGAATGTCAGCATTCATTCTGAGAGATTGAGAATGCAACAGCAGGGATGTGCTGCTGAGGCTGTACAAGCTTCTGCCTTGGAGGTGTCCAGGCGAGGTTTACAAGAATGATGCTGAGGGTGGAGGGCTTGTCTGGCTCTGTACTTGATTGGGTTTGGAAGGATGAAGGGAGATCTGATTGAAACTTACAGAATACTGAGAGGTCTAGATAGAATGAACATGGAGAAGATGTTTCAACTGGTGGAAGTAACTAGGACCTGCGAGCACAGCCTCAGAGTAAAGGAACAGCCCTTTAGAACTGAAATGAGGAGGAATTTCTTCAGCTAGAGAGAGGTGAACCTGTGGAACTCACTGCCTCAGAATGCTGTGAAGGCCAAGTAATTGAGTGTGTTTAAGACAGAAACAGTTTTTGATTAGTAAGGGAATCAAATGTTACGAGAAGACAGGAAAATGGGATTGAGAAACACATAGCCAGGATCTAATGATGGGGCAGACTTGATGAGTTAAATAGCCTAATTCTGCTCTTATATCGTATGGTCTTATGGATGGTGTTGAATTTCTTGAGTGCTATTGGATTTGCACTCATCCATGGGCAGCATGGTGGTTCAGTGGTTAACACTGCTACCTCACAGCACCAGCGACCTGGGTTTGATTCCACTGTCAGGTGACTGGCTGTGTGGAATTTACACATTCTCCCTGCATCTGCATGGGTTTCTTCTAGGTTCTCTGTGGTGAGAAGGACAATGGGTATATTGGCCTTCATAACAAGAGGATTTGAGTACTCTGTAGTTTTGGTCTCCTTATCAGAGGAGATAAATTTGACCACAAGATCAAATTTGGTACTAAACTTTCACAGATCGTCTACTTCTAAGTCTCTCCATTCCTGACTCAGTTTATTTGGCATTTTCATCCTTTTTCACTCCTTCAGACTTGGCTATTGTGGTGTTGTGTTAGTCTCCCACTTTCTCCACCTGACCTCTGTACGCTGCAACTCATACAAACTACCCTGTTCAACACAGTATGTCCGCTTGTGCATCGCACTGGTTCTCTCTAACATACGTTAGTTTCTAATCCCCCAAAGCCTATATTTTAAATTTTCTTCTCTGGCTTCAATTTTTATTTTGTACACCACCCACTGCCTATCTCTCACTTCATCACACCATTAGTAGCTGTGTCTTCAATCACAGGTACATTTTAGTTGCACTTCCAAAATTGCAACTGTCTAATCTTTGGCCATCCATTCACCAAATTCTGCAGACACAGATTTGTATGGCCACACCCTCACAAACTATTTTCTCCCTTAAGGTGAATTTAATGGATATGACAGACAACACTATCAAGTTCTGTCTGCTCTTGTCTGCTAAAACTGCTCACAATTCTCGGATTATAGGCCATAAGAAATAGAACATGAATTCTATTTGGCCCCATGAGCTTGCACTGCTATTCAATAGACTCATGGCTCATTCAACATTCTTCATATCCACTTTCCTGTTCTTTCCTCATAAACCCGATTCCCACACTCATCAAGGATCTTTCTATCTCAGCCTTAAATATATACGAGGATTGTGCCCCCCATAGTCTCCATTGGCAAGGAGTTCCAAAGACTCTCAACTCTCTGAGGAAAGGGAATTCATCTCAGTCTTAAATTGGTTCCCTTTATTCTGAAGCAATGTTGTCTGGTCCTAATCTCTCCCATGAGGAATTCTGGAATGCAAAGATAACCCCTGGCTTCTTTTTTCCACTGCAAACCATGTTACAGAGTCATAGTCATAGAGCTATATAGCACTGAAATGGAACCTTCAATCCAACCAGCCCATGCCGAACATAATTCCAAACTAAACTAGTCCCACCTGCCTGCTCCTGGCCCACATCCCGCCAAACCTTTCCTATTCATATACTTATCCAAATGTCTTTTAAACGTTGTAATTGTTCCCACATCCACCTCTTCCTCAGGAAGTTCATTCCACATGCAAACCACCCTCTGTGAAGAAATTTGCCCCTCATGTCCTTTCTAAATCTCTCTCCTATCACCTTAAAACGTGCCCCCTACTTTTGAAATCCCCCATCCTAGGGAAAAGACAACTAACATCATCTCTACCTATACTCCTCATTATTTCTATAAGGCGGCCTCTCAACCTCCTATGCTCCAGTGAAGAAAGTCTCAGCCTGCCCAGCCTTTCTTTTTAACTCAAACCTTCCATACCCAGCAACATCCTGGTAAATCTCTTCTGAACCTTCTCCAGCTTAATAATATCCTTCCTATAACTGGGTGACCAGAACGGGACACAGTATTCGAGAAGAGGCCTCATGTTGTTAAACCTTCTTCCATGTCTGCTCCACCCTTGCCTCCTACAATATGTATGAGAGCTTATTGACATCTTTACCATTTTGGTTGAGAGAATCCAATCAGCTGCCTTTGCTGCACTGCATTTTACTAACCCAGCTGACCAAACATCCTATAGCTTCTGTTTCTCTCCTGCCTGCTGTCATGCCCCAAGCTCACCTTGCCTGTGAGACCTCCCTCCTGTGAAAGACAAAGGTCATCTTTTCCTCTTCACTCTTCTGTAACCGCGTGCAGTGTTTGACATAGTTGGCAATACTATTCTCAATGTCTTCCACTCTCATTCGGTAATTGGGAAAGCATTTATCTAATTCCATTTTTATCTAAATAAATGTAGGTAGAGAATCATTTGTTATGGCTTTTCTTCGCTTTCTCATACATAACCCTGGATGTTTCTCTTTATCTATCTCTCTTTGGCTGCCTACTATTTTTCATCTACATGCTGATCCTTGATGACATTATGATTTTCTGAAGATATGATTTTCGTTTGCAAATGTATCTTGACAATGCCCAGCTGTCCCCCACTACTTTCCTAAATTATCAGACTGGTTATCTGACATTATGCACTGGATGAGCAGAAGATTCCTCCAATCAAAAAGTGAGAAGACTTAAACTATCTTGCTTTTGGCCCCTACTCCAAATTCCATGATCTAGTTACCAACTCCATTCTTTTTCCTTTCTTAGTCTGAAATTAAGACAGTCTGTTTACAACAGTGGTGAGATCCATTCTTATTTAATTACAAAGGAGTATGATATTTAAAAAAATGAAACAATAAATATACTCACACATAGATAGATTCCTCTAGACTTGGTCAATTAGTTTTTTGATTATAACCAGACCTCTCTAAGTTCTGGACAGGGTAAATCACATTCAATTTCCCAGTAACATGGGTGATTTTTTTTTTAAGTGGTACAGTTGAAGAAACAAGCTTTAATGGAATAATCTGGCATTCTGGGACTTAACGTTTTTCAGAAAAGTTAATGAGTTGCGGTCAGTACAGACTGGTGTTTCTGTGTACTCATTTTGAACACATATTTCAGTGTTTGAAAGCCAATAATAAACCGAGGGTTTCCCTCACTACTGATGTTTGCTTAGCTTTGTGGAAAAGTGCCCCGTTGGTGCCCAATTCTGATTCAGCTTTCTGAAGAAGAACAGCCTTGTCCCTGATGTCCCTCGCATTCATGGCCACCTTAAATACCTGTTTAACATCTAGAACTGCAAGAACAGGCTCACTTGTAAAAATGGTTTTCAGCTTTTCCACAGTTGTTTGGTATTTCTCAGTCCATACTACCTTATTTTTCCTGTAGGTCTATCAGTAGCACAGTTGCTACACTGAATGATTGAACTTTCAGTCGAACTCATACATCCCTAAGCTGAAGGGTCTAGGCCCGAAACGTCAGCTTCCCTGCTCCTCTGATGCTGCTTGGCCTGCTGTGTTCATCCAGCTCTACACCTTGTTATCTCATCCATAAGAACATTGTGGTTTCCTGTTTGGCTGTGGGAGTTTGAAACTGTTCTGTTGCTTCTACCTTTACAACCCTAGATAGATCATTCGAGCCTCAGAAAACTCACTCTCTGTGAATTTGACTAGTAGATCAGCTAACTGTATTTTCTGGAAGAGAGCTTCCAGTTACTGTAAGTGTGTATCTCGAGTGTCACTGCACACTAGGTAGTTATCATAAGTACACCACACAATTAGATAACCTCGCCACTTTCTGGCATCAGCTTTTGAAAGGTGGCAGGAGCATTTTGAAGTCAAAATGGCATGATTTAATAATTTAGTTGTCAACCACCTGGAGTTACAAAGGCACATATTTCCTTCATGCAGGAAGGCAAGGAAACCTGTCAGTACCCCTTGAATAAATCCCTCTTCTTAACGTAGGTAGCTTTCTACACAATCATCCAGCCAGGGTACTGGGTAGGAGTCAGCTCTGGTCACTGTATTATCTTGTCTGGAGTCAATTCAGATCCTTGTGGAGTTTTGCATCTTGAATACAAGCTCAACTGGGGATCTCCAGCTACTGCTCAACTCTGTTAGTTGGTGCTCCAGCAGTTTGTACTTACTTAAAATGGATTAGCTTTTCTGGGTCAAGTTGACAGGGATGTTCCCTTATGGGAAGGGCCTCTCCTACATCCAAATCATGTAGACCTATGGTGGTGTAGCCTGCTTTCTCTCTATGAGTATGCCTCTAAATGCAAAGAGTAGCCTCATTAAGTATGCTTGCTATTGTGTGCTTGAGTAAGCAAATAAGGAATCTACATTTGCTAGTATTTAATTATTGGGTGGATAGGCAGTAAAGGGTTCATGTGGACCTCACTTGCGTCTCCCTCCAATTCATGCTAGCTGTTGCCTTCGTCCTCTTGGTCAATTAAATGGGGCTGACCATTGCCTGCTTTTTGGCTAACCGCTTGTAGGATGTGGCTGGACCAGCGTTTATTGCCCTTCTCTATTTGCCCTTGAGATGGTGGTGGTGAGCTGCCTTCTTGAACTGCTGCAGCCCATGTTCTCAGGTGGACCCACAATGCCATTAAGGAAGGAATTCCAAGATTTTGACCTAGCGACAGGCATGCCTGACCTAAAAGAGCCTTTCCTTTCTTCCCTGATATGTGTTCTCAATCACTTAGTTCACTTCTCAAGCTTTTAGGCTATCACAACAAACTGCAGAACCATGCCTCTAAGGGTTCACTTCAAGGGTTGGTAACAGCATTAACACAAAGTCTCTTAGCTGAAAATTTTGGACCCTGGCATGTTTGCGTGCCTTTGATTTCATCGCTGCAAGATTTTCAGGCGTTCTCAGGCAACTTCACAGGTTCGGAAGAGTCACCCTTGCAACTCTACTATATGGTCTAGCATGTAGACCTCCTCCTTCTCTTCTACTTGCTTTTATATCCAGATGTGCTATTACACACAAGTGAGCATCTTCTAGACTCATTTAGGATAACCAGAACCAGAGGGTCTTCTGCTTGCAGTGCCAGCTTAGCTTCCACTGGCTAAGCTCGTCTGCCCACGGACTACATGATCACAAAATAGGGAAAAGTGTTCGGCATTTTCTCCGACAGCTGTTCAGTCTCTCTGACCTCAGTGACTTTCTCAGAGACCACTGGGGATAATGTTATCTTTGCTCCTTCAAGGTCATTGCCAAATAGCAGGAGAATTTTGTCCTCAGACAAGGTACAACTCTCAAGGTCACTGGTCCCAGCACTAGCTCACAATCCTGGTTAACCTGGTGAAGGGTGGATTTGGACCCTGTTACCAGCACCTTCACACTTGTTGCATTCTCTGGTGGGAAGATCGTACCCATTCCAAGCATTATAGTTTGGTTGGCCCTAATATCCCCCAGTATCACTTCAGGCTTGCTTTTCTCACCCTGTGGAAATGTACTCATTCTTTTTACTGATGCAATGGCACTTTTCTTGGGCTAAAGGGAGTAAACCTGGTGCAGTTTCCCCAAAAGCTTACTCTTAGAGATATGGACAATAGGAGCATGAGTGGGTCATTTGGCTCTTCAAGTCCTTTCCAGCATTCAACATGATCATTATTGATCATCCAACTTTAGCCCTAAGAACTATATCTAACTCCTCCTTGAAAATATTCCATGTTTTATCCTCAGCTGCTTTCTTTGGCAAAGAATTCCAACGGCTCACCAATCTCTGGGTGAAGGCATTTCTCCTCATCTCAGTCCTCAAGACCTACCCTATATCTTTAGATTGTGACCCCAGGTTCTGGACTCCCCAGTCATAAGGAACATCCTTCCTGCATTTACCTTGTCTAGTCTGTTGGAATTTTATAGGGTCCTATGAGACCCCCTCGTTCTTCTAGAACCCAGTGAATATAGTTCTGACTGATCCAGTCTCTCTTCATATGTCAGTTCTGCCATCCCAGGATTTAGTCCACTAAGCCTTTCTTGCACACGTTCCATAGCCAGTAGTTTCTTCTCTGTTACAAAGACAGTGGTTTCCTTCTTCCTAATATTTAGCTGAAGAAGATGTACAATGTATCCCTTGTCAAATAAGCAGTCTTCCAAAACACCCAGTGGAAGGATTGTGTGGAGGTGTTAGAAGCTCCAAGTTGGATGTTGTCAAGCAACATACTGATAGATATCTAAAATAAAAATAGAAAATGCTGAAAATAATCAGCAGGTCATGCAACTGTCTCAAGAAATAAAGGGCCAACTTTTCACCAGCTGTCTAACCTGAATATTTCTAGCATTTTCTACTTTTATTACATATTCAGCCTGACCTAACATAAGATGCTTGTAAAAGGCAATGTGGACAGAAAGGAAAGAATTGTGGATTAAAGATGTCTCTCTAGTGCTGTAAAGAGAAGCCATTGGTAGAGATTTGTAGAGCTCAAGCCACAGTTAAATAGGTAGAACATGAAGAAGGATAGCAAGTGAATTGAACAATGAAGGAAGGGAGATTGAAGGAGGAAGGTGTTCTTTACTGTTTAAAAGGACAAGAAGTAGAACATGTTCAGGAAGAGGTCTAAAACTGCACACTTCATTTATGCATATAGATTGTCACATGCTTTATAAATAGCATAGTGGCAGATAAAATTTACCTATGGGTCAAGAGAAATGTAATTAACTTACACGCAGTCTAAGGATGCCAAACACAACAACAAAGTAACTTTAGTGATGGCATCATAAAGTATATCCAGGAAGTTTGTTGGTTATTAGTTCAGAAATATGCCTGCACTCATTGGCCATCCCTGGAGCATCCAATTCACTCACACCTTTTTGAATATCCGTTGTGTTAATTTCAAGTTCACCACAGGGAAGGTCAGACACACTGAATGTTGTGCAGGAACTCATTTGGGATGGCCCCAAAGATTGGCTGTCCTCTAAAGCCTTGCATCCAATTGTTGAACTTGAAAGCTTGGGGAGCTCTATGCTAACTGCACTGATATCTCCCTGAAGGAGAGGTGACTCAAGCTGTTTCTTATTTTCTTCTTTGCTTGTCAGGTTCAATGTGTTTCTAAATTGATTTACCTCTGTTGAGCTGGTAGCATCATTGGATACATTTGAGGTTGCCACTTTCTGATGGTGACTTTTTACATTGGATATTCCTTTCAAAGATCGAATTGGAGATTGCTGGGATGGTATCGGTAGAAGAACTGAATCATCTTCCCTCTCACTTTGAGCTGCTCCATTGTTGAAATGTTTGGAAAGGTTAGATTCTGACGCATTGTTAAAGTACATATGTTTCACCTTAGTGGATGTTGCCTCAATACTACTATCCAAATTATCTGTACATTTGCTTGTAGGTTCAGGACTGGTAAAATCTTCCGAGAATCCTGTTGCTTCAGGACTTGTGAAGTCTTCAGAATACTTGGGGTCAGCACTATCATCATAGCTACTAGAGGAAATCTGTGCATTGTTGTCTTCTGCTTTAGTGGAATCGATTATAGAGCCAGGATTAATTTCTGAAGTCTGCAACACATTCTCTGCTCTGTTAAATGACTCACTGACACTGTGGTCAGAATCCAGATTGAAAATTTTGGGTAAATTGATCTTTACATCTTTTCCAAAAAGTATCCTGTCATTTGTTGCCTTATCCAACATCTGAAAGTTTGACACTTTAGAAGTTGGGCCCAGAGTTCGAACACGCATCTGTTCTTTATTAGTGACATTTTCCAGTTTGGAGATTTCTCCAAAATTATTTGTGCTTTTAGTTTTTCTATTTCCTAGAACTTTTGAAAAATGGAGGGAATCAAGTTCAACACTATTTTCAATTAATGTTTCAACGTTTTCTTCAAAACAGTCACTTTGGAAAGAAAAAGCTCCAGAGAGGTGATGATCTTCTTGAAGAAATTTTGATGCAGCACTTCCTTCTTTGCCTTTACAGTATGTTGCCGCAGTCTTTCTCTCTTTCAGTTGTTTTTTTCTTGACAGCTCCCTTTGTTCATGCAATATCAGCATATCTGGGTTTGTCTGCTGTAATCTTAATCGCAATGTATGTGTTAATCCATACATCAGCTTTCTTTTTGGGTGTTTACAGTCTTTCTTTGTAATAGTTTGTTTTGTAGTATTTTCTTTACCAAATTGTTTTAGAGATATTGGGTGCTGTTGAAACTTCTCTTTCTGGTTCTTTAAATTTGAACTGGTGGATTTAAGATGCTCTGATGCTGTTGTACTAGTTGGTTTGTGAAATTTGGGCGGATCATTCTCTAATCCACTGTAAAGCCAAGCAAGTTTAGGATGAATGGTAAGAGGAATGCGCTGCGGAACTTGATCATGTAGCAAAGAAAGTTCAATCAGAAGCGCATTTAGTAAAGGTAACTGACTGACGTTATTACGTGGATCAAGTTGTGGCATTGTATCGGGTACTTGTGGGTTTAACCTGGATGTCATTTCCGACTGACTTGCAGGCAGCCTAGAATGATTTAAATTCTGGCTAATTTCGAACGATTCACCGTCTTCATCCGTATCTCGTTGCTCCGGTGGGGCAGACATTCTATCGGGTTCCACTACTCTGCGTACTTCGGCTATTTTTTCTTTGGATTCATTTGTTGACCGCGTGTAATACATTGCGGGTGGACAAAAAACGTTGTCTACACCTAAATCCACACTTCGTTCAGCTTCTAATCTCCGCTGTCCCATCTGGTGTTCCACGTGTTCCCCTTTAGTCGGTTTGTTCGGTTTACGTTTTTCCTCCTTTGGCATGGAGGTGACAACAGGTACTTCACTATCGCTTATTTGGACTTTCTGGTCGAGAATCTGGTTACCCGCTACCGGGTCGGGACATTTTGCGGAACGAAATAATGTTTTCGCGGTATCTTGAGGAGTAAACTCCTCGCTCTTTTTATGAACCTGCTCTGTCACACCTGGCTCATCGGGCAAAACTGGCGCTTCCACGGGTTTGAGCGGGAGTTTTTTGACATCTAGCATTCCGACAGTCAGGTTCTCTCGACCATGCGGCAGTAAAGCCGCCCCCAGGCTCAAGAGTCTGTATGCCACCGAAATGTGGCCGATCTTTCTGCCCATGAGATTATACAAAGCGTGCAGACCCTTACTCCCATGCACCGAAGGCATTGTAATACCGCGCTCCGCAACTTCCTGTCTGATTTGATCCACCGCATCGGCCAGAGAAATCAGGCAACTGCCAAGGAATTTGGGTACCCGAGGGAAGACGTCCAGCAGCATGGCGTACAAAGGTGTATTGCTCAAATGGCTGTGCAGGGACGCCAGGCTGATCTTGAACAGGCAGGATTTCCCTTTGCTGAACGGGATGTCAGAGCCATTTGACGGTCGTTCAGGAATCGCCTTCTCTTTGTCGGACGCCCAGCTCCGCCGTATACATTCCGCTCGCTCCGGTTCAATTTGATGGACAAGTAAAGTTGGAAAGTCTAACAGCCTGAAGGCCACCGCCAACAAAGGTCCGGATCCTGTAGTCCAAGGCCCAGGCTCAAATTGCACATAATCCACCAACAACTCCAAGGAAAACAACGTCTCCATGGCGGGAGCTTTGGCTGCGCTCTCACTGATGGTCATAATGACGGGAGCCTCGCTTTTTCTCTCTGTCTGTGCGATAAACCTTCTGGGTGCCGAAATTTCGAGCAAACTTCGTCCGGAGAAGCTTCAAAGCCGAAACCTTAGCAACGGTGCCCGAAAAGTATCGCGAAAACTGGCGTGGTTTGGGGGGGGGGGTGGAGACCGGTATCGCGCTTTGACCTCCGGGAGTTGTAGTTCATTTCCAGACAAATGAGCATCCGACTTCCTCAGGAGAATGGACGCAGGAAAACTACACATCCTAGCATGCCTTTCGGCGTCGGCCTTGGCCGTGCAATTGATAGTGGGGGCGGAGGAGGCGGAGAGGCGAGCTTCGGTGATGGCTGCGTCTGACCAATAGAAAGCGCTGTTGCCCGGCCTGGCGGCGCGTGGAGGGCGGGCCGTTGGCGAACAGCCAATGGGGTGAGGTCAAGGCCGGTGGGCGAGGGGAGGGACAACAGGCGTCAGGTTGGGCTGAGGTGCGGGAGAATGTGAAAACTTTCCCAGCCTGCTGGCTGTGGGAGGTGGTGCTGCTGCTGCTATTGCAGCAATTGGAGGCTGGGAACTGTGGATCGGGATTAGGATCGGTTAGTGGTTCTTCATAGCCTCGGGACTATATGAAAGAATCCAGTTTGTATGTGTGGCTCCGGTTCCTGTTTCTCGCCCCGTGCCTTCAGGTAGGAGGAAGCTGGAACGGAGATGCGAAGCGGCGGATTGTTGACAAGTCAGTGTCGTTTTTAAAGCGGGGAGCAGGAGAGCCGGTGTTGAGAAATCAGCTTTTGCTGGGCTGTCTCGGTGTGTTGAGGTGTGGCAGGGTTTCGTGCTTTTAGTGGGGAGATGGGTTGCTACTTAGCCCCTTCCCCCGCCTGGAACTAGTGTTTTTTTGTGTATCCACCACCGTTCTCTTCCCCCACCCCCCCACCACCACTGTCGTCTCCAGAAATATTTGCTTCCCGCAGCCCCAAACCATTCCGAAATACCCCCGAGGCAGACAGCACTGAGCAAGATCTCTCCACCGACCATCAACCACCAATTTCTGAAGGCAGGACAACAAACCCTCCTGTGGGTGGCTGTATTCCTGATGTAATCTGGATCAAGAAACCGATCAGGAATAACGGGACGTTTCCCACGAAGGATCTGTTTTTGAGGGCTGGTGTGGATATCGATTCAGCAAGAAATCCAGGTGGTCCTACTTATTTATTTATCCATATATTACCTTCTGTTGAAACAAAAGAATTTGTTTTTCCAAGTCCCTATCTTCCCGTTTCGCGTAGTTGCTTCTCGCTCACGAACCCAAAAACCTGTAAAATTCACCGGACCGTGGTATCTAATAAAATATTTCATTGACTGGTACTCTGTGTGCAGACTTGTGGTTGAGAAGAGTGTGCCGTACTGGGATTCCAATTGCGCATTGCCTTGTTTTTCTGGAAGTTGAGGGCATTGGTTGATCCATTTTTTTTCAGAGAAATTGGTTTGATTGTATATTTCCCTGCCTCCTAGATCTGTCCGCTAGATGGCTTTGAATTACTAAGCGGTAGGATTTCCGAGTTCAGTTTGCACCAGAATTCTTACCACATGGATATTAATTTTCTTTAGTAGTCAGCACTGTTGATTGTTTTGCATCTTTTAGTGAACTGTCCATAAATCTACACTTAATAAGGTACAGCACAGCTACAATTCATATTTGAACCTGGCAATGGGCTGGAAGCAAACCAGTAGCGTTATTTCACAATGCTTTATTGCAAATTGTGAAATCGTCGTACGGAGAAACGAATATTGCGGCAGATTTCGTTTTGTTGATCAATGCTCTTTTCAACTATAGTAGCGGATTGTGTGGAAGTATTAATATTATACATCTTTCAAGGACGTGTTTTTGACTAATGTCCACTAAATGACATTGCATTATCTGCGACTAAAAATCCCGCCAACTTGTAATGTTTGCACTGTCGCTGTCCGTGAACAATGTAATCGATCACCTTCACCACTTATTTAACTACTATTATTATAAAGTATCTTTAATATGTATTTTCATTACAGTGCAACTGTATTCTGAGTAACAGAACAACATTTGCCGATATAATTACGATTTCTACAATATTTGCTCCGTAGATGTGCTTCAGCCCTCGTGGCAGTGTTTGTTGCGGTAACCTTGCTGAGCTTTTTTTGTCTTCACAGAAGGGTATGGGTTAGGAATTTAGAAAAACATGGTAGTAAATTAGACGTAATATTTGCAACACTTGAAAGTTAAAACAATAATTCAGCATTTATTATAATTACACACAATACATTTTTGATGCTTTTAGGTTGTGACAAGATTTGAAAGGCGAATCCATCGCTTTGGGCAAAACCAATGTGTACAGTTCTGAATAGTTCTGACCTCTGGCAGTGCCGTTGATATAAAAAGAATGCTGTTTGACTTTGTTTTTAGTCAGTCTGACTGGGCAGAAGCTAATGGCTTTATAACTCAACATTAAAAGATTGAAGGTATGGTGTAGCTTATTTTTAAGTAAACCAATTAAATGATTATTGGTCTGACCAGATGTCAGAGTGACCATGTATTAGTGCCCAAACCTGAAGTGCTTTGCGTCTTCTATTCACTTTTTAATATTTTGTGTATATTGTACCTTGTAATGGTAAACTGCCAATCTCAGGGAGGCTTATGTAGAATTACTGGAATACAGATAAGAACTATCAAGGAAAGTCTAGCTGTAACAAATCTAAACAAAGGAACTTGAACATTGAAAGAAAGTGTTTTCCAGAAGACATCTTTTGTTTGCAGTTATATTTTCAACAATCATTTTGATTTTTTAAAATGTTGTCTTCAGTAAAGAGGCTCTATGGTACACTGCTTTCTAAAATTTCAATGCAGCAGCTGTTGGAAAAATTGGTCAGTGCAGTTGGAGAAGAGGTTGTCCGTGTTCTCCGGGCGTTAAGTAAGCTCAGTCTTTCGACTTAGAAGTTGTCAGGGCAACGGTTGATTATTTCCAGTCTTTGGTGAATGGAAGGAATTGAATATCTTGCTTTGAAACATTGTTGCTAATGATGGCAGCTGTGCAATGGGCTATGTAAATACATCCTGTTTCGCCACAAAAATTCTTTACTTTGGCAGTGTTGGAAAGTGTTCTTCTTAATATTATGATCATTGACATTTAATTAAAGTACATTTCTAAAAACAGCTAAAATTATGACAATGTTCAACTAAATCACTACCATGATGAGGCGCAAAGTTGCTTCTGGACTGGATTGTATCAATTTGCTTAATCTTCTGGATAATGAGACTTTGACACTGTGAGAAAGCAAACTCTGATTCAACAGACTATTAGTGGTGTCATGGTACAGTAGTGTTTTTGGAGAGAGAAATCATGGAATGATTGCAGCATAGAAATAAACCATTCAGCCCATTGTCTCTGTGCTGATTCTGGCCGAGTAACTCACCCTTTTACCCTTTCCCTGTAGTGCTGCTGAATCTTTTCGCTTCAGGTACTGACTCCCCAAAGCCTGCCCACGATGTACAAGGCACAATTCAGGAATGTGAAAACTTCAGCAACACTTGAGATGGCTTGACACAATCCAGGACAAAGTAATCCACTTGGCTGGCACCACATCCAGAAACATTAACTGCTTCCATTGCCAATGCACTGTGGCAGCAGTGTGCGTCTACAAAATGCACTTTAGCAGCCCGCTAAGGCTCCTTTGACAGAACCTTTGACGTCCACCATCTAGAAAGATAAAGGTAGAATAAAGCAAAGAACTGTGGATGCTGGAAATCTGACACAAAAGCAGAAATTGCTAGAGAAGCTCAGGTCTGGCAGCATCTGTGGGAAGAAAGCAGAGTTAGCATTTCAAATCTGATGACTCTTCAGAACAGAAAGACAGAAAAAGATAGAAAGACAAAGGCAGCAGTTGCGTGGGTACATCACCTGCAAGTTGCTGTGTAATCCCCACACCATTCTGACTGGGATTTATATTGTTTCTTCACTATCGCTGGGTCAAATCCGGGATCTCCCTTCCTTACAGTACATACTGTGGGCGTATTTGCACCCAAGTGACTGCAGTGCATCAAGATTGCAGCACACCACCAACCTTGCAAATACGTAGTAAATGTTGGTGTTGCCAGCAACACTCACATGCCTTGAAAAAATAGTAAAAATTCACTTCTTTTGAGAAGACCTCTTCAATATGCCTTCATTGTACTCAGACACAGCAGTCCACATTCTAACGATATGCTGTGTTTTTTAAAGTTTTTTTCACCACTGTTTGTGATTCACCTTAAATCAGTGTACTGTGGTTTTTGACCCTCTTGCTAACAAGAAGAGTATCTCCCAATCTTTTCTGTGCACACCTTGTAAAATTCTAAATCACCTCTTAATTTTCCGTGAAGAAAAGCTTCTTAACATCTTCTCCAATCTATCCACATAATCTGATGTATCTCAACCCTAAATTGCCATTTTTTGAATCTTTTCTGTATTTACTCAAATACATGGCTGCTGGGGTGGTTGCCAGTAATGGACACAGTGATCAAATTGAGCCAGAGCCCAGTTTTTCTCCAAATTCATCAGAGCGTCCTTTGTTTTATACTGTCTGACACTTTTTATAAAGCCCAGGATCCCAGATGCTTTGTTAATCACTTTTTCAATCTGCCTTTCTGCCTTCGTAAGTTGTACAGAAGGCATCCTGCGTGAGTTCTGTATCATCTGCAAACTTTGAAATTGTCCTCTGTGCATCAAAGCCTATGTTATTAGTATATTCAAGAAAAGCAAGATTCCAGTTCCGACCCATGGGGAACCTCACTGTATACATCCTGCAGTCCAGGAAGCATAATGCTTATTGTATTTCCAGTTGTTAACTCAGCTTTGTGTCCATGCTGCCACTGGCCCTTTCTTGACAGGCCTGTTATGTGGCATTTTATCAAATGCCTTTTGGAAATCGAGGTACACCACATCAAACACACGGTTCTCATAACCCTGTTACCTCATCAAAACATTCAAGTGAATTAAAGACAATTTGCCTTTAACAAATTTTTGCTGAATTTTCTTGATTAATACACACGATGCTAATTTTTAATTTTAAAAATCATTTTACAGCTTAGATTGTTAAAATAGAAGTCTGCAAATAACACGTCTTTGTAACCAAGAGTTTCCCTTTTTAATATAAGATTTATCTCAGAAGTGGAAGATTTATTGTCTTGTGACCAAGGAAGAGCTAAACTTCCAAGTGCATAGAGTTCCTATATTGCATGTGAACTGTTGATGCCTCTTATCTGTTATTTCCTTAACACTTCTGGCTTTACAGTACCTGTCTTTGGACTAATTGTGGAGTTTAATCAGTGATTAAGTTCTGTTAGTGATAGTGTTTTGAATTATTTGAATAAAAAGCGAAAAGGTGGAAATCTGGAGTACTGAACTCTTGCCGTTTTGAACAAATTGACTTTCGGAGGATGTAGTTCAATGTTGGAACAGCAAATGGGGCCTTGATCATTGTAACATATTATATATCAAGCAGTATCATAGGGACTTCAGAAAACATGTAAGGTGCAGCTGCTTTGAATTTGGACCATGCTTTTCTTCCCCTCCTAATCAGACTGTTTAAATTTTTTGCAGATTCTTTGTCAACCATAGTGGACATTTCCAGATATTACAAAGCAAAACAGATTGTTGTAGTTACATGAAACTACTATTACTCCTCTAGATATCTAAATAACTGAACACTTCAGATCACCATGCACAAAACTAATGAAGTCTTTTCCTGAAAAAAATCAAAAACATACTTTGCAAATATATTGCATACGCTCCTACAAATACTCTTCTGTTGGATCAGAAATCTGACACAGTACATTAATATCTGAGCTCTCAAATGTGTTATCTGGTTGATTCGCTTACGTTGCAGTCTAAAATGAGTGGCAGCCTGCTTCAAATGTTGAAGTAGCAGTCTAATCCCTTGGTGAGAGCTGAATGCTGGCCTTCATAAAGCAATGGGGAAAAATTACTGTTGATAGGTCCAAGTTAATACTCATCCTGTTTATTTATTTCATTCCAAGCTGTGCTGAAAAGACTTAAAGAAGAATTTGTTTTTTGAATAACTTGATCTCAGGCCACAGGCTGACATTAAAGCTGAGGGTTCACACTGCTGGTCTGTGACAGTGGTTGTTGAAGAATTGTGGAAAATCATTGATAGGCTACTGCATGTGAAGTCGTTCCTATCCGGGATTCTTTGCAGATGAGATGTCCTGATTGTGCTAATTTTCTGCTGATGAGCTAAGCATTAGGAAGGAACTGAGCTTTTCCCAAGTGAGAAATAGCAGTTTCAGTGATACCTTCACTGTTTTGTGTCTTGTGTGTTATTTGAATGGGGGAAGGGAACACCAGAGGGTTTGCGGATGCTGTGGTCATGGCTCATGCTGTGACAGTCCGAGAACAGCTTTTGTACGTTATAGTTTGCACTGGAACAGCATTATAGTTTGTACTGGAACAGCATTTTAGTTTTGCAGTTAGTGCACTGAATCAGTATCTTCTTCATTTCGAAAGTTGTATTATGGGAGGACTGTAACAAGAACCTCTTGTATTGATGGTTTGCGTTACAGTATGTGCAAGTTCACTGAAGTGTTTGCTGTCTTCCTCTAGTGATGCAGAATTTAGCCTTTTTTAAAATGGAAATTCGTGGAGATTAGGAGGGAAGAACATTTGGTGGTTCTGCTGCTGGAGGGTGTTTAATTTATGGACACCAGGTACAGCACTAAATTCTGCACAATGCACTGATTCAGCTGGTGCTGAATACGAAGTCAGCGCTTGAAGCAAAAATTCAATTGCTGGTATCTCTTGAGGTTGCATAATCATAAAATATGTTGAATACAGCAAAATGCAACAACCTGTGCACCAGTACTTTTGAGATTTATTTTTAATATGGGCGTTAGCTGTAGTTTTGCTGATCATGACTAGAGGATAAGAGTTTCTTTCTATAAAATATGTTATTATTGAAAAAGTTATTCAGAAGCCTAGAGATTAGTAGAGCGGAAATGCAGCATACCAACTTTGTACGTTTTCTAAATGACAATGCATTCACAACTAAATTTTAACTTTCTTTTATCCCAAACTCTTTGTTTCTTTCTGTTGATGGCTCTGGGTTAATATTCCTACTAAAAGCTTAGCTATGATTTTGGAAAATGATTTTGAAACCTGTATTTTTTCTAACTGTTCTAAGATCTCGGTGACTGAACTTTATCAAAGAACACACCCTCTAGAGCATCTTGGAATGTTTATTATATTCAAAATACGTCTGTATATTAATGCGAGTTGTTGCTGTGAAGAACTTTCCAGTCTTTCTGGGGAGTGAATAGAAATTTTGTAAAGTATTTCAAATTGTGTAAGATTGAAGTTGGGTTTGAATTTGATTATGACTTTTCTTTATCCCAGATATTATTGGTCACATAATATAAACATATTGCTTCAGCTGAAAAGCATAATCAAATGTCAAGGCATTCTGGACTAAAATAGGGGTATATCATTGAGCAAACCTTGCCACTATTATATGGCATTACTTGTGGCAGTTATGTGTTTCTATTGTTGGAGTGACTTGGGATTCAGAGAACATAAGGTTAATGGAAAAACTGGAGGGGTTTGTACTGTCCTTGGAGAAGAGAAGTTTGAGATGAGTTTTCTTAAAGGTATTCATAGTCAGAGGGTGCCTGGGCAGAAGTAGATGGGAACAAACTACTCGTTTATGATAGGATTGAGAACCAGGAGTGCAGATCTAAAGTAAATGCCAAAAATTAAGCAGTGGTAACATGGAAAAATGCTTTCAAATAGCAAGTATTTCAGATCTGGAATGCACTGCTTGAGAAGTCTGGTAGAGGTAGGGTCACCTGAGGCTTTCAAAAGGGAATTGGATCATTATTGGAAAAACAAAAATATTTACTTGACAGCAGGGAAAAGGCTAACGAATGGCTCTGCGGTGAATTGCTCATTCTGAGGGATATGATGGACTGAATGGCCTCCTTTCATGCTGAAACCATACTGTAATTCTAGAAACATGCAGTGCGCAGAGTTTATAGCATCACGTTATAGTATCCCAATGTTTCCCCGAAAGAGGAGTTTGTGTAGATAAATTTGACTTCAAGCTGCAAAAGTTGCAATTGTTACAACACACTGAAGTAGCATGCTGGAAATTGAGACCTTCTATTTATGGAGTTGTCACAAAAGTTAAACATTTTATAAAGTACACGAAGTTCCCATATTTACCCGATTTTCAGATGCAGATTGACAGAAAGCAGAGACCAGGTTTCTATACATAAGAATAACGATTTATTACAAATAATTGGACACTAGCTACAGGAAGGCGGGTGCAAATAGGTGGTGTATAACACTACTAATTAAACTCTAAGAGATAGTAGGAACTGCAGATGCTGGAGAACTGGAATCTAATCCCTTTATACACTCTCTCTTAAATACACACACACATACAGTGTGCATAACATATTCTATTTCTTTGAGCATAACATAATTTAAAGAAGAAAAACAGGAAGGACAGGTTTCCAAGTTCTACTGTTGAAATGATCCTAATGACTCTTCTGCTAGCCAGAATGTTGCTTCAGTCGTCCTACTCTGGATGCTTCCACTAGTTGGTAAGAGGCGCAAGATGGACTCATAAAAAATCGCTGACTTATCAATTAAACGTCACAACTTACAACATGTGTTGGAGGAAAGATAAACCGGTTTTCTTCAGGTTTAATGAGATTTTACAGCAGAAAGCTGTCTCTCTCTTTGTCTTTCTCCCTGTCTTTCTCTCTTTGCCCTGCCACACCCTCTCCCCCCATCTCTCTCCCATCTATCTCTCTCTCTCCCTCCCCCGTCTCTCTCTCTCTCTCTGTCTCTCCCCCCGTCTCTCTCTCGCTCTCTCTCTCCCCGCCGTCTCTCTCTCTCCCCCACTTCCATTTCTCATTCTCTTGCCCGCCTGACTTTCCCCATCTCTTCACTCCCTTCTCCGTCCCTCCCCTGTCTCTCCCTCTCGGCCCCCACCCCATCTCTCTCCTACCCCCTGCCTCCGTCTCTCTCCTCGCACCACTCCCTGGTTTTCTCCTCCACCTGCTGTCTCTCCTTCTGCCTCACCCTTGCTTTGCCCCCGCCCCCCTCTCTCTCTCGCTCCCTCTCCCCCTCTCTCTCTGTCACTCTCTTCCCCCTTCCTCTTGCTCTCTCCCTCTCTCCCCGTCCACTCTCTCTCTCTTTCTCCAACCGCCTCTCTCTCTCTCTCTCCCCCTCCCCTCCCCCTCTCCTCCCCCTCTCCTTCTCTCCCCCTCTCCTCCCCCTCTCCTCCCCCTCTCCTTCTCTCCCCTCTCTTTCTCTCCCCTCTATCTCTTTCTTTCTTTCTTGCTTTCTTGCTTTCTTTCTTTTTCTCTCTCTCTCTCTCTCTTCCACCCCGCCTCCCACCTGTACCTCTATCTCCCCCTCCACTTTCTGTCTTTCTCTGTCCCACTGCCTCTCTCCTTCCCCCCCGCCTACGCCTCTCTCTATCTCTCTATTCCCCTCCTTTTCCCCCTTCTCTATCTCTCTTCCCCCCCAACTCTTTTTTTTTCTCCCCCATTTCTTCCCCTCCCTGCTCTTCCTCTCTCCCCTCTCTTTCTCTCCATCCTCCCACTCTCTTTCTCCCCCCACCTTTCTCCCACCACCTTTCTCCCACCCCCAATTTTTCCTTCTCTCTGCCTGTCAGGCTCTCTGTCTCTCTCTCTCTCGCTTTTCCACCCCACCATCGCTCTCTCTCTCTCTTAACCCCTGCCCTACTCTCTCCATCTTACCCCACTCCGCCTCTTCCCCCTCTCTATCTCTTTTCTCCACCCCCCTTTTCGCCCCCCC
>JAHRHZ010000111.1:12691597-12708915 GCA_024137785.1 Ginglymostoma cirratum | reverse complement strand
TTCATTTCCCCTCCTTCCCTCTTTCCGCCCTCCTTTCATTTCCCCCCCTTCCCTCTTCTCCCTCTTCCCTCTTTCTTCTCCCTTCCTTCCCTCTTTCTACCCTCCTTCCATCCCTCTTCCCCCTCCTTCCTTCCCTCTTCCCCCCCTTCCCTCTTTTTTGCCCCCTTCCCTCTTTCGCCCCTTCCCTCTTTTGACCCCCTTTTCATTTCCCCCCTTCCCTCTTTTGACCCCCCTTTTATTTCCCCCTCTTCCATCTTTCACCCCCTTCCCTCTTTCACCCTCCCTTTCATCTCCCCTCTTTACCTCCCCTTTCATCTCCCCTCTTTCACCCCCCCTTTCATTTCCCCTCCTTCCCTCTTCCCCCCCCCTTCGTTCCCTCTTTCCTCCCCTTCCCTCTTTCCCCCCCTTCCTGCCCTCTTTCCCCCTCCTTCCTTCCCTCTCCCCCCCCTTTCTTTTCCCTCCTTCACTCTTCTCCATCCCCTCTTCCCTCTCCCCTCTTCCCTCTCCCCTCTCCCCTCTCTGTGTTTCCCCCCCCGCCCACTGACACAGGCCAATGACCCATTTGTCAGAGCCAAAAATGGCCTCTGTCGTCAATAACTGATCACCGGTCCAATCAATTTCTTGTTGCCAGCAAAAACTGCATCTCTACACCCACTCCGTGCCAAATTGTCTGCAACTCAAACTTCAGTTAGAGTTTGTTCAAACAGTGTCTAAATGGTCCATGCAGTGGCTGTCTTGCTTTCAAGACATACACCCACCTTTTCAAACACTGCTTTTAATTTAGTGCTTTCTCATTTCAGTCCCCTGTTTTTAAAACACAAAATAAAAAGTCACAGTCCTGACACAATTCTCTATAGCCCCCAGTATGTTCTCCAGGTACGTGCGCAGTGACTGCAGAGCTGTGTCCATTTCTGCTGTATAAACTTACTGCTGATTCTACTTCCAAACTGGTTATTAACAACATACCTTTTGATTACGTTCTTCAAACCTACAACCTGTATCATCTAGAAGGTCAACATTGGAACACCACCACCTGTAAATTCCCTCCAAGCTACATAAAATTCTGATTTGGAGCTAAAATTCCACTCCTTTGCTATTGTTGGGTCAAAATGCTGGGACTCTGTTCCCAACAGCACTGTGGGTGTACCTACAACCTACATCTCCAGCAGTTCGAGACAGCTACCACCACCTTCTCCAGGCAGAAATGTGTGATGCATGCTGGCCTAGCAAGGGTCACCTGCATCCCATCAACGAACTTAAAATAATTAGAACCCATAATATTTATGTAACTTGATAGGGAAAATAAAACTGACATGAGATGCTTAGTGTGTCTGTTGCTCACGCAAGAAGCTACTTTGTTTTTCACCCAGATTGGATTCACCAGAAATTACTGATCAAAGCACCTGTTTTTTGTGACATGCTAAACTATGTTAATGGTCCAAACTAGCAAAATAAAAATTCACTTGTAGAATTCAAAGACTCAGAAAATTTATTTTTGGATTGAACAGTTTATTTGTTTTTTAAGTATTATTCAAATTACATAAATTTTTCTTCCCAAAATCACCTTGTCCCTGGTTTATTTTGCTCCTGGCTGTTGTAAATACTGTAATAACATAAGCATAAAATTGATTTTTGATCAACCAAATCTTTCCCAAAGTGTGCAAGATCTCTTGTGCACTGAAAAGCCTGAATTTAGAGTTGATATTTTATTCTAAACTATTAAATTTTCACGTGAAGCCAAATAGTTACATGCCCCTACAGTTCTAAAAATGCTGCAGACGAGAAGGTCGTACAGTATACCTACGCCCCATGGACTTCAGAAGTTCAAGAACGCAGCTCACCACCACCTTCTCGAAGGTAATTCAGATGGGCCTAGGTAGGATGTGTGACACCCTCATCCAATGAAGTAATGTAACTGTGTCAGAACTCTTCTCTAAACAAATCTGTTAAATAATAAACCGTCAGTTGTTGGGCTTACTGTGTTTTGGGAAGTATTTGGATTTGCAGTTTCAAATTATTTCTAAATTTGATAGAACATGAATTTTAGAGGCTCTTTTAGGTAATTCTGTACAGAAAAAAAATTGCAAAATTTTTTTTTGTTCAGAGATGGGTTTGTAACAGATGTACTTTCATTTGTTCATGCTGAGAATTCTGAACTCATCTTTTTATGCCGATCTATTTATCCAGCTACAGCTTGTAAACACTCATTTGCTGGCACAGTGGATCTAATATGTTTTGTATTACATAATGGAACATTTCTGACCATATAAAACTGCATTTTGTTCAATATGGCGCAGTAGGTCTGCCAGTATAGTAAATTTAAAAACAAAGTCACACTCCATTACAGCTATAACACAAAATTAAAATACTAAAAATCCTTAAAATATATTCAGTTTGCGGTTTAAAAACACATTAACATCCTAGTCTGCAAAGTTTCCTGATGAATGAGAATTGAGCTCCAATATTTAGATTGTGTTACTTAAGACTATGGATATTTTGCTTCAAAAAAATTAGGCAAATGGTTAGGTAGGTTTAGCAGCAGAATAATATTGTTGTAAATTTAAAGCAGCATAATATTCTGTTTACCATGAGCAGAATTCAGTACATAATCCAGTAATCTGCTGCATACATAATCTTGTAATGTGTGTTCAATCATGTGATGCTGTGGATCCATCCAAGAAGAGCGCAGAGTGCAGGTAATACTCCACTGTGAATCATGTAAGAGAGCACATTAAGCACAGCAGAGTATTACTCGGTATCAGTGCTCAGGCTGAAGGGTGTTCCATTGAAAAATTGTCTGTGTGTATTGTGTAAAAATAATAAGTGAGCCTCAGGTAAACCTTGAGGGCGATGAGTGTTTAGGGCTGAAGAGGTATTTATTGAGTTGAACAAATTTGATTTGGAATTACAAAACTACTCCCTGGTAATAAAGATTTGAATATTTTGTCTTATTGAGATGTGGTTGAATGTAAGCTTTATTATGTTAGTGTTTTCTGCTGATGTGGAAGGAGGAGGCTGAAACTTTATTTGTTTTGGGATCCCAGTTTAAAAATTGCATGTGCTAATTTTTTGTCATAGAACGAAGAATTTCAACTGTAGAGGCAGAGGAATAGCATAAATGGGGGATAGGGGTGTGATAAAAATAAGATTGTATTGGTTTTAGTGCTTGTTCAAAAAATGTAAGTAGTACAGAAGTATTTCTTTAAAATAAAAGTCAATGTCAGTTCAAGGATGAAGCAAAAGCAATGATTCAGACTCATGCTGTAGGACTACTGCAGCTGCATATGACTGATGGGATTTTTATTGGATTGAATGGTCAGATGTTCAAAATTTAGGAAGAAATTTGGTAATGCACTTCAACGTAAAAGAAAAGTTCTGTTTAATATGAATAATCTGTCAGAAAAGCTCAAAGAATTGACCAATTTGAAATTCATGAAGGAAAAAGAATTTGAATTTTCCAGTTCTGAGGAAGTGTCACCAGACCTGAAATGTTAACTCTGATTTTTTTTCTTCGCAGATGCTGAGCTTTTCCAGCAACTTCTGCTTTTGTTCTTGAATTTTCAAGCAACTATTTAGATTAGAATCATAGATTGGCACAACACAGGAGGCTGTTATTTTTGTCTATTCCAGAAGTTTAACTGCCAATAAAATTAGATTCTTGCTTGTTTATCTTTAAATTTACCTGATATTTTATATTTTAAAATGAAGTGTGATATAATATGCTGCTGTTTCCTAGATTGGAGTGATGCTTTACAAAAACACAGTGGTGCAGCAGCTAAAAGCTGTTATTAGATTTGTTATGCACATTATAAAACATTTACCTCCATCTGAAGGCCAAGGTAAATATTCTGAAAGGTTTTGAGAATGAACAAGTGTAGAAAAAAGACGCCCATGCTTTGTGGGTTAAAAGACACTCTGTAAAATGCAAATGTGTATATATTAGAAATTGAATTGACAATGGATTCTGGAAACTTGTTTGTGCTGCCATCCATATATTTCAAATGTAATGGTTCTTTTAGTAAGTGTTCATGTAGTTTAACATGTGTGTGTCGTCACCTTCTTATCTAATGTGATGAGACTTGTGTGATAAATCAGATAATAGTTTATTGCATCTCTACAACTACATAGAAGTTATAAGATTAGGCTGTACGTTACTACAAAAACTGTTGGGCGAACTTAGCCTTGGGTCTGTACCCACAAGCCTCTACCATTTAATAAATCATCTTGACATCATCACAGTGAATGATGCTTGTTGCATTCAAAGTAGTAAACCTTTCAGACCCATATACAACACCTACTCCCAAGTTTCTCTGTATTCACCCTGAGTGCATGCCCTTCAGACTTGGAAGAATGGTAGTTTGCTGGGTAGAAGGTAGAATGTCTTGGATTTCCTTCCTGAAGGTCTGAGGTTCTCCACTGTTTGCCATTCAGTTAATCCCAGCTAACAATCTTGAGGATGACTGAACTGTAATTTGATATCCCCATATTTCTTTTTTATGGCCGCTTTGGCAGTACTAACAATTTCCACCAATTCATATCTCTGTGGATGATTTTGCCATTTTGGCTAAATCCCTAGCCCACACAGTAACTTGTGATGTGTTCAAATTCGGAATTGGCTGCGAAGTGCTGAAGCATTGCTTTGCAAATTTGGTCCATTGTCCAAAATGACCAGTCAGGGATACCATATATTGTAATATCTCATGACTTTGTAATTGCTTCCATAGTTATTGTTTATACAAATCTTTAAGCCACCACACTACTGACTGAGCTCTGGTCCTGTAGTTGGTGACTTCTAAATGTCCTTGGTGCAACTTCCCTAAGATGCTCTCTTGAACTTAAGTTGGGATGATCAGTTGTTTGACATGCACTCATATGTCATCAACAATGGTAAAATGATTCCTATGATCAAACTGCATTTTCATGGTCATGCAACTCAACCTTTTTGATGTTATATTTAGAAGTGAAAGATATTTGTAGATATCAACATTTCCTCAGTCTTCAGAAAAGTATTCTCTTTATGAGGATTCCAAAACCATCCTTGTGTCTTCTTGGGGAGTTGCCTCGAGTGTTCAGTAATATTTGCCAGGGTAGGCAAAAGTCTGCATTAATTAGCAGCATCATTGCTAGATGGGTAAAGATCATGCATATGCAGAAACTCAGCATTTAACGTAATTATAGCTATTGTTACAGCTAATGAGAACCAGCACTTGCTCACAGACAGTCACACAGACGCACAGAGACTTGCACACATATCTGTCCCTTTCACGAGTGTGCATATGCACACTGACATACACAGAGACAGCACCCCCAAGATGCACAGACAGCTCCTTATGCATGCATATGCATTTCCTGTCCCATTGAGTCAACAACAAATACTAGCCAACCTGATTGATGCCATGAGTAAAATATTGTTACCTGTGAGGTCTGCAGTATTAGATAAAATAAGCATTGTTCTTTGGGGAGCACATGCAGTTTTATCTGTCCAGTCCCTGAATTTCTTTCTCTGAGCCTTCAATCTGTGTCGTTTCATTGTGATGCCACTGCCGTCTGTGCATGTATAAGCAACAATGTCCATCAGCAGTATGTACTCCAGAGAGAGAAATCATGCTAATTAATGCACCATACCCAACAATCTTTGAAGTTCCTGAACGGAATTGAGTTGGGAATTCTCTAATGGCTTTTTTTTGCCATTGTGCTTTCTAGAGATGAAATGTGTATTTGTATACATATTTTGGATTTTAAAATTGAGGCAGATCAATGTCAGTCAGTTCTGTGAATGGAATTTTTTTGTATAAGAACTGGTCAGATAGCCATTGGAAAAGTGACCTAAGTGCGCCTTTTCCAGTATGACTGCAGTCAAGTACCTGGGAGGACCCCTGTGGTGTTAATGGATGGAATGTTTACATTGCTGAGTTTGCAACAGAGTTCAGTTCAAAAATGAGAAAATTTCCTCCTAGCAGGAGAATCATGCTTTCAGCTCAAGGGAGCCATTTACACTGGCTAACGTATTTTAGTTTGTTGAGCTTCCAAACCAGGAGAATTTAGCTAGAAATCTTCATGTTCTTACAGCTGAAAATGTTTAGTCCATCAAGATTGTGAAAGGTTCCTGCCATCAGACTCCGAAATCAATTGTTAAAATTTTCACTGCAGTCCAAGGATAAGAAACTAGGAGGAGCAAGTCAAGTTTCCAAAAAAAAAAATGATATTGGATAGAAGTGATATTTTTCTGGAACTGAATATCGTTAAAGGAAAATGTTTGGAAACAGATTGAAACTTAGTTTGTTTTCTGCATTAAGATCTTTTGAACATCATTTTATATACAAAGTATTCTTTTGTGCAGTAAATTTATATTCTGATTTTGAAGACCAAATGCAGCCTCATGTAAATATGTTTCAGTGATTAGCCACCACATAACCAACTGTAAAAATTAAGCATATCGAGCCAGATTTCCTTCTGGGATGTGTCATGATCAATATTACTATCAATAGAGATCATTACTTTTGTTTCCAAAGAAACAATATTTGGAGAAATCTCACTTTCATTAAATGCAGTGCCCTCTTCATGTAAACACTTGCATTGTTCTTGCAGTTTTTTTAATCATGGTCTTCAACCATTGCCAATATGATCAATATGTCTTCCGTGTAGCTAATAACTTGGCAAAGAGTTTGCAAAATGTTTGACATAGGTTGTTGGAAAATTACTGTGACAGATGCCATTTCAAATGGTAATCTGTTAAAACAAAATCTCCCAAAAAATGTTTTAAATGTGGTGAGCAATTGTGATTACTTGACCAGTGACACTTGCCAGGATCCATTATTTGTGGCAAGTTTCATGAAAGCTGTGCTTTCGTATAGATTAACTGGACTCTCTGCGAGCTTTGATTTAGGATGAATTTCTCATGCTATGCCTTGTGGAATTATGTAAGATGATCACAAATTTGTGTAGTACTTTTAGGCATGCATGTGGTAACCATGCTTTAACAGCACTCAATTGCTTTTGTGTCTCAGGAAATAATGTCCGTTCTCATCATTTCTGCAAGTTAGCTCTTAATCTTGTTTCATCAAGAGATGCAGTAGTTTCCTGGTTATATAAAGGTATAAGGATTTTGCATCTTTTCCTTTAGTTTCACGCTATATTTGATTTTAACCTTCCTAACCCCTTTGAACAAGTGCTGTTATTTCTTTTTAGAAGAAATTTTTAGTGTTTGTTACTTAATCACTTCCATTTTTTGAATGGGGTTGACATCAGTACTTGCCTTTGACTTGTGACAATTCCAGGTTGTGAACTATGAATGATGGAGTGTTGCTTGTTGCATACCTTTGATTTGAAGTGCGTGTTCACAGATCACAAAGTCGAACCTCTGGCTGTAAAGAGTCTTTTGTTAATAAAGGTTTGCTAACTGACAATATTATGACTCTTGGCTCGTCTGTTCTGATTTAAAATGTATGAGATGCCCATTAATGTAAGCTTACTGAAATATTTGGCCAGGGTTACTCTTTTCCCCTAGGAAACAATTGAGCTTGTCTTCTAACAGAAACAAGGGTGATTCTTTTCTCTGGTTGCGCCTTGATTCAGCATATTATCTAAAAGGAGCCTCTTGTTTTACAACAGAAGTATTCAGTTTTAGTAGCTGGCACTGTTCACTGTATTTCATATTAGGATTGAAACACTTCCTGCTATTCTTAAATGTATTCTTCACTGTTTAGTGTTGTTCTCCTCAATCAGCTGTATCAATTTCCTTTGAAGTCTTCAGGGTTACCAGCATACTTGCCTCTTAGAAATTGGTGCTGCTGAATTAAATCTTCAGATCCACACTTATCACCATGTGTGTGCTGTTATCCATTTCCTCAAAGTGTGCGGTTTCTTTAGAGGCTTTTGTGGCCCAGTGTATGAGGATGGCCACTTTGTGGTTTAAACAAGAGGAGTCTTGGTACAAAGGTGAAATTTTAAATGATGCAGTAATTCAGACCGAAAGGATGAGAATTTAAGAAGTAAGTTGAGGCTCAGATTAAAGGACACTTCATTAGCTTACTGATATCATGAGGCATCATGAGAAAAATACTATTCCAGTCAGGCCAAGAGGAAAACTTGAGAGCAACCAGGGGAAATTGTGGGCCCAGTGATTTAAAGCAGACAAGTGTTGGATAATTTAGGAAAAAAGTGAGTAATTCATGTCATATGTTGAAATCAGTTTGGGAATCCTCGTGACTAAATATGATGTAATTTATTGCAAGAGGTTGTACATTATTACAAAGACTGTTAGGAGAATCTAGTCTTCGGTGTATCTCCTATGAGGTAGAGTTAGAGTATCAGAGCACAGAAAGTGGCCCTTCATGTCATAGACATTGACATCCAGTGTGAATACTGTATTATCTCCTTTTCCAGCATTTGGCCTGTGGTCTTGTGTGTAGTGGTGTTTCAGATATTCAACTAAATACCACTTACATTTTGTAATGATTCTAGCCTCTATCACTCTTTCAGGGCAGTGAGTTCTAGTTGGCCAACACCTTCTTGGGTGAAAAAGGTTTCTTCAACTGTCCCTGAACCTCCTGCCTCTTACCTTAAAATTACTCGCCACGATATTAACCCCTCTATTAATGGAAAAGCTTTTTATCTATGGGCAAGCACAGCAAGATCCCTCTGATCCTCAGCACTTCCCAGAGTCTTACCTTTCATTGTGTGCTCCCTTGCCTTCTTAGTGTTCCCAAAGCACATCACCATATATGTTTCAGGATTAAATTCCATTTGCTTAGCCCACCTGACCAATCCACCAATATCACTCTGTAGTTTGAGGCTTTCTTTCTCACTGTTTACCACACCACCAATTTTTGTCATCCGCAAACTTACTGATCAAACCTTCAACATCCGTGTGTAAACCATGACTGTACACTACAAACAGCAAGGGATCCAGCACTGAATCCTTTGGCACGTTACTAGACAAAGGCTTTCAGTGTCGAAAACAACTTTCTACTAGTACTGAGATAACAAGGTGTGGAGCTGGATGAACACAGCAGGTCAAGCAGCATCATAGGAGCAGAAAGCCTGACGTTTCGGGCCTAGAACCTTCTTCAGAAATGGGGGAGGGGAAGAGGGTTCTGAAATAAATAGGGAGAGAGGGGGAGGCGGATAGAAGATGGATAGAGGAGAGGATAGGTGGAGAGGAGACAGACAAGTCAAAGAGGCGGGGATGGTCTCTCTTCTACTAGTACTGTCTTCCTTTTGCCATGAAACCAATTTTCAATCCAATTTCCCTGGATTCCGTGGGCTATTACCTTCACAGCCAGTCTCTGATGTCAAAAGCCTTACCGAAGACCACATAGGCTGTATCACTATGCACATATCTTGTCTACATACCTAGTCACCAATGTTCCCGCTGACTGACATAGCCCTGCAGCTACTGGCAAGCTATGGCCATGTTGATCGTATGTTGCTGAATGACTTCTGCTTCTGGAAACCGTGCTACGCTTGGACTTCAGAGGTCTGTCCATTAGCAAAAATAATTACAGGGACTTTTGTTAGACATGGTGCTAACTATCCTTTGTTAATCATTGTCTGTCCAAGTGGAGATTGATTCTGTCTCTCAGAATTTCTTTCAAAGATTTCCCTACCGGTGATGATAGACTTACTGGCATGTAATTTCATGGTTTATCCCTACTACACTTTTTGAATAATGGTATGACATTAATTATGTTCCAGTCTTCTGGTATGTCTCCTGTGGCCAGAGAGAATTTGAAAATTAATGTCATGGCCCTTGCAATTTACTCCCTTAACTCTCACAGCAGTCTGGGTTACATCTCAATTGGGCCCGGAGATTGATCCAATTTTTACCCTCAAACTGCTAATGCCTATTCCTTGTCTGCTATTTGTTCAAATTTATTACAGTCTCCCTCCCTAATTATCATTCCTATATCCTCCTTCTCAATCATGAGAACAGTTGCAAAGTACTGATTCAAAACCCCACCAACTTTTCCACTAAGTCCTCATGACAATCACAGTTGGCTGTATCGTCACTGCATGCAATCAAGTATTAACCCTTTCAGACCCTTTCAGTTACATACCGAAGCCATCATTCTAGGCTTGTAGTTAGGTTTGAAACATTGTACTATGTGGAGTGAACCACTTCTTTGCAGGTGGGAGTCATTAGAAATCCGCAGCATGAGTTGTGCGCAGATATTAGTATTGAGGGATGTTGTAAGTTGTGTGTACAAGCTCCCAAAATATGCATTGGTGAGCATAAAATGTTGTAATTGTCAGTTCAGCTTCTGTATCATCCCAAATATTTTTAATCTGTATCCACAGCATTTCCAACAAGATACATTTGATTATTCCAATCACATTGTGATTTTAAAATTTGAGTAAACAACTACAACTTAAATTAGACAGGGACTGGAACCAAATTTAAAGAGATAGGTAGATTGCACTGATTTTTTTTTGAAGATAGAGACGCAATAACTCAAATATAGCATAATGTATCTATTAAGATGCTTGTATGCCTTACAAAATGACACCGGTCTCTGATCTTATAGCTCGATTAATCCTTAACTAATGTATTGTCTTCAGATGTTCATGTCCATGTGTTCTTAAGGTTCTCTCCCTCCCTCTCACATTCCACAGGGTAGCAATAGCATGGCTTGGTGTAATGAAGCCTGTTCTAACTTGCCCACACTGTTATTTATACACTGTGATGTGTAGTTTGTGATATCATCACAAGGTTGCTGAGAGTCCTGGAGCCTTTGCACAACACTGCAGAAGTCAAACTTTTGTAGACTTCGGAATTTTTAAAGATTGTTACGTACAGATTCTTTTTGCATTAATGAGAAAGATTAGTTTCAATTCTGGTAGTTTAATGGTTCTCTTTTTAAATAGTTGTACTTAAATGGTGATTAAGTGTTTTATTATAATGTTATTGTGTTATTATAGTGTTATGAAAGTTTTATTAAGTGTTGAATCTGCAGTGTGGATAGTTTCAATTTTGTGAATAATAAAAACAGTATTTTTGTTCCCTGGTTGTCACAGGTGATTTGCTTTGTGACTGAGTAGCTTGTTAAGTTATTAGAGAGAGCCTTCAAAGGACCAGAGTCCTCGTCATGAGGAATATGGAGTTAAATGTAAGTGACACTTCATAGGATAGAAGCAAGATGAAATTAGTGGGAGACTTTCCAGATGAATCCGCACGAGTACAGGAAAATACTCTTGTTTCTTGAAATAACTCCACAGAGGCCGGTATCCTGTCACCAAATTAGCCTTTATTTATACGTGGAAAGTCTGTGACATAGGTGTGGCTCCCTTGGAACCAGCTCTGAGTGTCAGAATGTCTGACACTCCTCTTTTTGTCTGTCAACCAGGACTCCCTGAATGGACCAGATTGACAGCCTCAATCAGGGAACTCTTATTCTGAGGTCCATCTGGCTGACCTTGTTACGATCACTATATAGCTGTAAAGCTTTGTATTGTGATTTTGGAATGTGATAATTAGAGAAAAACTGGATTTTTGTATGCAGTTGGAATTGGTAAATGAAGTAGAGTAAGTTTGATCATGGAATTTTGATCCATGCATTTTATATCAATTTTTTCCAGAATATTCAACTTCATTAAAACAAAAAGCTGCTGTGTTTCTCCAGCATTTTGTTTTTACTTAGCTGCATTTTTTTTTGTGATTTTGAGTTGTCTTCAATTCTCCTGTTCTCTAACATCTTGGAAAATATTGTGAAGTTATAAAGAGATGGGGAGAAATAAAGCACAATGGATAACTCTTCAAAGTAAGTCTCCAATAAGGCAATCACTGAGAAGTTAGAAAGATAAATGAATACAGGCTCTTCTTCACAATTTGAGTTTCAGTTTCCATGGTGCATCGAAAGAAGCCTGCAGCACTTTTGCGTGAATTGATAAGGTCCACTGGAGAAAAATGGCTCAAGCGGCATCATTTACATTTTAAATGTGTACGCATTTAAAATGGTAGCTTCCTATAACCCCGTTCTCTGCTTCTTGCCTAGTCTCTCAATGCTTTGTGTTTTCCATTTTGCACTTTTCTTTATCTGACACTTGATTGTCATTTTATGCCTGCTATTTAAGAGTTTGCATAATATCTTAATATCACTCACTAATTTTAATTCTCCTGCAGTCTTTGTCTATTTTTCAAACATATTGCAGTCAATTTTAATCTACTTTGTTGAGGTACAGAGTATATAGTTGTAGCATCTGTAATGTGCTGTGGGACCATATTGCTTTGGGGATTGTGGTATGTGGAGCATTTATGGCTGGAGTGGGGGAGGGATTCATAATTTGTAATTTAAGATCAAATGGTGATAGTTCAATAGAAACAGTTTCAGAACTTTTCAGCACAAAATACAGGCAGCGTTCATGATAGATTGAAGTAAAGCATTTAGAAAAGTGATCTGAGGTTTAAGCGTACATGGAAAATAGGGTCAATTTACACTTGAAAGTAGCAGATGACCACCTGACAATGAAGGAGTAGGGGAGGTTACTCAGCAGAAAGAGGACAAAAATCATAGGAAGCGAAGAATACAATAAATGACAGTGAAGGAGAAGTCTGGGCCTTTCATGGGCTGTCAATTTCTAGTAAGCGTAAACATTTTATAAATGACTTTATGTTAATTTGTTACTCATTTTATCTAAGTAAGGAAACATGAAAACTATTGAATGTTGAGTAATTTGATTCCATGCGTGGCAGTTGGTATTACCTTATTGAATAGCACAAATCTCCAAACAAACAATGTTTGCTTACTCTTTTTCTGAGTGACACATTTTCTTATTGTTTATACTTAAGTCAGTCTGAGTATTTGAATTGGAAACTGACATTTTCCACATGTGATGCATAATTACTGATGCAGCACTTCATAAAAATCCAATTTTTGTATATTTGTAGGGAATACATACAATTTTCTGATTAGACTCATGTATGATTCAGTTTCACTGACTTTTATTTAGGAAAACAATAGATTGACGTTGGGCGAATAAAACAGATTCTGCAAACTGAGGCAAATCAGTTGTCTTTATTCTCTCAGAAAGCAGTGGTGAAAAATCTGGTCGCTAAACATGGTGAATGCTGTCGGAGTCATGCAAGTGTGACAAAAAAACAGCCTAGATCTTACCTACAGAAGTGCCTGACACTGAACACCACAGACTTTGTTAATCACTGAGTAACTTGCCTGAAGAGGTACCCAGGCAATGTTCGACAGACATAAACCTGGTCTAACTCATAGGGAGGGACTGGGTTGATGTCTCAATCTTTCTTGTTGACTGCCCTGCCCACTTGACTATCTGCCTGACACCGATTGCGATCGACTACCCCTTCCAACTAAATTCTTCCTAATCCAGCCACCCTACTGCTGTTGACCCAACCCACCCGTATCTTTTCATTAATTCATCCATTTACACGCTCACACTGAACCTTTAAACTTTCCTTGTTGCAGCTAGTGCCGTGTAAAGGGAACATGTCCAATGTCCATTCTGACCTTACAATGGATGCACCCCTTTGCGTTTGTGTAGAAGCCAGGCTTAGAGACCCTGCGAGAAATGCAGAACGATGATGAAGCAGTCATAAGTTTAAGTGGAGCAATAATCCAGTGATGATTGTTGCTCTGCGGAAGATTGGAACAAATAAGCATGCATGTCGCACATGGTCAATGTTACTTCTCAAGATCTGCTTGGAGAGAGATAAAAGGATTGCTAAACTTAAAAGACCTGAGTCCTTGAAGTGTTTCTGAATTCCTGGATCAACTGTGTACTTCATCTTGTAGTGGTGTATAAAATGACTTAGGGCACAGTTAAGGTGAATAACCAAGGTCTTTTCTCCAGCATAGGGAGTCCAAACTCGAGATCATAGGTTCAAGGTGAGAGGGGAAAGATTTAAAGAGTGATCTGAGGGGCAGCATTTTCACACAGAGGATGTTCTGTATATGAAATGAACTGCCAGAGGAAGTGGTGGAGACAGGTACAGTTATAACATTTAAAAAACATTAGGACAGGTACATAGTTAAAAAATGGTTTAAAGGGATATAGGCCAAACGCAGGCAAATGGGGCTAGTTTAGTTTAGGAAACCTGGTTAGCATGGATGAGTTGGGCTGAAGGGCCTGTTTTCATGCCATATACCTCTATAACTGTATCTACGAGGCTGCTTTTCTGAGTGACTAATTTGTGTCCCTTTCATAGATAAATGTACACATTATTTTTAGTCAGTATGTAATAGGTGTAAGGAATAATTTTTAAAGAACCCAAATAATGAGGTGTAATCTGGGGTTTGAATCTCCTGTTTGGCACTTCTTCATGTTTAAATATTTTGAATCTTATTTGTTCATTTGGGGAGGTGATGGCCTAGTGCTGTTATCGCTGGTGATGTTCTGGAGACTAGGGTTTGAATCCTGCCATGGCAGATGGTGAAATTTGAATTCAATAAATACCTGGAATTCAGAGTCTAATGATGACCATGAAACCATCGTTGATTGCCGGGAAAAAAAAAGTCTGGTTCACTATTGTCCTTTAAGGAAGGGAACTGCCATCCTTTCCTGGTCTGGCCCACATGTGAGTCCAGGCCCACAGCAATGTGGTTGACACTTAAATGCCCTCTGGGCAATTAGAGATGGGTAATAAATGCTGTCCTGGCCACTGACAACCACATACTGTGAATGAATGAATAAAAGTAATGACGCATGAACTGTTACTACACAATAAAACTTGTTGGAGTCATCCAAAATACATATTTTAAAAAGTTCTGTCCTGTTTCAAAATAAAACTACAGTTCTTTTTCATCTGATTTGTAGCTGGAAATTTTCAAACTCCCTTTTTAAACTCTAAGCTGCCTGTTTGATCATGTTTGCATTTAATTACAGCAATTGGCGTGTTACTGTTGAGCATTAATTAGTTCATGGTCTTAAAGAGGCAAGGAGTTTAAATACTATCACACTTTAGCAGCAAAATAGTGATAGACTTTGCTTCATCTGAATGTTTGTAACTGGAACTGGGGGAGACTTGCTATCTTTAAAGGGAAAATAAAACAAGTATAGGTTGAAAGCAGTCGATTTCAAATTTCTAGCATTTATATTCTCCGTTCAAAATAGAATTTTTAAAAAATAGAATGTTTACTGTGTTACACTGCAATAAATCTTTTACTGTATTGATTGATAATGTATTGAGTTTGGGTTCAAATAGACATATCAAAGTGAAGGCAGAGTCAAGAACTGTCTTCTGACTTAGACTTCAAAGTAGCACCATTTATTATACATTAATACTGAATGGTGCTATACAAGGTAATCATAGATGTTCCAAACTCTGACCCTGTAGGTTATTTGTTTATTTTACTTATTTCCCTGTATCTGTTCTAATCTATTTTCTTATTGTTATTTGTATCATCGATAGCCATAGGTGAGGTGCCGGAAGACTGGAGGTTGGCCAAAGTGGTGCCACTATTTAAGAAAGGTGGTAAGGAAAAGCCAGGGAACTATAGACTGGTGAGCCTGACGTCAGTGGTGGGCAAGTGGTTGGAGGGAATCCTGAGGGACAGGATTTACATGTATTTGGAAAGGCAAGGACTGATTAGGCATAGTCAGCATGGCTTTGTGTGTGGGAAATTGTGTGTCACGAACTTGATTGAGTTTTTTGAAGAAGTAACAAAGAGGATTGAGGGCAGAACAGTGAATGTGAACTATATAGACTTCAGTAAGACGTTCAACAAGGTTCCTCATGGTAGGCTGGTTAGCCAGGTTAGATCACATGGCACACAGGGAGAATGAGCCATTTGGGTATAGAACTGCGCAAAGGTAGAAGACAGAGGTGGTGTTGGACGGTTGCTTTTCAAACTGGAGGCCTGTGACCAGTGGTATGCGACAAGGATTGGCGTTGGGCCCACTGCTTTTTGTCATCTATATAAGTGATTTGGATGTGAGGTATGGTTAGTAAGTTTACAGATGACACTAAAATTGGAGGTGTAGACTTATGCACTTAATGGTATGGTCCTGGGGAGTGTTGCTGAACAAAGAGACCTTAGAGTGCAGGTTCGTAGTTCCTTGAAAGTGGAGTCACAGGTAGATAGGGTAGTGAAGTAGGTTTTTGGTAGGCTTGCCTTTATTGATCAGTGCATTGAGTACAGGAGTTGAGAGGCCGTGTTGCAACTATACAGTGCACTGGCTAGCCACTATTGGAATATTGTGTGCAATTCTGGTATACCTGCAATAGGGAGGATGTTGTGAAACTTGAAAGAGTTCAGAAAAGATTCACAAGGATGTTGCTCGGGTTGGTGGGTTTGAGCTCTCGGGAGAATAGACTAGAGCTATTTTCCCTGGAGTGTTGGAGGCTGAGGGGTGACCTGATAGAGGTTTATAAAATCATGAAGGACATGGACAGGGTAAACAGATAAGGTCTTTTTCCTGGGGTGGGGAAGTCCAAATCTAGAGGGCGTACGTTTAAAGTGAGAGGGGAAGCATTTAAAAGGTACCTGAGGGGCAATGTTTTCACATAGAGGGTGGTGCGTGGATGGAATGAGCTGCCAGGGGAAGTGGTGGTGGCTGGTATAATTACAATATTTAAAAGGCATCTGAATGGGTATATGAATAGGAATGGTTTAGAGGCATATGGGCCAAATGCTGGCAAATGGGACTAGATTTATTTAGGATACCTGCTTAGCATGGATGACTTGGACTGAAGGGTCCGTTTCTGTGCTCAATGACTCTGTGACTCAATGACATGCCCATGTGATTCTTCCGGAAACAGTATGTTCTAATGTTCCTCACATTCTGCTGCTTATGGTTATTGGTGCAGCAGCTCTGTGACATCATCGTAAGATTGCTGTAGGACCATGAAGCCCTTGCACAGCAATAACAGGTGGTCTGGTTACCAGGGATGGTTGTAGATCAGATTTTGCAATCATTTGCTGGTATGATGTAGCAATGAAAGATCTCCAAAGCAGTATGTGCCAGAAGCCTTAAAGAATATTAGATGATGCCAGTCTTGCATTTTCTTGTTGCTTGTTTCTCCTTGTTCAAAGGGCATTGAGAGTTGACCATCTCCGGTGAGGTTAGAGTCACAGGTCGGTCAGGCTGGTAGGGATGACAGATCCCTTTCTCAGAAGGACCTGAATAAATGAGCTTTTCCTGATTGATTAAATTCAATTTCACAATTTGCTATTGGGGTATTTTAACTTATGACCTTTGGATTGCTAGCCTAGAGCTGTAACTAGGTGGTTATAGAATACTAATCAGGTGTACTATAGATTATAAAAACCAAAAGAACTGCAGATGCTGTAACTTTCCAATCCCGCACATCTCAAATGTCCTCATTCTTCAAGGACCGCAACTTCCCCCCC